>VZTA01000331.1:38877-51196 GCA_013398855.1 Mohoua ochrocephala | reverse complement strand
GCTGCCGCCCCTCGCCCCGCGTCCGGCCCCGCCTCGGCCCCGCAGGAGCGCGGGGGGAGAAGCTGCCGGAGGTGCCGGGTATCAGCGTGGAAATGGGCGGGGGGACCGGGCGCTCCCCCTCCCCGCACAGCCGCCCCCGCGCCGGGGCTGCCCGAGCCCCGAAACTTGCGGCGAGGGGAGGGAACCCTCACCGGCTCCGCTGCACCTCCGGGGCTCTCTCGGAGGGTCCCCCAAGGTGACTGCTTTGGGGTGCCGAAATGCCCCCCGTGGGTATCCACCGCGGGGTTTGCTCGGGGAGGGGAGGCTCAGCGGCAGCCACTCACCCCGACCCCCAGGAAAGGCTCCCCGGCAGCAGGGACCGCGTGTCCCTGCCTGGTGACCGTGTCTCTGCTCAGCAGCCGTGGGTCCCTGCTCCATCCAGCCCCAGCCCGGAGCGCTGGAAACACCCAGGGTCTGACCCAACCATGTCATTGTGGGATGACACGAGTGGACACGAGCAGCCTGGCCTGGGTGGGGTGCTCATCCCAGTCCCTCAGGACTGGGGTTTTCATGAGCCCAGGGCCTGCTGCCCTCCCCGTGAGTTCATCAGCAAAGACTGTGGCAGTTGGGCTCCCCATGGCAGCACCTTCTCTGTGCTGATTTTTGGCTTCCTCTCAGGAGGCGAGGCTCATGACTTGCTTACATTGCTGCCCTTTAAACAGGGAAATGATGAAAAACCTGCTTGCGAAAAGGGGAAACAATCACCTCCCCTGCCTCCCTGAACGGGAGACAAGAACAAGGAGGGAATTGAATATTTTCCTCAAGTCAAACAATTTGAGGAGCTGGGCAGAAACCACTGGACCATATGCAGAGTGAAAATGAAGACATTAAACCATGAGATGCCCAAGTCCCTTCCCATGTGCCACAGCCAGACCAGGCACTTTTGGGGTAAGTTACAGAATTTTGGGGCACCAAAAAGCCCTAAAGCCATCAGGGCCCCTCTGGGCGCTGCTGCTGGGCCAGGGCACACCACGGCTCCTTCTCCCAAACTTCACCCTGGCTCGGCTGGCACCAGGGCAGCACTGGCAGAGCCCCGGGCAGGGTGTTGCTGTCAGGGTCGTTAACGGCAGCAGTAAGTTTAGCCGGGGCACTCGCTAATCCGGGATTGACAGCTGGCCCCGCGCGCCTGGCCCGGCCTCCCGCAGGCTATTTAAACCCGATATTAATTTGTTTAATGTCATCAGCAGTTTGGCGTTACTGCAAGGAGCATCGGGCAGAGAGAGCTGGAAATGTAAAGACTGGAAGGAGCAGGGGGCTGACAACCATACGATGGCTGGCTGTTCTCCTTTCCCCTGGGATAACCACAAGCCATGAGCAAGTCTGGCATCTCCTGACCTCCAGCCCTTCTGGCATGGACCGGCTGGACCAACATACAGCCCTGACCCCTGCTCCATTCTCCATCCACCCTTGCCCTGACCAGTCCCTCCAGTCCTACCCAGCAATTCCCTCAATAAATGCTCTCCCAGCTGTGGCTCGTGCTGCATTTATCCCAGCCGGGCGAGCAGGTCCTGGCTGGCATTGCCATGGCTGACAGGGCTCGAGCTGGAGTGACACGGGGGGCTGGGAGGGAGGAACGGCAGTGTGGGATGCTGCGCTTTGTGGCCGAGCCTTTGAGGCCAGCTGGAGCAGAGGCTAATTGCAGGTGCTGATTACAGCCCCTGCCATCACCGCCTCCGGCCCTCCCTGCCCAGCCCAGCGGATCACTGGAATTTCCCAGCTCCGCAGTGTGGGTCCGTCCGGTGCATAACTTGCTATATTTGTCCGTGTACCCCAGTGCTGGCACAGGGCAGCAGCACAAACCCTCCCACGGGGTCCAGACCCGCATCCCCCTCCCAGTGGTGCCTCTAGCTGCCCCACATCCTAGGGAGCAAAGCCCGTGGCTGCTGCTCCCCACAACCTCCGCTGTGGGACGAAGCTGCCGAAGCATCTACCCCGGAGTGGCTGAGAAGGGTGCCCAGGGCCATCACAACCAGCTCCACCATCCCGTGGGAGGCACTAAAAAAACCCCAGAGCCAACACGGGTCAGATGCCACAGCCCCTCATGGTCACCACTTTCCAGCACAGGTTGATATCCACGTGCGGGACGCTGATGGCCGAGCATCCCAAGAGCGTGGGGACAGAACCAGAGGGTTCCTTGTGAAACTGCCCCAGGCCCCAGCCCTCAGCCTGCAGCTCATCACACACATCCCGGGAGAGGCAAATCCCAAACACGCATTCAGAGGGGAGAGCGTTTGCCAGCAGCCACCGTAGAGCCGGGCTTGCTTGGGCAGGTCTGCTCAAATCCTGCCTGTGGCTTAAAGGGAGAGGGAGGGCAGGGAGAAGGGGAGGGTGCTCGGGCTCGGTTGGGGCACCAATGTCACCAATGCACTGGGCTCTTTGAGAGGACAGACTCCAGGAACAGAGTGATTACTCCAAATCCTGCTGAGGGCAGTGTTAAAGAGGGACATCCAGGACTGGCTCTTCCCAGCCTTAGACTCCAGAAGCAGCCTGGCAAATAGTGACCAGAACAGGACAATGAACACATCAGTAAAGGAGAAGGGAGACAGCGATAAAAGCCCAGCAGAAACCGCTCCCCTGCCCAAGTCTGCTGAGCCTTCCAGAGCTTTTCTGGCTGACTTTGTTCACCAAGGATTTAGGGTATAATTTGGGGGTGAAAGACGCCAGATAGGATCAAGACTGATACACCTGGAGGATGTGTATCGGTTTTCTTCTGCTCTGTAACTTGAGCCCCATCAGAAGCAGAAGGCTCCGGCTGAAGCAGCCGCCGGCGGTTCATCCCTGCCGGGCCAGGAAGGCAGGCGCTGACCTTTCCTGCTCCTGAGTTTGCTCAGGATTAAGGTAACATATTTTAAGGGCTGAATCCTCCTCCCCCGGGGGGGTTCCCACACAAAGAGAATGAGGTTTGTGGCTCAAAGTCCCCCCATGACCCCCCTGATAAACAGAGATTCACCAAACTGCTGAGTTCACAGTGCCCACCCAGATCCATTTTTTTAATTAATCTCCATTTTTTTAAATTAATCCTTCCTGCAGATTTCTGCTTTTATGCATCTAAAAAGAGCAAACCTGGGAGCCACGTGTCAGTGGAGGGGTCTGGTGACACACAGCCCCAGCTCTGACCCCCAAGGATGAGCCAAGGTGGGCAGGACTTTGGGAGCGGAGCGATGGCCTGTGCTTCCCACCTTCATCATCTTTCCCAGGGAGATGGCTAATTACAGAGGCATCCAGGACAGGTCTGCGAATAGGGTGGAGAAACTGGATGACCTAAAAATATTTAATTATCAAGAGAAGGGGTGGAAATTACACCTGGAAATAGTTTCAGAGAGAGCGTAATATTTTCCATCTAATCGAGGAGGGCCCTCCTGGAAGAGGCAGGGCAGAGGGTTTCACCTTGCCACCACACTTTGGTTCTCCCTTAGCCCTGTGCAGATTTCCTGGGGGGCCACAGGGCCCATGTGGAGTCAGCTGGGGTTTGGCACAGAAAGCAGCTACCCAAAACCTTCTGGATGCTTAATTAGCCAGGGGTGAGGCTGCCTCTGGTCTCGCCCATCAGGTTCCTGCTTAGCTTTGGCCCCTCAGGAGCTGCTGGGGCCAGGGAGCTCACCCGGGCACACGCTCTGGTGCCACGGCACAGAGCACACCGAGGCACTCCAGCTGGCACAGCAAGGGCCCGGTGAACGAAACTATTCCTCATAAATCTGTGGCTGTAGAAAATACCAAAGGTGAGCTGGAGCGGTGTTGTGGGCAAGCTTTCCGAAAGCAGCGATAAGTCAGGGGCTTGACAAAGGAAGGGAACTGAATTTGAGGTGAGCAGGCAGTGCCTGCAGGCAGAGGCAGCCCTGCTCCAACCGCTCCGGCAACTCCAGCAGCCCTGGCAACTCCGACAGCTCCGACAGCCCAGATCCGCCTCACGTGCTCCGAAAGCAGAGAGCTGGGGGCAGCCCAGGGAGGCTGCAGGGAAAGGCCACGGTCCTCGTGCTGGAAGGACACACGGCCACGCACACCGGTCCCTCACGGCCGGCTCATCCAGAGCTCTGCACCGCTCTGCTCTCAGCATCACCGGCTCTCCCAACGGCGCCAGGCTCCAGAGAGCGGGCCCCTGGATCCCTGCTCCCAATCCCGGGCTGCGGACATGGCTCCAAAGGTCAGAATCCCATTTCCTCCCTCTGCACACCCGCGCTGACACCACGGGGTTATGGAAAGGAGAGCTCGCTCTGGGAAAGAGGCAGAAGCACGACGAGGGGAGATCATCTCTTCAGAGAAAATTTTATATTGCTTACGACTTACTGTCTGGGAACATAAAACAGTTTAAGCAGCCGACCCTAAATCACAGTGACAGCTCTACACTACCCACAACCCCTCGCTTGCCCTCCCCCGGCTCCCCCCGACCTGCCTCCCCTCCCCATTCGCCCGGTTCCGACCGCTCGCTCCTCCCGTGCCCCCGGGGCGAGCGGCACACGCGTGTGCGCACACACACGCAGAGACACGGCGGGCACCGAGAGGGGCCCGAGGTTGGAGGCCGGGGGGGGATGAGCTGCGTTTCCATCACTGAGACCCGGACAAGTCACTTCCCCGTGGCTGTCACCCCTCCCCAGTCCCCCCCGTTGAGTCCCGGTGCTCTTTGGGACGGCGCCCGGGCACGGGGCGGCCGCGCAGCCCTCGCACGCACAGCCCGGCACGACCTGTTCCACCCAGCACCTCTAATCCCCTGTGACAGCCGGGGTGGGAGCGGGAAGCTACGGGATGCAGCTGTGGGATGCGGTGGGATGCTCGCCTCTCTCCCGTGTCAGAGCAGGACAGTGGCTGCCTCCGTCCCTGAGAACAGCAGAGCCCCCCGGGGATGCCGAGGTCCCCCGTGTCCTCACCCCTCCCTGGGGGTGTTTAAGACACAGCAGCCCCCAAGTGCTCGGGGGGCAAAGCCAAGCCCCTCCAACAGGATGCATTTGGATGCGATGCCTGGAGTGGCCACGAGAGCCAGGAGCCTGACCCCAGAGCATCCCCAGCACAGGGGGACATCACCCCCATCCCGGGGACCTCACCCCCTGCTCAGAGCTGCTGATCGAGCCCTGGAAAAGGCCCCTGCAGGCTCAGAGCTCTCTCGGGACGGGGACCAGCGGGTGCTGACGAGTTGGGACATGCTCACAGTTTAGCTGCTGCTTTGACCATTTTTTTCCCCCACTTAAAATAAATCCCAGGCTTTCCTCTTCCAAATCTGCTGAGCCGATGCTACATGGGAAATTGTGAAATATTCCATGGCTACATGTTCCTCGTTGTTCTTAATCCACTTCTAATTAATGTCACGTGTGTCGCAGCCCTGAGCTGAGTGGCCGTGAAACACTATTGAGGCAACTTGACAGCAAACCGACTGGAAGAAAGTGACAGCAAAATCCGCGATTAAAGAGAAATGGCTCGCAACTGCAGGGCTTAAAAATAACACGAGGCAATTTCCTACTGATTTTGGGGAAAATCGCCGCTGCCCTGCCAGCAGCACAGCACAGCCTCTGCCAGAGCCACATCCAGCGGCACCCGGGCACCCTCATGGCCCGGGCAGCCCCCACCAGCCCTCACAAAGATGATACTTGACGTATATTATCTTACCTTGATATATTTTGGCTTGGTCTCTGTGTTTCTTAAGGCAAAGCCCTTCCCTGGATGCAGCTGGAGCATCTGCCTGGGCACCCCAAGCCCCTGCCATGGGGGGCTCCCACCTCCTTCAAGCCCCAGCAGCACAAGCAAAGCCCTGCAGCTTCTCTGTGCCATTTTATGGCCAAGAGTTTAAATTTTAAGGATTTTTTTAGAATAAGTGTGTCAGGAAAAAAATATCCCTGAAGCTCTGACCAGAACTGGGGTGCAGAGCCCGAGGTCAGAGTCCTGGTGGGGAAGGCTCCACACCACAAAAACCTTCCAGCCAAAGCTGACCGCTAATCAATTCATTTTCTATTTGAAGTTACTGACTCAATAAAATCAGAGATTAATTATGCTACAGTTATTAATCCACAGAAAGCTGAATAGCCGGGCTTTTTGGAGGGACAGCAAGCTAATGGAGTATTTCCTGAGGATTTAGAAAGGGAGCAGTTTTCTCCGGATTCATGGGCCAGCACGAAGTCGATGTGCAGGGTCCGGGCTCGTGCACTGCCTCTCACATGGAGCCCACAGGTCCCTGCCCCCACAGAAACTGGCTTTTTTGGGAGAACAAGAGCATTTAGTGAAACAGGGCTTTTCTGCCAGTTCCCAGTGGCAGGGGTAAATCCCTTCCCTTCTCAGCCCTCCCAGCTCTGCCCCCAGAAGCCCCAGGGGACATCCCTGCACCCCATCCCTACACCCCAACGGGAAGGGGTGAGAATGAGCAGAGGGAAGGAAAATGTACAATTACCCAATTGAGCTTCTTCAAATTATTCCTGATCCCAGCCAACATCTTTAAGACATGAAAAAACCATTATATTTCTCCCACTGAGATTCCAGGTTATTCAAATCTGATCTGAAAAGCTATTTTTGCTCATCTTTTTGCTCACAGCTGAAGGGAGCAGCCGAGGCCAACAGAGCAGGAGGACTCCGTATGTTTGTCCTTCATAAATTCACAGAAGCTTAAAATCTGAACCCTGGCGCTGCTTGGGCACAAGGTATTATTGATCAGCACCCGGCAGACGCTGAGGTCTGTCCCAGCCAAATGTTAAATCCCCTTTCACATTTAGGCTGGGCATGGATCTGCTGTTGGGGAGTTTGGGAGAGCCCGATGTGCACCCAGCGATGGGCGCTGTGAAGTGGCTCCCACACCAGCCAGATCCTGGCCTGTCCCTGCCAAATTTCTCCAAAAGGTCCCAAAAGCAGGAGAGCAGCAAACCGCTGCAGGAGTTAAGGAGGAAATGAGAAAGAACAACTTTTCTTCTGGCATTGCTGGAGCAGGTCCTGGCAGGCACCGGGGCTGAGCGCGGCCGGGAGCTCCATCGAGGGCAGGTGTGAGAATGTCCCAGTCCCAACCTAGCAGTGAAATAACCGCTGCACCCTGATTAGTCCCAATTAGACCCTAATCCCACATGTTTGCAGATTATTTAAATCAATACCTTGGGATTATTGCAGACAAAGCCCCGCTGAACATCACTGAGATGGATTGGCACCCGTTCGCTGGGTAACGAACAGCTGAAAGGCTGCGACAGCAGAGAGCAGCGGGGGAAGGAGGAGGGAATGCAGCTGAGCAACGAGACCCTGGAGCACGCAGAGCAGGGTCATGGAAAAGGAACATGGCCCAGGACCACAGAGCACGATCATGGAGCAGCATCATGGAGCAGGATCACGCACCCGCCAGACTGCCCATGGTCACACCCAGCAGTTCCCCTCCCTCTGCTGCTCCCCACCCCAGGGCACAGCTTTCCCAGGTGCTGCTCTGGGTGGTTTTCAGGAGCTGTCTCTCAGCAGGGCTCTCCCAGCCCAGCAGAGAGCACAACCGTGGACTCCTTGGTCAGTACAACAGGCGACAACCCAGCCTCAGGCGCCGTGACCCCAGCTCTGCAGGAGCCCTTCAAGGGGAGTGGGTTCCCTGCCAGCTGCCAAAATCAGGGAGTTGATCTGGCACCCCCCGTGAAACCCAAGATAATCCCACCAGCAGCCGCCAGCCCCCCCTGACTCCCGGAGCAGCCCAGGCTCCCCTGGGGTCCCCACGTCCCCTGCCGGGGGCCCCGCTCTCTGCTGCAGACCCAATGATGCTGAAGCTGTCACAGCGATTTCTCTGCTCATCTCAAACCTTTCTGCTCCAAGCACGCATGGACAGACATTTCAGCAGATAATTGGGAAAACCAGGACCTTTCCCTTTGCAAGGAACTGTTGTTCCAGGGCTGTGTTGCCGAGGGGGGGGACAGCACCAGGCAGCCCCAGTGTGAGGCAGGGTGACAGCGCTGGGCAGCCAGGGAGAGGGTCAGGGTACACAACGCCGTGGGACATTGGAGAGGAGGAAGAGCTTGTGACACGAATCAGCCCCGGGGCACAGCTGCCTCTGGGTGTTTTGGCCCTGCCTTGGCATTCGGTTTGGGGGAGCAGCTCAGCAGCCTCCAAAGCCAAGAAAATTGGTTTGAGCTGGGCTTGGGACTTGCGTGAACCCTCCTGGCACAGGAGATGCCTGAACAGTGTGTCCTTCCCACGGACCCTGGCCAAAGGGGTATGAGCTGCTGTCAGCTCGGATTTGCCTGGGAAACCAGAGCCTCATGCTCCAAAGGAGAGTGCTTCCCGCTGCCTTTCAGGGAGATGTGAGCTGGCAGAGCCCAGAGACAATGCTCTGGTAGCAGCGAGCGTGAGCTGTTCTTTGCATCCCATGACTTTTTTGAGACACTGGTGGCAGGGCCTTTTGGGGAGAGCACTGGATCAGGGTGTAAGTTCCTGAAATGCTCCAGCTCAGCCTGTCCTGCGATGGGAGCCCCAGAGATCACCCAGGATGAGGGGAAGCAGCAGCCCCCTGTCCGTGCCCCTGCAGCCACCAGTCCCCATTTTGGGGTCGCTCAGCTCTTCCTGCTCATTCAGCACCAGGCAGTGGTTCGGTTCCCGAGGACTCTGAGAGCAAACTGAGATCGCTTGGGCTCCCTGGGAAATCACAGGCAGTAATTAAATCACTCGTGACCCAGTTGGATTAGAACTGGCATCTGCGACATGAAAATGTCTTTCATCTGTGGGCACCCTGTATCTAATCACCACCTTCACCATGATTCCATACAGGACAACAAGGACCTGGGATCCGTCTTGCAAAACGAAACGCCTAGTAAGCAATAATTTGTTTTTAAGTTGGGGGCTTTCTGGTACAGAGCTAATGAATTGTAATGACACTGATTAGCATGTTTGCCAGTGACGCTCCTCTGCAGCTTTGCTCCACGAGACGCCAGCGATCACAGCCTGCGCGGGAAGAACAGATCCGAGGAGCCAGAGGGGAATGGGGAGATTGAATGGTGGCTGGGAAGCTGCCTTTGATGTAGCTGTAGATGTCAGCGTGAGACAGAGATTCCAGCCCAGAGGAACATCCCATCTTTGTCTAACTCAATTACTTCATTTAATCCACTGTCTTTAACCTCCCAAGGCTCCCCCAGTGCTGACACGCCACTGGAGACCCGTGTTAGCCATTCCTGGCTGTGGGCTGTGCCAGGCTGAGCCCAGCACCGGAGCAGGCAGCTGCCCGAGAAGGGGTGACTGCTCCCAGGCCCGCAGGCAGATGCATTTCCTCAGTACCCGAAGGTGCAGCTCTGGCTGGTGAAGGGCTCCTAGAGGAGCGTGGTGAGGCAGGGCAGGGCTTCCCCAGCACCCCATCACTCTGCCAGCTCCTAGAGGAGCGTGGTGAGGCAGGGCAGGGCTCCCCAGCACCCCATCACTCTGCCAGCTCCTAGAGGAGTGTGGTGAGGCAGGGCAGGGCTTCCCCAGCACCCCATCACTCTGCCAGCCCTGCCTGTGCCCTCCTGCCCATGAGCTGCAGCCCAGCCACGAGCTTGTTCTGCACTTGTCCTCAGCTCGCTGGGGCAAGGCACACAGGGCTGGTCCCCTCTGGGTTTTGGGGGGACACACGTGGCACCAAGTACCCCCAGCGCCAGTGGCACGACCGGTGCAGAGGGGACACGGGAGTCGCATCAGACAGGGTCACGCCTCAGGGGGCTGGGAAAGGCTCACAGTGACAACGCTGGAAGTGACATTTTTAACCAAAAGTGCAGGGAAAGGTCAGCTCCGGCGGGAACAGGAGGGACGGGGGGGCGCAGGGAGCAGCTGCCGCCTGCAATTCCCCCACATAAGCAGATCAGAGCCCTGCGCAGGCAGGAGCGACTGCGCCGTGCCCGGCGGAGTGCAGCGGGTGGGGCCGGCGGCGCGGGGCCCCCGGGGTGCGCGGGCTGCGCGCCCCGACCCTGGCAGAGGTCAGGGACGGTGCAGAAGCACAAAGAGCAGACTGGCGTGCTCCGAGATTCTTTGGCTCAGTAGGAAATACATCCCTGGACAGCCTCCCATCAGGCCACCACCAGCTCGAGGGGAGAAGCTGGAAGCTGCAGGCTGGAATTTATGAGCCCTATCGCCATTAAAATAGCCGGCGATATTTCCATCTGTCAGTAATGTTGATGAAGAGACCTGCTCCTTTGCATATCCCAAACAAAACCAGCACCAGTCGGGGCAGGATTTGGCACGCAGATGACTATTGCCATGCTAGGAATTTATGGCTCCAGCCTGCCCAGTCTCTAGTACGAGCAGGAGCAGGGAACCACATAACCTTTAAGGTCCCTTCCAACCCAAGACATTCTGTGATTCTATGAAATTCCCTTGGTTTGCTGCTAACGACAAACCCTCGCAGCCAAAGGCCCAGGCGGAGCAGGTCAGCCATGGCGACAGGGTGACATTTCTGGGCACATTTCCCTGCTTTTGTGCAGAAAATCTGCAGCAGCCAGCTGGGCCCGGCCAGGTGAATGCTGGCAGATGGCACAGAGGGCAAGTGAGTCCTTGCCCTTGCACAAGCTCCTGCCCAGCAGCACGGCACCTGCATGTGCCAGCACTCCTGCCGTGTGCCACAGCCAACAGGTGAGGGCCCTCAGCACCAACATCTAAGCAGCATTTTGAATCAAACTCACCACAGATACAGGAAATGTGCACAGCAGGAGCCCGGAGGGACACCGTCAGGTTGGCACCTAGAAAGCAGCATCCAGTAGCCCAGCAACTGACAGCTACTCCAACCTTGGACACTCATGTCCCTGCTACACAAACCATCTACAGAACTCAAGAAGACACCCACAAAGACAGAGCACCGACAACCACGCTTGCACATGGACAGACCCACGTTTGTCCGTCCCTCTGCCGCTGCAGCGTGGACTCTTGGGCCCCAAAACCACTGGAGGAGGACTGGCAGTGACAGCTGGGGGAAGCCCTGCAGTTCAGGTAGACCAGCGAGGGACAGATGCCAAGGACAAAATACAGCATTTCTGAACTTTCCACGAGCCCAACGGAGCAGCTGTGCCAGAGCAAGGGCAGCCTTTGGGCAACCTTGACCTGCTGGGTGGGCTCCTACCTTGGGCCGCTGGCATCTTCCCCTTGTTTAGCTGCTTGAGGCGCTTCTGGTGGGACTTGCCGTTGTAGTGGATCTGCGCCTGTGCAGCCGAGTTGAGTTGGATATTGCAGACCTCGCAAAGCGTGAACGACTGGTGCTTCTTCTCCCGCTTCATGCGCTGCTCGGGCTGGCTGGGGGGGCAGCTGGCCTCCTCCACCAGCTGCACTGTGCTCTCGGGGCTGTGGGATGGGCTCAGGGGTCGCTTCATGCCTGCGGGAGGAAGGACAGACCCACTGTGAGGACAGAGGGACAGGAACAGGCGCCAGGTGAGGCAGGAGAGCCCAACACAGGTCCCACACCTGTGGTGTGTGTGAATCTGGGGGAGATCCCTGAGCAAGTGCAAGATGCAAACAGCATTTGGGCAAGATGACATGAGCAGCAGCATTCCCAGGAGGTTAGTGCTGGAGTAGAGAATAACCCACTTCTTCCAAGTTTCCAGCTCCAGACGACACTCCTCGTGTCAGGTCAAGTCTCTGTTCACTCGCGGGCAGCACTGTGGGTTGGCCCGAGGCAGAGTTAGGACGGAACCAACTCTCTGCAGGCAAGAGATTCAGCTGGCAGGACTTGTGTGCGGTGCGGGTGTCCCACAGCCCGTCCCCACCACGGCAGGAGAACGACTGGCACCGGCACCGTTGGCCACCAGCAGGTGCCTGTCCTGAACACGGGGCTCTGTGGGACCAACTTGCATCAGATCCACACAGGGACACCACAGAGAAGAGCTGCCCATGGAGGGACTGGGGTCAACTGGGGACAGCCCTCCGGCGGCCTTTGCTTTGCAGGGACACTGTTCCTGCTGCCCGACCCTGAGCTGGGGATCGGTGGGGCATCCAGAACAGCCTCGGAGGCGCGAAGGTCACCCGAGCCCTGTGATCCAGTTACCACCTTGGAGCTGGCAGCTGCGGCTTACAAATACCCGCAGGCACGCTGCGCCGAGACACCCCAAGGGGCCAAGGCAGGGGCCGGGGTGTCTCTGGGTGGCCAGGCAGGACCCAAGGGTGCCCTGCAGGGATGTTCCTGGCACCCTCGGCAGGGCTGCGTGGGGACTGTGCGGGACTCAGCTGCCCGCACTCTCCTCGGGCAGCGGGGACCAGACCGGGAGTTTTGGCTCAGGCAATGGGCAGCCCAAAACCCTGCTGTGCCGTGCCGGCGTGACCGCCCCCACCAGCACTCAGCAGGCCACGAGGCTTCGGTCCTCGGGCCCACCGGGGAGTCGGGGGGGTCTCGGGGCGCTGC
>VZTA01000331.1:23967-38603 GCA_013398855.1 Mohoua ochrocephala | reverse complement strand
AGAGGGGACATCGGGGGCAGTGGGGAACACGGGACAGCAGGGACTGGGGACAGCGGGGACAAAGGGCAGCGGGTTCCCCGTCGCAGGGCGGGGGTGCGCTGCCACTCACCCACCCACCGGGTGAGCACCCCTCTCCTCAGCGGGTCTCGGCCCCATCCTGCGCCTTCCCGCACCCCGGAGGTGGCCACGAGTGTCTCCATCAAGAGTCCTGTTTAGCCAAAAGGAGCGGGAGGTTTCCCCACGAGCTGTTAACAGAGCTGGAGGCCTTTCCCAGGATAACCATTAGCAGAGCAACCGGAAAGCAGATCTGGGAGACGATCAACACCAGGAATGTGAGACGGGGCCTCAGGGACGCAGCGGGACACGCGGCACGCTGGTGGGGACACGCCAGCCGAGGCAGGTCGCCGGGTGCCCTTGGCATCCTCCCCCTCCCCGGGTATTTTTAATGCAGTTACATCCCAGGACGCAGAGCTAAAATTGGAACATTATGTGGACAAAGTATCCCCAAAGTCTCCCTCCCTTTAAAACGGGCACTGCTGTTGCTCTGATTAGGCAGCAGCTCCTGTCCCGGCTGCCGGGGCAGCGTTTGAAGGTCTGTCCTAATTGCACGCACACTTGTTGTCTCATTCACTTAATTTCTTCTGCGCCTGTTCTGCATCTCGGGTGTCAGGGCCACAAACCGGGTGGCTCGTGGCTGGGACAGGTCACGGGACAGGTCATGGCACGTGTGCGGGCTGGCGGCGCCCTGGCTGAGGCTGCTTCGGGGCAGATTTCACCTTTTCAGTTGAGGAACTTTTGGTGGGGAGGGGGCTCTTACCTTTCCCAGGAGGGAAACTGAGGCAAGGTGAAGGTTAAGTGACACCCCCAGGGTGACTCAGGGGCTCTGAGCCAAACCCAGCTCAGAACACAGGGTCACCACATCCCAGCCCCACCACCCATCCCACCCCAGGACCAATGAGGTCAAGCTTTTGCCTCCTCCATGCAGGAGGATCGCAAGCAGTTGCAGATTTTTGGGTAGTCTTCCCAAGGGTTCTCCTGGATGGGAGATGAGCTGCCACTCACCCACCGCTGCCCAGATTTGACCTGGCTGATCAGCATCAATGACACCTCCCAGGATGCCGATGTCACCCTGCCACCTGCACTTCTTGCTGCCCTTCCCTCGGCACCAAGGGCTCCACCGGCCCCACAGGGGACGTCCCTTTGGCTGCTGATTTTTTGAAGGAGACCCATGCTGGGACATCCCTTACTCAGCTCCTGAATGCAAAGCAAACTCCAGAAACCACAACTTCCCGCACAGGTTGCAGTCACTGGAAGTGTCTCCGTGCCCACACACTGTGCTGAAGCAGCATCCCACAGCATCCCTCGGTATCACGCAGCATCCTAGAAAAGTTGCTGTCTGGGCATGAGCTACACCAGCGGGGCAGTGGGGTTCTGGCCAAGCTACAAACCCTGAGGAGAGCAGGTTTGATGCAGGTCAGGTCCTTTCCCTCATTTCCTGTGTTCTGGATAACCCAGGGACAGACCCATCAAGGCCACCCCGGGCACAGGGAGTGCTGCTATCCCGGCCTGGTCGGAGGTTCCCAGGCAGGTGCAGTCTGAACATCTGTGCAGGGATGTTCTCTCAGTGTCCTACCCCAGCACAGACCCTCGTGCTCCCTCCTGCCATCAGCACCAGTTTGTGTCCCATGGGACTTTTATTTGGTCTGAACTCAACAGAGCCAACGCATGGGACCAGAACCTCCCCCCAAGTCCAACTGCCTTTGCCACAGAGCTGAGGGGACACGACAACAGCTAATTGGGAGATCTCTCCATTCAGCAATATGGGATCGGGGAAAACACCCCCTGAACAGAAAGTGCATGAACTCCGTCAGAGAGCAAGAAATCTGAAGAAAAAAAATCTTGTTTGAGTTCACTAGATTCCGTTCTACGGAATCCACCTTCCTTGCCTGCAGTTGAGTACACACAACAGCAAATAAAAGCAGCAGAAGTAAAAGAAAGTGTTGGTACGAAAGTGGCCACCAATAGTTGTCACCAAATTCCCTCAAACCCCCTGAGTAAGGACCAATATCCTGGTCCCTGTTCACATCTGTAAGGACCCTCAGGAAAGCCAGAGCTGCCACAACCCCTCACCCAAGCACAACTCAAATCACTGCATCCCATCACCTCAGGGTTTGCACCATTAAGCAGCTCTGTGATCCTGCCACTGCCGTGCATGTTTGCACCAGGGCCCCTTGCTGTGCCCCCCTCCAGAGCCACCAGGGAGCCCCAGACCCCCTGTGGCAGCAGCCCCACCATCCTGCCTCCTCGTAGACCCCTCACCACTGGCACAGGCAATTTCCAGCCCTCCCACCCATTTGGGCTCAGGACACAGCAACGCTGAAGAGGCAGCACCTGGTGCCCCAGCCTGGCACAGGAGGCTCCTACCTGGTGCTGGTGAAGGGGACGCCGAGCCCTGCCCTTGGCACCACCGAGCTGAGCCGGCTCCTGCCCTTGTGCCACGGCCGTCAGGGCACCGCAGCAGCCGCCCCTATGCTCCGAGAGTTCCAGACACTTGTCTCATGTTTCAAGGAGCACTTCAGATGCGGTTCGATCGCCACTAAATCAGCCCTCATCAGCAGCCTCCGGACGAGAGCCGGCACGTCCGAGTTGGTGCCTGTGGCTCAGCAAGTTCCCAAAGAGCCCGGAGCGTCACGCGGGGCAGCGGGCGCCAGCTGGCAGGGGGTGGCACTGGAGGAGCCACCTTGAGCCAAGAGCAGGCGGATGCACCTGACAGCAGCTCTCAGTGACAGGGGAGATGGGGGAACGGGGCAGCTTTCCGGGCTGTCTCAAAGGCTGGGCCCAGAGAATTCCCTGTGCAACTTCACAAAGAGGCACCGGCTGCTGGCGGAGGGATGGGAAGGCCACCGGCCTCGCTGCAATGGGCACAGGGAGGACATGGAGGCTGCCCAGGGGACCTGCTGTAGCATCAGGAGATGCTTTGACATCCCGGCCTGAGAGCTGAGCAGATCCGGGCAGACGGCAGGTTTTGGAGGGGCCTGGCCATGCCTGCAGCACTTTCAGCATTTCATAACACTGCATCAAAGCAGCTGCCCCCCCAGCCCTGACATATGCTCCTCTAATGCCAGAGCGAGGCACATTTTAGGATCAGTCCGTAAACCATCCGTTGTCAGAGCAAGGATTAACGTGAGCCGTCTCTCCCCAAGGGCTCTGGACTGCAGGCTGGCTCCTGGCACGGGGACCACGGCACACAGGGGGCTCAGACCACTCGCAACCCTCAGTTCTGAACCCCCCAAATGCCCGGCTCTTACCCTCAGATGCTCTCCAGGGTTCTCCTCAGCCCCGTTCCCACACGCTGAAGGGCAGTGGGACATCTTGCAGCCTCCCGGGAGGGCAGGGAGCAGCACACGGAGCACGGTGCCACTGCGCCTGTCCTCTCCTTTGCACATCAAGATCATTAACACCGCAGGGCTGCGTGTCCCCTGAATCAGCAGATCCCAGCCCTGTTCCCGGGCAGTGAGGACAGCTGAAACCCAGCTGAAGGAGACGCCATGGAGGGAACAATGCTGCTTCTCTGCAGCGGGGCAGGGAACGTGCCCGTCCACTCTAGGAAGCAAAACCTGGGCAGTGCCACCCGCTCTCAGACCAGCAGGGAAAACAGCAAAGCAAACAGAGGCAGGGAGTGGGACATTCCGTCCCAGGGTTCGGCCGTAGGTGTGAGCACGGCGCAGGGAGCAGCGGGAGAGGAAGGACTGAGGCTCCACCGTTCATCGCCCCGACTGGCCGTGCGCCCCCGGCCACTCCGCCGGCCGAGGAGAACCTGACAAGATCACAGCACCCTTCAGGATTCTCGTGGTCAGCACAAAGATTAGGGCACAGCCACGTCTCACAGAGCTGCTACGTTCTCTTGGGAAATAAAATTCGGAGAACCGGGTGATGCACAGGGAGGGGCTGAGCCCTGGCAGCGCCTCGTGCTCCCCTCGCTGTTCGCTGAAGCTGCCACAGGGAAGTCCCCAGAGAAGATGATTTTCCACAAGTGCAGGATCCAGAATGAGATCCAGGCCAGCTCCTGGGGAGCTGCCACCCCCCACTGCGGGCACCAACAGCTGGGTCAGCAGCGGTGCCACCGGAGGCACAGCGCCACAAGCATCGGCACGGGCACCCTGGTGGTGGCAGTGCTGGTCCCATTGCCCCACCCACGTGTCCCCGTGGCAAAGGTGAGGACGCCCACCACGAGCACTTACAGCGATGAGCAGGGTTCCAGCAGGTCCCACAGCAGAGCTGGGCATGGTCTTCCCTCCCAGCTCCCCTCACTCCCCCATCTGGGTCAGGAGCTTTTCAGGGCAGAAATTGGCTTTTAAGTGAATTTGTGGAGAGCTGCTGGCTAACGGGAGACCTCCAGTTTAAGCTGGAGCTCTCAAAGGCTCCTCTATTACAATGTAAATTAAATATTTGATAGTGCTAAGCGAGTGACATTTGCAGTCCGGTCACGGCAGGGGTATCAGATAGAGATATTTGCAACGGGATCTGTTTAAATCCATGTAGTGCTTTGGATCTGTCCATCAAAACAAGCCCAGAGCTTTATTAAAATCAATGTTATCAAACACCCTGCTGGGGGAGGCTCTGGAGCCCACGTGGTGGGGCTGGGGGGCAGCTGAACCCTGCTGAGCTGCGAGGCTGCAGTACGGTGCAGCCTTGGATGAGATTTTCCTTTAAAATTTAAGAGTAGCAAGAGACTTCTCCCTACCTGCAGCTGTGGGAGGGAGATTCCCTGCAGCAGAAAAAAGGGAAAGCACTGACCCAGCCCCAGATGGAACCTGTTTTCAATCAGATCTCTTATATATGAGAGATTTCTGATACCTGACACCAGATCAGACGTGATCCCATCCCAAATCCCTCAGACACATCTTCCAGAAACTGCCACGAGGCCGTTCAGCCTGACAAATGCGCGATTCCCTTCCCCAGCTCAGCAAAGCTGCATGGAAACACACTTTGTCAAAGCATAACAAAACTACTTTCATCACCTTCCCTAAAAAAAGGGCTTGGAAACGTAAAGGCTGAAAAGGACTTTCTGCATCTGTCGCAGGAGATGTGACAAAGTGACACAGAGTTCAGGCAACTTGTTGACAGTGAACGCCCTTCACGGACAGATTTGGGGAAGATTTCCTTACCGGCACATGGCTCAGTCCCATCAGCTGTGGTGGGAGGGGAGGCTCCTGAGACACGTCCCAGGACTGCTCTGGGTCTGCCCTCGGCCCTGAGCTCTGGGATGATGGGTCCAGGGACAGCCGGACACCCCGACGAGGTGGCCGAGGGGCCGCCCCGCCGCCAGCCCCATCTGCCCCAGTTCCGTGGCACTTGTCACGGTGCTGGAAGCTCCCAAACCTCCCAGCTGCTGGGAAAAGTTTGAAAAAGCATCTCGAGCTGAAAGGCAGATGACAAGTAAAAAGAACCCCGAATTTATTGTTTTCTCAGAATTTAGAGTGGGAGGAAGGAAAATGGGACGACCCATGATTTTTTAATGCCTGCAGTTGGCAGCTCCATATTTAATGTGACAGCATCCCTTTAAGAAAAATATGTTCATACACAAGGAAGAAAATAAATTGGCAAAGCAATTTGCTTTCAAGCCAGGCTGACAACTCCCCACTCCAACGTTTCGCTGCAGCCTTGGGTGAGCCACAGTGGCCGGCACTCCCTGCTGGGCAGGGATCATCTCAGAGGTTAAGGGTGCTTCACTGGGTGACAAACCCATCTGGGAGCAGTAATTTATCCCAGAGATGGCGCAAAGAAAGAGTGGAAGGAATAATTCATTGCGTGTGAGGCGACGAGGAGACGTGCTGTCATGTTACCATACTGACAACTCCCCGACACAAACAGAGATGCTTGTTACGGAGCCTGAACCCACACGATCAAAGGGGCTTCTGCTTTTGGGGTAGGAAGGGAGAAAAAAAAAAGACAGGAAGAAAGGAAAAGGAAAGCTAAATCAAAGCCTTGTTACCATTTCTTATGAGAGAAACTTGTGAGAAACGCTCTTTGCAGAGCAGTTAGTCACTGGGATCTGAGGCGAGCGCCCGGCAGGACCCACTGCTGCCGCCCTGGGGCTGGGGAGGAACACCCCGGTGTTGCTGCTCAGAGCAGCCTGGGGAGGGACATGATGGAGCTGGCAGTGCCAGCAGGAAGGTCCTGTCTGATAGGGGACAGCACGATGGCACCAGAGCCATGGGGAAGAGAGGAGTCAGAAACAGGATCCAAAACCGTCCCTCACTCCTGCATTTACCTCACTTGGGGGTCAGGGCTCCTCAGAATGATGCCGCACTCCCAGCACCTGAGGTCCCTGCTGATAGTGGCAGCTCTGAAGTCAAAAAGCCTTGAGCTTGGTGATGGTGGTGGCACAAAATCCCTGAGCCCCCCGAGGTGCTGCTGAGGGGTCCCCAAGAGTGATGGGGGTGCAAGGGTCCTGTCAGAACCGTGCTGCAGGAACACTGGCCTTCAGCCTCAGTTCACACCTTGCAACCCTGACTTGTCTGTGAGCACCAGGATGCCAGCACTGACAGGCAGGGAAATTAAATGGGACAGATGATAATGAATTGCCCGCATCCCTCAGTGTCTCCTGGATGTGGAGTAATGAAGTTATACATTGCTCACTGGCTGGAGGACAGAAGAAGAGTTTCAGAGCTCGGGTTTAATCAGTTCAGTGACAAGCATGGCCTGGATTCATTCCCTCCTCTCGCCACGGTTCGGTGTCTCCGCTCCTCTCCCGGCTCCTGCCAGCCCCGGGACTCACTGCCTTGCTCCTGCAGCACTGGGATGAAGCTGCAGGAACCCGGTCACTGCAGCGTGAGAATCCTGTGCTCGGTTGGAGGTCATCGGAGTCAGGAGAGAAGCACGTGTATCCAATTAGACTGGGAACCCTCTGCTCCCAGAAGGGCAGAGGGCAGCGAGTGTTGGCTGGCGGTGCAGGTGGCAGCTGGAGTATTTATTTGGGCAGCACCATTAACGTTATTTAATGAGCTCGGGTGGGTCAGCGTTCCTGTTTGAAAGGAATTCCTAAATGGACTAATGAAAAGTTACTTGTCTCCCTGCCATGGAGACACAGCCCCGCTCCCGCTCCCTCCTGCGCATCGGCGCTGAGCAGGAGAGCTCTCCCTGCTCCCTCTCTGCGCTCACCTGCCTCCCACACGTGCATGACACTGCCATCGCTGCCGCGCTGGCACCGCAGCGGCTGCCACGCTGTCACCGGAGGGTAGCTGGCACAGGAGGGAGACAGGGCTGGGCTCACACGGCTCACATCGTCCGCGCGTGTGGCCAGTGAGCAGCACGGAGCCCTGGCTGGGGCACAGGCTGGTCCTTCCACAGGGTATTCCCAGGATGAAGCCTGGGAGCTGCTGCTCCTCCAGCTGGGCGCCGGATGCAGCCCTGCGCTCGGTGCTGCCCGCCAGCGAATTCCAGGCGATGGGAAACGTGGTGGCGAGGTGGCCGGGGCAGAGGGGCTGCTGACAAGTCCGTCTCCTGCCACACAAAGCTGCCCATCCGTGCCAAGGGTCCAAGCGTGTCCCTGCATGGGCAGAGTGCCAGGTCGCAGCCAGGATGGGAGAGGCGGCCAAGGCACGGCCCTGCGAGCTGCCTCGGGGCTGCACTGGGGCCGGGATCCCAACGGAAAGCCCCGCAGTCGCCAGCCCATTGCCAGGGCTCCCGGCTCCCCGGGGCGTGCGGGGGACAGCGGCGAGAGGCTCGGCTCCACTGGCAGCTGGCGAGAGGTGGAGGCGTTGCTGTTATGAAAACATGCGAGGGCTGTGTCTGAAAACATTGTGAGGAGCCAGCTCCATAAATAGGCCCTTTATGGCTCTTCCCTGTGCTGAGACAGGCTCTTTCACACACGCTTGGCTCCGGCACGGCGGGTTACGCGGCTAAAACAGCCCCGTGTCGGGTGGGGGAGACTGGGGAGCACCGGCAGACGGGACACGGACACTGCGGCACAGAGCCCCCCCCGGCTCAGCCCCACCGCCCCCTGAGCAGGGGCTGCTCCCACCGCACCAGCACCCGTGAGCAGCAGCCCGTGTGCCCCGGCAGGAGCTGCGAGGCCCGTGGGAGGACAGACACCGGGACGGTGACCCGCGCTGTCACGGGACACGGGCGGCAGCTGCTCTGCTGCCACCGCCTCCGCGGGCAGCGCTCCCCGGCGCCGCAGCACACGGCCGCGATTAATCAATGGATTCATCAGGGAGTTGTCATTAATTGAGCAGCTCCTGTGGCCCAGCGGTCTGTCCAGTGTCAGGAGACGCGCATGCAGCAGCAGCTCTTTACTGCTTTCGGCCACATCCATTTAACGCGCTGACAGTTCGGTTTGTGCCCCCTCAGCAAACGTCCCCCGGTGTGGGAGCACTGGTGACTAAAGCAGCGGGTGAACGATTAGTGACTCAGCGCATAATTTTGCTCATTTCGTGCCTTTTTTTAGCGCGGGGCGGACAGAGCTCACACAGCAAACTCGCCAGGCACCGCCACCGCTCCCTCACAGCGTCCCAGCTCCGGGCACCCACCCGGGGCTGGGGACCTTCTGCAGGCAAGCATCCGTTTGATGTGGTTCTGCCATGGAAAACAGGGAGAAGAAGCTGGAAAACACTGCCAAGAGCTTTGGCTTGTTGTTCATTCTCCCTTTCATTGTTTCCTTTCTGACCTGGGAAAAGGCGAGGGGAGCGCTGCAGCCGCGGGGAGCTGGGCAGCCCCGGCAGCCCCGGCTGCGCAGTTCACACGGCGCTGGCGCTGACCCGGCAGCTGCCTTTATCCAGAGCAAAGCACTGAGCTCTTGTCTTGGCGGTAACTGATGTCTGCAAACACCAGGTGCCGGCTTGAATTAAGAAGCTCTTTGAGCTGGAACTGTGCTGAACACCCAGCGCTGGGGTGAACGCTGCCAGAGGAACCTCTGCTCGGACCACCTGCATCAGCCCGAGGACCATGTGAATGGCTGGGGACGGTGACAGGGACGTGTCAGCGATTTCCTCTCATCCTTCCAGACAGGGCAGCCAGAGCACGGCAGCCGTACAAGTGCAGGAACCCGACATGTGAGAGCAGGTCCAGCCCTGGGCGATTCCGCGTCCGGCAGTGCTAACCTGGCTGTCGGCGTGTCCGCACCTCCGGGCGATCCGTGTAGGGGCGGAGAATGAGGTCAATGTCCTTGGCACCGCCACTGCACCTGCACGGATCCCCCTCCACCCAGGGGGATGAGCTGAGCCTCTCACAGGCTCCCCCACGCCACCTCCCTTGTGCATGGATCTGTGCAATCACACAACCGATGTGACCAACGCAACCAGCGCCAGCCGCTCCCGTCTCCCGTGGGGAGCTGCTGCTGATGCCGGCAAATGGTCACCCGGTGTCACCAAACTCCCTCATGGGGTCAGAGCGACACGGCCCCAAAGCAGTTTCAGGGATGGCAGCCGCAGCCACAGCGGGGGGGACAGCGAATTGTCACCTCCCTAAAGCAGCTTTGTCTTTGCTTTCTCTTTAATGATTTCCCAGCTGCTTCCCCATTTCAGCCGATAATGGGACTTCACTCCCTATCTGGGTCTGAGAGGCGCTTGCCTTGTTCAGGCTGGAGAAAATCAATTCCCCTCTCACTCAAGTCTTTCCAAGACAGATGAACTGAAGATCGTGCCTGCCTGAGCAAAATATTTATTCAGTCTGGGAACAGATTTACTTTTGAACCTTCTATAAATACAGCTGAGGGCCCCCATTTAATCCCTTACCAGAAGACCTAATTTTATTTATGTTTTAAAGAATCCTCCCTTTTCCAACGCCTTGTCAGCAGGTGAAGAAAGGCAGGATTTTTGGCACTCGGCTTGGCAGTGGGCATAGCCAGCGGTGCTGGGCAGCCAGTGCCTGGTGTCACTGCAGCATGGGGCTCGGTGGTGAGAGGGTGAGACTCCTGCAGTGCTGGGCCTGGGTTCTGCAGGGTTCCCTGCTCTCTGTTACTGATTTACACCCATCAAAGCTCTGCTGGAGCCAGGGCAGGCAGGGAGAGGCCAAATCCTCCACAGAGGCGTCTTTGTGACCCTGCCTGCCCTGCCCACATGAGGCGTCTTTGTGACCCTGCCTGCCCTGCCCACATGAGGATCCCTGTGCTGGGGGCAGAGTCCCCATCTCAGCAAGGCCACGCACTGCCATCTCTGCGGCCCCTCAGGACCTGTGACCACCTTCCTGCAGACCCATCACCCCATCTGCGTGAGCCCCCCGGGACCATCCACAGCCAAAACGGGCTTCGTGCTCCGTGTGCTGATTAGGATTTGAAAGGGCAGCTGTTTATCCGTGATGCAGCAGGCACTTCACCACCAACCAGTGTCTCTCCCCATCACCCTCTCCATGGGGTGACACACCTAGCAGGGACCCTACCTGGGACCGCAGCATCACCCCACCCTGACCCTACCTGGGACCGCAGCATCACCCCACCCTGACCCTACCTGGGACCGCAGCATCACCCCACCCTGACCCTACCTGGGACCGCAGCATCACCCCACCCTGACCCTACCTGGGACCGCAGCATCCCCCCACCCTGACCCTCCAAGGGTCCAGCACCCTGCCCTGCCTGCGTTATCTGTCACTCCACAGCCACTGGCAGGAGAAGGAAAAGCTCCTTGGCCAGCCAGGGGTGGGTGGGCAGTGGGGAGCTGCTCCCAGGGCGCTCAGGGGGATCCTGCCACCTGCCAGCACCTCACTGTCACACACCACCGTGTTCTTGCCAGAGGGTTTGCCCAAGTCCTTAGGAGGAGAAGTGTTCCCAAGGACAAACTGAAAAGCTTTCCCAGCACCAAGCAGATGCCAAGAGCCAGCAGGTGCTGGAGCTGATTTTCTGCTGCCAGAACCCACCTTGGCACTGCCCTGGGCCAGAGCCCCGTGCCCATGGGAGCAGCACTGGCACTGAGGGAGTGCTGGCAGCAGGCCGGCGCTGGAGGGGCAGGTGGCTGCCGGGTGTCTGTAAATCCCTTTGACTCCTCCACTGCCTAAGTCAGCACCAGTCAGCACTCATCCTGCCCCGAGATTCCGGCACTGCTTTGTGCCTCCCAGTGGTGATGGAGCACACAAGTCATCATCTCCCTCCACATCCTGCCAGGAAGGTGAGATTCTGGCACGAGTGTGAATGCTGAAGTGCCGGTCCCAGGTCCCTCCCCGAGCTCTGCAGCAGCTCCTGGCCAGGAGTGAGCTCCTGCACAGACCCAGGATGGACAGACAGACAGACCCCAGCCTGGACAAGGGAACTGCTGTGTTCCCATTTGGCATATCCCCAGCCCTTGGAAGACTCCTCCAAAGGCACAGCATGCTCCACACCACAACTGGCTCACTTATTTGACACACTTATTAAATTGTTATTACACCTGTTGGCTAATTACCTCCTCTGGAAACGAGAGGGGACATAAATTTGACACTGACCTGTGCAAACCCGCAGTCCTACAGATGTTGGCTGAGTCTGGGGGGTTGAGTGGGGCTTGGGAAAAGTGGGGGACTGGGAATATGTCTCTGTGGAAGTGTCCCTCCCTGCCCCACCAGCCCACTGCTGCTGCCCCATGCCCCGACAAGATGGGGAGTGGGGAGCCCAGGAGTCGTGGTGAACCCCCTGCATCACACGCCGGGGGTGCCAGCACTGCCCTTCCTGCACCCTCCGCCTTCCTGAGCACAGATTAATCTGGGAGAGCTTTAATCCGCTAAAGCCCTTTCGTAACAGCCCTCAAAAATAAGCCTGGAGAGTTCCTAATACTTCTTGAAAATTTGGAGTTGGGATATTTATAGGCTCTGGCCTTGCGTGAGACGAAGCGCACCCAGCGCTGGGCGGGAGGGCTCTGAGGTGGAGGAGCCTGCTCTGGGGGGGACCCACTGCCTGACCTCGGCTCTCGCCCCCCAGCCCAGCCAGCAGCCGCTCTGTGCCGCTCCCAGTCTCCTGCTGGCTCCGTAACAGGCTTCCCTTGTTTGGGGATTTTTATGGGTTTTTTTCCTACAAGCATTTCAGGCTCCTCAGAAGAGCCTCCAGCCCAGCGCACAGACCGGCTCTGTGCCTCGAGCCCTTCAAACGAATGCAGAGCAGCAGCGCTTCCGACCAAGACAAACAGCGGTGACGCCGCGTCCCCCTGGGCACGTGGCCGAGGAGGGCGAGGGCAGCAAATCACACACAGCAACAGAGAAAGTTCAGAAAAATATCAACCCCCCCAAAAAATATGCCGGAAATTACCCACATCCACAAAACCCATGAGGCTAGGGGTCCTGCTCTGCTGGTTTCCAGTCACCATCTCTGCCACATTGGTCCTGGTCCTGGCAGGGTCAAGCGAGCCTCTGGACATCCAGGGCAGCTTCACTGTAGCACCTGCAAGGGCCAAGTCATTGGTCCCACGTCTCTCCTGCTCCAACAGATAAAGGGAAAAATATCCTCCCAAAAGTTCTTGGCCCTTTGCCACATCGTTGTACAAAGATGTGACCTGCTGTCCCCAGGGCAGTGGCTGCAGAGTTCTCCCATTTCCGAGGCAGCAGACCTCTCAGAGAACTGGGGGGTGATAGCAAGGTGAGAACCCCCTCTGATCTTACACAGGCAAAACCCACCCCGCATTCAACAGTTCCTTCATCCCCCTGATATGGAGCAAGGGCCGGTGGCCACATGTCAGAAGCAGAAACACTCAAACTGGAGACAGAGCGCTGGCCACAGCCAGGGGCATCAGCCTGATTCCCACCAGAGAGGCCCCAGCTCATCCCCTGACCGGTGAGCACAAGGCAGAGGAGTGGGCAGAGCTGGCACAGGGCAGCCAGGGTCAAACCTGTTGGCCAGAGGAGCCCAGCACGTCAGCACGGGAAGCAGCAGGGATGCCCAGTCCCCTCAGCACCCTGAGCCCGGCCACTGCTGCCTGACCAAGGTCCAGCAGCTGGAGCAGCTCCTGGCTCCAGGCAGACACAGGCCCAGATCAGGGCTTCACCTCAAAATGTTGCCTTTGCAATTTCCCAGTGATCTTTCTTATCAACTAATTAAAAAATTTCCATAATTAGGCCAGGGAAAATCACGACTCAGGAACGTTCCCATTTCAAAGCAGCGCAGATCTGTTTGGTATCAAGGGCTCGGAGCCCTCGCCGGAGCCAGGTTCCCCCAGAACCCTCCCCCATGACCGGGACTCAGCCTGGGCCCACCCCTGCAGGGCCCCGCAGCCCCGAGCCCACCACCAGCCCCTCTCCCTGGCACCCTGCCGGGAATTCATCCCGGGGAAAAGGCTGTTTATATTGCAGGGGGAAAAGTGGTGGGGTTTATAAAAAAACAACCATAAAGGGCCCTCTGACAGCGAGGGATTCTCCGTGCCTTCAGCCCCTGTGAAGACAGGAGCGCTTGGGGAAGCACCCGCTCTGCCCCACAGCCATGCAGAGCAAAGCTCCCCCCGTGCCCACAGCCTGGGGTGCCTGTGCCAGCACCGCTGCCACGGCCAGGGTGACAGTGCCAGCCTGGCCCCGCCGCCACAGCCAGGCTGGGCACATCAGCATCCTGATGCCTCTGAAATGCCAACACCTGCATCCAAGGGAGCACCAGGGAAGCTCCCACGGGACCTGGGGCATCCCGTGCCCGCAGAGAGGCTCGTGGCTCCTTAAATCTGCAGGTTCCCTTTGATGACTGGCAAGTAAATTGTTGTATTTCTAACAGAAATGGAGCAGTTGCTACAGTTGCAGCTGCAGCCTGGGTTTCCTTGAGAGCACAGACATAATTCCTGACAGGGGCTTTCTGACACAGAAATTATGGCGCTATTTTGGAGGCAATCTCAGAGCATCATACTAAGAAACAGCCTTTGTACATCACAATATCGTTGCTAAATTGACAAATAGACCCTCATGGGCTTCATTATTCTGCTCCGGGTGCACATTTTTGCATTTTTATCATCCCTAGAAATGATTAAAGGGCTGCAGAATTGAGGGCTCTGGCTTTGGAAAACTCAAACTCCAGTCCCGGTTGAGCTGAGGAGCAGCAGAAGCAGTTGGAAGGGCTGCAGGGCTCGGAAAGGGAATCTTTGCCCCTACGATGTGCAAGTCTGGCACGTTTTGGGGACTGTCCTGTGCTTCCATGACAGGTTTGCTTTTAGCCCTGGAAATTCACCAGTGTAAAGCAACATGACTGACACATCCAGCGCTGGGTTGGGAACATCCGTGCAAAGGTCCTTGTTCAGTCAATAGCAGACTTGTGCTGTGCACTCGCAGAAATGCATCGATCTCCCCAGAAACATTAGATAAAAGCCAAACGAGAGGAAGGTCTCCAGAAATACGACAAATAAGAGCCCAAAGACCAGGGTTCCTTTACCAGCCACCACCAGCCTATGTCTGAGGATGTTGGGGCAATGCTCGAGGAGTATTTTTGGGTTGGAACAGCTGTGGATGGCCACAGCATTGCTCCAGGCTCCACACATTCCTGCCAGCCCCCGGGGATGAACAGCAGGAGGGTGCAGGCAGAATGAGCTGGGGCAGCTCTGCCCTGTCCCTGTCCATGTCCCCACTGGCACATTGACAGGAGCCTTGTCCCAGGACAGCTGGGAATGCCGGGCAGAACAGCAGCCCCCATAAACAGTGCAGAGAACATCAGCCAGGCAGGTGGGGAGGGATGGGATGGGATGGGATGGGACGGGACGGGATGGGATGGG
>VZTA01000328.1:0-10753 GCA_013398855.1 Mohoua ochrocephala | reverse complement strand
ATATATTGGTCCCTCTCAAGTACCAATCTGTGTCTGCTGGCCATGAGAGGATTTCTAGAATTCTCTTATAACAAATATCCTCAGACAGACTGAGAACCTTTATCAATGAAGGTTTAGCTCAGTGTTAATTTCCAATATCCAAGCACTGTTTCTCAGTCTCAACAATCTCTGCAACATGTGCTTTCCCTTAAGACATTGAAGCTTATATATTTCCACTGAGATAAGTTAACTGTTACAGATGTGAGGATAAAAGAAGTTTCTAAATAAAAAAAAATAATAATGAGGAAGAAAAATAATGTACTTCTGAACATTTCTTTTTGTGTCTTTTCCCTGAAAGAAAAAAATTGTTAAACCACATCCATCAACTCAGTTAAAAAGCAACATGCCCAGTACTTAAATACTTACAGAACCGTTTCATAAGTGGAAAGAAATCAGAAAGCAAACCAGAAAGCCATAGTTTAAAAACAGATCCAAATGAATAAATTTTATTATTAATGTTACTGAAAAAAGAACACAAGCTTTTGCAAGGTTTGAAAGCCTTTTTAAGTAATTTTTTGGCATCTGTAGTGGTGTTTCGATTACTGTGTGAAGATCTGGCAAGTTCCTTTTTAAAAGCTTAAAAATATCTCGTATAACAGATAGATCCAAACCACTCTAATTTGCACAAACCCTAATGATTTTTGAGTTCCTGGCTAACTTAAATTTATATCATATTTTTTTCTCTTAGGACACCTTGAAAAGATATGCTTATAATCATATTTTTCTTGGCACTAAGCTCTATCATGTAGAGGTACATCAATTTTACACTATGTGACAACTACTAATATAGAGGTGATTACTTACAATAGGGAATTCAAAGTGCATATTCCGTTTGAACTAAGTTTCTTAAATGAATATTCTTTTAGCTGAACAAATGAAATAGTGGTAATCCTTGCAGTTCAGTAAAGAGAAATAAAGTTTATTAGAGTTATCCAAAGATAGTCAAGGAATTAGAACTTATCCTATCGAAAATGTTTTATGAATAGTAAAAAGTGTTAGGAGATAGCAGAACATGAAGGTTTTCACAAAGTGAAATGAGAATTGTGTCACAAGTGACCAATACCTAGTTATTGACTGATATGCTAAGAGTAAGCAACAGTGCTGGGGAAACTAGTTCAGATAGTCAAAACTCCCTTGTACACACTATTCAAAATATGTTAACTAGAATCCATTCGCTATTGCAGTACTGAGTCCTTATATGCCATCTGTTGTGAGGGGTTTCAAGCCCACTGTACTCTACTCAAACCCAGTTAATATACATATACTATGTTTGTAGATGTTTATTTATATATATATATATATAATTATATATATATATATATAAAAAAATGTTTATAGATACACAGATTAGATATATATGTGCATGTGTATTCATGTCTGCTTGGATGTGTCTCTGTGAGACAGGTTCAAATTTGCTCCTCCTTTTTTTGCGGGGGTGGGGTGGAGGGCTGCTTTGAAAAAAAAGAACAAAAAGAAATTTACCTACTGCAGAGTCCATAACTCCCTGATCTCCATTCTGTATATAAGCCACTTGATTACTTCCAATTTTCAAGCAAGAATAAGTATTTTATTTCCAAAGAAATTTAAACCAGGATCCATATTTTTCTCCACTGAGTGGAAACTGGAGCCTTCCTAGCACAATGACAGATGGCAAAATCAGTGTCTGTGTATTCCTACCATAATTTACAAATGCAAAAGCGAAGAAAAGAATCAGAACCTATTATAAATTAGTCATTATTTTTTCAATTTTCTTTGTAGATGCTGGTTCAAGTTGCAAAAGAATAAATTTAAAACCTTCTATAAAAGGGCAGTTATGCAAAAAAGAATATTGTGTGATGAATTAGACTCTTCCTATACAGCATTGAGCGGATTGCAAAACAAGGATACAATTTCATGCCTTTATAACTAACATTTCAAAAAAGATGTAATTTGAATTTCACACTTGTCAGCAGTGATTATGATCTAGCTTAGCCTTTTGTTGGGCGAAAATGTTTTGCCACTCCATTCCTAAGTTTATTAAAGATTCTGTCCTCCTGACGTTAACTTCAGTTTTGACAGTCACTTCTGATTAACTCTGGCCAATGAAACTGTATTAGACATAACCCCATTAGTTTTCTGGAATGGTTATTTTCAGTTTATGTTCTCTCTTTCAAAGCAGAAATAATACATTGATTTTCTATTATAAGGAGGAAATCTTCAATCCTTCCTTTTGACATTCTTTGAGTAACACCAGTTTAGTTGGACTACTTGTCATCCCATGTTTTCTCAGCCTGAGTCAAGGTATTAGACCATATGTGATAACTACTGTTTTCTTGCATTTTTACTTTACATTTTTACTTTCCATTATATTGCGTTGTCCAGGTGTTTAAGCAACCATATAAAACAAATAGAATTAATACAATTAATATTGCTGTAAGAAACTGAGAAGGAACTAGTAACCTCAACAGAAATATGTAATGTTGTTTGAAAACATGACAAATAAAAAGCATCTGTGATGGATTGGTAGAGAAGACGCAATAAATGGGCATCTCTTCTGAAGTCCCAGATGAAATAGAGATGGGCTATCACGGGATGTAAAGTGATACTGTGAAGCCACATGAACCCAAAGAGACAGCTGAATCCTGCTCTCCAGTATAACCATTTTAAGGTGACAATATTATACAGCGAAGTCATTTCATTGATCCTGAAGATAAAGCCCTCCATAAGCAATATATAACCTATATTCGGCTTTCATGAAAGCGTTATTTCCTTTGATTGCTTCAAAGTAATACTCACCAAATCAGCCAATTATTTTCATTGTTTTTTTTTTTAATTATGCATCATCTACAGACCTTGTCAATTGTATTCTTTCATGAGTCTGCAAATTAAAAAAAAAAAGAAATCAAGAGCCCCAAGAGGCCAAAACCTAATTAGAATAAAATTGTAATTAATTCAATTGTAATGTTCTGTTTTCAGCTGTATTTTCAGACTTCACAGTTTTAAGTCTACCAAATGTTTACCATTTGAGTTTGCATTATGTAAGTCTCTTGACTGAAATATATTACAATATGGAGTAGAATGTGTAACAGCAATGTAAATATATTATATTAACATTACTAAATTTATCAACCAGATATGTTGTTTTAAAAGAAAGTAGTCAATTACTTCAGTAGATCCACTTTCCTTCATCTAATTTTGATTTTTAATAATTGTACTGTCCCACTGTACAATTTATTGCCTCTGTCCCTCATTCATTGTTTTAGTCAACTTGTATATTAGGTCTACATTTTTGCAGGTCATCTCCACATTGGTCAACACCAATTTTTTCCTTTTTTTCCTAACACACATAAGCCCGTTTTTGTTATAATTTGTTGTGAGGGACTGGAAGGATTGCTGGCTTGAAACATTTCAGGTGCGTGTGTGTGGGGGAAGGGACAGGTCAGGCCTTGCTCTGGCGAGGCGATGCCCTGCTCTTCACACCCCACCTACCCAGGCCTGTATCCCAGCCCAGCAGGGGCCACCAGTCCCTGGCACATCAGAGGCAATGCTCCACACCTGCCCCTGGAGCCCCTATCCCAGCTCCTGAGTGGCCAAATGACCAGAAGTCCCGCCCAGGGGCAGGGCCCAGGAAAGCCATAGGGTACTTAAGCCAAAGCTTGAAGTAAGTAGTGAGGTAGTCTACATCTTCTTGGAATTTCTGTCTGCTGAACACCCCTGGAAACAGGACTGCTACCAGCTATACTTGTTCTTTTCTGTATTTTTTCTGTCTTTCTCTCTTCCATTTCTTCTTCTAATTTCCTCTTCTTGGAATTTTGAATAACTTAAAATTGAATGGGCTTGGAGTTTTGAATGGGCTAAGTAAATGCTTTGTGAAATGCTTTATGTTGATTGAATGCTGCTCTAAACTTTTTCCAAAGGTCTTTGATTTTCTGAAGTTGCCAGTAAAGTTTTTTGTTGTTTTGACCTCTTGAGAATATCTTGATGGTGTTTCTCCTGCGTGTCTAACTCAGAGTACATGAACAACTGTAGGCCACGTTAAGAGTCCCATTGAGTGAGTTTTCTGGGGCCTTACATTTGTATTGACTGTTAGTATATATATCTAGCAATGGAGTAATGTTAGATGTAGGATATTATTCCAGCTGTTATTTTTAAGAAATCTTTCCCAACAAATGCTATCTACTGCAGCTTTCCTTTTGTGCTCTTTTCCTGTCGCTCCAGTTTTTTCCAAGCATTAAATCCTAAGTCTTTCTGCTGTAAGCTCTTCTTTTTCCTCTTTCCTATTTGGTACTTTTATTGATGTTTTTACCATTTCTTAATTTTTTAAGGTTTGTACACCGAAGTGTTCTGGGAGAGTCAAGGTGAGAGAAAGCAAAAAATTGAGGTCTTTTCAGTATATAAGGACAGAAATGAAATCTCATTAATTATAATTAATTTTGGTCATTTACATAACATTTGTTGTACTTTGCCACCAAAATATTTTATATAAAATAAAATGTATATTCTTCCAAAGGTCACTATTAATCTAATATTTTAAAAGTTAGTTTCAACATAACTAGTCAGCTATGCCCAGAGGATTGTAGGATGCAGACTCTATACTTTGATAAGGAACTGAAAAAAATAAACAGAATTGGTCTTAAAAAGTCTTGCCTTTTCTTCTGTAAAAGCAAGCAGTTTAAGAATCTTCAACTAAAAGATGCAAATGAAATTAGCTGTGCTATTTAATATGTCGCATACTGTGAGAACTGGTCTACTTTTTGCTCCCTTATTTTTGACATCTATTTAGACATTAAATGTGATGTGGAATACTTATTACCCCAAGAAACAACTTAGTTTATTTCTTTATTAATATAGCACTTAGTGCTGTGAGATCCTGAAGGACGTTTTTCTAAAAGTACAAAAGGACACTACATTGACACTTGGCTTCTGGTTTCCATTTAACCCACAGACCTGTGAGGAGTTTGTCAGTTAAAAATAATTATTTTAGGTCATGCACGGAGACAAGGAGAAAAACCATATTTTTTACAGGTTTCAAAATCAAGGTAGCATATCTGGCCCTGGGAGAAAATATGACCCATTTGCATACGATAATTTCCTCAAAATTGCTTATTAGGGTTGTAACTTCAAAGACTTTAATAATACAAGTGATATTATTAAGATTTTTTCTCCCAAAGTCACTGCTCTCTTCGCCTTTCTTTAGAGCAAACATTCAAGTCATTTTTGTTTTAATGGCAACTAGAAGTCAACGTCAGCTTTAAAGTTCATGCAATTTTAAAAGAAGACACAGTATGGTTCTTGGCTCTAAAGTTTATGCAATTTTTTTAAGTAGACACAGTGTTTTTCTTTATTTTTGTTAATGACTTTTCCACAAAATGAGTTCTTCAGGTCATTTTTTGGCTCTAGTATTCTCAAACGTAATATAAATAGATATATGTGACTATAACAAACATTTCAAAACAGCGTTTTAGAGTAGTAGATATAAATACCTGATAGGTATGGGAGCTCAAGCAGACAGAGTAACATTATGGAATTTCATAATTTTCTCCTTTAAATTTGTAATTGTGCAATCTTATAAGAAAACTATTTTTTTTACCCTCTTTTTAAAAATTAGATAACTTAATAGGAAATTCCAGCTAACTTTTCCATTGTTTTAGCTTCATTCTAGTTTAAAAATAATTTGCGCATACTGGCGAATGCCTGTGTTATCGGTGTCCTGTTTAGTTCTAAGTGATTTGCAGTCTTTAGAAAATTTCAGTTTTGATGGTTTGGACAGTGTAAAGATGTCCCAAGACTACATAGTGTCTGTAGAAGACTGTAAGGATTGTTTACTTATTTACTAAACATTTATCAGCGAGAATGAACTGATTTTTTTTTATTGAAGTGAGAAACTTACAGAGGAAGAGAAGAGAGCAAGACAAGGTGGGACTTAGTTCAGTTTAAAGAGGAATAGGAGGGAAAGTTGTGACAAGGCATAAAATTGTGAGAAAAATGTTCCAGTTGGACTCAACAATTATTACTATTAATTTTATATAAAGCACTTTTCTTATCAGTGGAGTGGAAAATTACACACAAACAAATTTACAAATTCAGAAAAACATTAAGTAATTTAAATTGGTAAAAATGATTAATTGGGTGATTGAGTGTGAAAATAATGGAAAAATCACAAAATCACAGAATGGGTGAGGTTGGAAGGGACCACAGTGGGTCATTTGGTCCAAACTTCCTGCTCAAGCAGGGTCACCCTTGAGCACATTGCACAGGCTTGCATCTAGATGGTTCTTGAATATCTCCAGTGAAGATGAATATTTAATTCCTGTAGTATTTATTATATATTGGCTGTGGCCTACAGTTGCTGATTTGATGAAACCAGATTTTCAGGAAACTAGATTTCTCTTTTGGCTTTTTTTTTTTTTTTCCACCTCACAAATCTGGGATCCCAGCATAATAAAAAGAAGTGACTAGGTTGAACAACAGCTCTGAAATAGTCTGGCAACACTGTGAGTTTTGTCTGACATAAACAACTAACCTATCACTTTCAAAGTTTGAAGTATCTCTGCAGTAAAGGCATTGAATTTCATGAAGTTATTCAGGGAGTCTGGCTTTTCACAACATACCCAGAAAAGGGAGGATGTTGGCAGTTATCTTCAAGAGTTCACCTCTTATTTGCTTTCAAAGTTCTGTTTTTCTGCTCTGCATGTCAAGCAGGGCTTCTGGTCAGAAAATACTTCTAATTTAATAATTCCCTAACAAGCAGTCAGTGGTCCAGCTCAATCAAGAGGTGTCAGAATACAGCAGAGTAAACACAAAAGAAAGGCCAAGGAAGAAGACTTCTCATACATCATCTTTATTAAATTTAATTTAATTTAGGAGGTGTTTGGTTTGGGTTTTTTTTTAAGTATTATACAGTCAAAGCAATAGTTCTTACCTTGGCAAATCTTATGAAGCTCTTCATATTTCCTTCACAAAGTTCAGTAAAAATTTAGTATCTTTGCTGTCATGATTTTCATTTTCATGACGTAATTGCCAAAAGCACAAATCAAATGTTGTGAACACTACTTCGAACTATAAAATAACATTTCTGATCCGAGTGAAAGAACATAATGCTCTGACAGATATGCATTTATGATCTAATAATATTTCTACAAATAGAAGAAAGCTCTTATTGCAATTAAATTCCAATCTGTTTATAATACCATCATATCAAATTTATTTCATATTTCTTTGTCTTTTCCAAGGAAACATACAAGCATGAGAGGGATTAGTTATCTTGTTTGAACAATAAAGGTCATAAAATCGTAGAATGGTTTGGGTTGGAAGGGACCTTAAACATCATCTAGTTCCTCTCCCCTGCCATGGGCAGGGACACCTTCCACCAGACCAAGTTTTTCAAAGCCCCATCCAACCTGGTCTTGAGCCCCACGGTTCAAGATCAGTAGATACTAAAAAGTCTCGACCAATATAATCTTAGCAGATCTTCACTTTGTAAAAATACTTATTTTATACCTAATAACATTATTAAAATATTTTATTCTGTTTAACCCTTGACAAAGCAGTAAAGTGATACACTGAAATGCATCCTAAATGAAAGACAATAATTGCTTCTCAGGTATTCTTTAGAGCAAAGAATATACTGCAGTTAACCTCCCAGCATAGAAACTGCCTAATAAAAAGCTGGTTTGGACTGCAACACGTAAGGATCACTAGCAGAAAATCAAAATAGTACTGAGACATCTGTATTACACTATTTTTCTGGTAGATGAAGAACTAGAAGAACCAGCTCTCAGTGTACTTTTGTATCTCCCTGTGTCCCCCATTGTCATGGTTTAAGGAAAGGCAGCAACTAAGTTCCCCACTCTTTCACTCCCCACTCCCTGGTGGGATGGGTACGAGAATAAGGAAAATGTAAAACCTGCATATTAACCCATATAAAGTATTAGGAGGAGTAATGAAAAGAAGAGAGAGAAATAAATCCCAAGAGAAACAAGTTGTGCACAATACAGTGGCTCACCACCAACTGACCAATGCCCAGTCAGCCTTTGAGCAGTGATTGGTGCCTCCCAGCCAGCTCCCCTGAGTTTCTATACTGGGCAAGGTGTTGTACAGTATGGAATTTCCCCTTGGCCGGTTCACATCAGTTGTCCTGGCTGTGTTCCCTCGTGGTTTCTTGTACACCTGCTCACTGGCAGAGCATGGGAACCTGGAAAGTCCTTGACTTACAGTAAGCACTACCCGGCAACAACAAAACATCACTGTGTTATCATTATTTTTCTCATACAAAATCCAAACCACAGCACTGTACCAGTAACTAGGAAGAAAATTGAATCTATCTTAGCAAAAGTAAGGACACCCATGCTGAAGTACACTCTTTACAAGGTTCATGCAGTCAGTCTGAAAATATAGATCCTCATGAGATTATGGATAGCTCTTTAAAATGCATAATGTTCTAAACAATCAAAAGTTTAGTATGGCATCGGATATTTTACTAGTTATAATCATGCAAGCTGTTTATAGGCTATTTGTGAGACAAGCGTGTGTGCTGCTGATGAATGGATCAGAAACCTCATTGCTCTGTGCTGCCTTAGCAAAGGTTGCATAGTAACTATAAATTTTCTCCCACTGACCATTAGAGTACATAGTTAAAGTAAAAACAAAGGCCAGTGGAGTTTGTTGCAGCTCAGTTTATAGATTTATACATCAGTTAGGGAATTGAAGATTGTTCTGAGGGCAGAGATTAAGGGGTTGATAAATCAAGCTGTTTCAAACTTGAAAGCAATCTTTCGCTGGACTGATAGTCATTAACAATACACATTACGATTTGCTGCTTAATCACTAACAAGTGTTATCAGCACATAGATGGAACAATTATTATTTAGCAAATTCGTCCTAAACTAGCCATAAATATATAGAACCAAGGGACTCATTTTTTTGTTAACACTGGTGGCTGTGATCCATGATCATTCTTAGTCATCAAGATCAAGGTGATCGTGCTCTTGCACAGGGAAACTGGAAGAGAAGCTGGGATGGATCCTTTATGACCTGTCTTTCCTATCTTAGTGCCAATGTTTCTGTCCCTGCTCCCAAAGAGAAGGAAATCATCTCGTCTTGGTATATTATTTTGGGGGATCATTACCTGCTATTCATTATTTCTTTTTTTTAACCAGATTTTACTTCTTGCACATATCTGTATGAAGTTCTTTTGTCCATTCCTGGATTTATGTCTGTGGTCATTAATGGTATTAAGATATCATAAATATTACAAAATATTCATACACTGTCACCAGGTGTGTCATGATTATATACTGATGTCTGGATTCACAGCAGTCAATTAAGGAGCCTTGGTCTTGTCGAGAGCTCAATAGCTAAAAGATAGTATTTGAGATTGAATTAGGAGTTGCATTTTGGGATGATAAAAGTCTAGATCCCTCACATGCTTAATATTTCAGATTTCATATAAAAATAAAATGGCTGTGTTTGTTCTACTGCACTACTGAATCCAAGACCCAAGTTTATCAATTCCTGTCCCCCAAATAAAGTAGAATTTTATTTGGTTGGCTTATATAAATGATACTTGCGACTAGACTCAATCCTGCCAAATTTTTCATGGAAACAGTTCAAAACAGAACTAGGGATTAAGCTACCACTTAATCTGCCCTGCAGATAATCAGGAGTGTTGGTCTCATTCCTTGGTCTCATTTTCATAGTGGTAAACACATAATTGCCAGTTCCTGTACTGAACTTTGTGAAAAGTTCAGGGAAGCAAAATGCAGGAAAGATAAATGCTTATCCAGGGCTTATTCACCAATTCTGTCTGTTCTTTTAAGGCAACAACCTTCCACAGCCAGGGCTACTTAGTTTTACATTATGCTGGGGGTACTGTTTTCTCTGTTGCTTTATTTGTAGCAGAAAATCTATACTCAGTTACTGCAACTGTCTTGGGGTGACTTTATTACCAGCTTTCTCATTGGTTTAACAACCTGTCCATCTAACCAAGTTTTAAACTCATAACAGCAACCACCACCACAACACCCCCCTTTTTCTTCTTCTGTTTTTTTTTTTTTTTCTGCATACCATTTGCTTTGCTCTTGTTATAGGTTTAAAACTTGGTTTGATGGGCGTGTTGTTAAACCAATGAGAAAAGCTGTAACGTCTCTGCAATGTGCATATTTAAAGATACTCAAAAGTGGGAGTTTTGCTTTTAACTTCCTGCTTCCCTGCAGGGAGGAGGTGGGCCCCTGGGCACTGTCCCAGAGCAGGCCTGGGCCTCCTGGCGGCAGTGGTGCGGCCCCTGCAGAGCTGGCAGGGACTGGACTGCTGGGAAAAAAACAAAAGTCACCCCAGACAGAGAGAGAGGGTACCCTTCACGAGGTGAGCTGTGGTTCTTCCTGTGTGATAGTGGGGAAGACATGAGGAGGTGGGATAGACAGCCCACTTCTGCTTTGGCAGTAAAAGTGCGTGAATTAAAGGAATAAAAGACTCAGAAAAGAAGTTCCACCAGAAAGGAAGCAGCTTCAGTTGCCTGTAGCCGTACGATGGAAGAGAAGATGACATGTCCGATCCCCTTGAAGGAACCTCTGAAATGTATACCCAGGGAAGGAAGGATAACCGGGACTAGAGAGGCCCTGCCTCTAGCCAGGTAGAGGCCAGGGAAAACCGTGGTTTTTTGACTGTGTGGATTCGTTGGCCTGGCACATCAGAACCACAAAAATATGGCGACACCTTGGTCGACACTGGTGCACAG
>VZTA01000326.1:38754-68235 GCA_013398855.1 Mohoua ochrocephala | reverse complement strand
CTAAAGTTCCTCTCCTGTATCCATGTCCTGTTCTCTTCGAGCATTTGTTCACTGCTAGTAAATATAATCTGCATTTTTGAGTATAAAAATGCAATAGAACTTTTTCTCTAATGTTTGACAGAAGATAGAGAATTGGACCAACCAACAAGGTCTCCTAAGCAACTCTGCCTTAACTGGCAGTGGGTTCTTTTTCTGCCTCATATTATAGCCCATGGCATCACCTGCAAAGTTCTTCTACAGCAAAGTTCCACCAAGCTGTTCTATTGACACTAGCACTGGGAAGGACTGGATAAAAGACCAGACCTACTATTTGCAGAACACCAAAGTTACAAAAATAATCTGCTACTGTTGGAATAATGATCAGGATAAACACAGACCTGCAGGCTTTCCCTGGGCACATCCAGTTAAATGAAGATTACAGATAGCCAAATAAATAAGGGGAATAAAATAAAATAAACGTGCTAAACACCCTTTTCCTTCCCTTTTTAAGTCTTCTTCCTACTTCAAAACAGTCCTCAGACTTTAGCCCTGTACATGGGCACAGAAAGCACACCCACACTGTCCATACACACCCCCCAGGGTAAGCCCTACGCCTTGTATGTCTACAAACACCAGTTCCTGGCTGGTTGGTGCCTAAACAGAGGCAGCATCACCTTCTATATCCTGCAGTGTCTTGTGGTTAAATAAACTTCTCATCAACCCAGTGCCTTAGCATTTCGCTATGGACTTGAAATGTTCAGCACAGCACTCCAGACTTCAGAGCTTGGGAAGAAAGAAATAAAAATTCCTCCTTCTTCCTGATTTCTGCTAAAACAACAAAGCCTCAAGCAAGAAACAAGCAGTCAAAACAAACTTAAAAGAGTGTGAGACCACTGTCTGGGATATATGGAGGTATGGAACAGCTGGTGCAAAGCCATTGGAGAAGGGCAACCAGAGCAGCTGATGCAGAGGGCAAAATGCAGAGGTGTGAAAAGCCCCTGCGGCAGACGCTGTGGGTAAGAGCTTTGCACGGAATAACTGATGCAGAGGCAGTCCCAGGACATGTACAGAAAGGAGGGACTGTTGGCTGGTGTGCGGTTGTGCAGAATGTACACAGCAGCAACCAGAGAGCAGGTGGTGCAAAAGAGCTGCCTTGCAGTGATTTTCTGTGTGAACACTGATGTTCCCCAGTAATTCATATTTCTGCTGCCTTTTCAAGCCTTTTCAGATCTCCACAGGCTGAAATTCCTGAAACTGCAGCAAATACAACTGCTGGACCATGAGAGTGCTCTGGACAACACGGCAGCCACAGCCTGCAAACCACAAGCTTGCCGTTACACATAAGCAAGTGTAAAAGCTTGGCACACCCTGAGGCTCATGCACCTCTTGTGTCATGCCCAGTTCCTTCACAGGTTCTGGATTCCCTGTAAGAGAAGGCATTCCCTTATTTTTCCTTGTTTGCAAATAGAAAGTGCCTCTCTCTCTGTTTTTTAGCTGATATCAGAGGTACAAATGTGTTAGGAGCACTCACATAGTGGGGGAGCAGAGAGCTACAAATAATCAGCTGCAGGAGCAGCTCTGTGGGGCTCAGGAATGATGACAAAGTGTGTGCCACATCGACTACAGCCTAAAGGCTCTCTCTCCATTACTGGTTCCTCTTCGGGAGAGTCATTGGTATTTTGGGATGTTACCCATCCTATCTGAGGGTACAGTTTCAAGATGCCATCCCTGCAGAAAAGATGCTTCAAGTACCTGGCAGCTGTCTGGCCCAGGGTCGTGCCCAGCTAGTTATAGAGAAGGAAGTAACAGACACCTTCTTTTCTTTTTTTCCTAAGTATATGGTTGTTTTCTTTCTATTTTGTGTTGTTTTCTTGTTTCCTACTCCACCCATACCTTGTCCGCCTAACGGCCACAATCTCTGTTTATGAATGGCATTTTATTGTGCACGGTGTGTTTTCATTCCTGTTTTGTATGGAACATTGAGCCTGGAAAGTTGTCACTACCTTGCTCAGCTTCACAGCAGGAACAGGTGAGCAGGACGGGTGAGAGGGAGCTCCCCCACAGGGCTTAGTTTGGGTAGGGCGGAGCAGCAACCACTGACGACCTTGCTGGGCTGCAGCATAGAAGCATCCTGAAATACTCACGTCTTTCTGATTGTCACTGGTGGTCTCTCTCTTTCCTTATTTTGCTGATTAGGCCTTGAGAAATAATGAGGTCAATGACCACTCTGACTTGAAAAAGCTGTAGCTGCCAGTCTAGCTCTTTTGAGAAATCAAGATCACACTTTTTTTTTTTCCCCTAAGAGACACAGCCAGTAACTGCTTATAACAGAGAGGCTGCCAGAATATTTTGTTTTAAAGAGACACCAACTGCCATTTTACTTTCTTTTATCCAAGAAACAGAGATATCAAGTTTGGGTCATAAACGTAATGCTAACTGCTGGCAGGAGACACTGACTCTATCTTTGAGTGATTACCCTTTGCAGCTCCGGCCAATGTCAGGGGCACAAGTGGAAATTAATAAAGTCTGCTCATATCTCAGCAGACAAGGGTCACACCACAGCTGAAATGACACAGATGCTCCTGCAGCCAAGGGGAGTGACAGTGCTTCTTTCTAAAGCAACCTCAGCTGACTTTTGTTACCTCAGAGGGAAATCTGCTGCAATGCAGCAGCACTTGCAGACCATTGGATGTGATGTGAGAGTTCATCAAGGTTTTCGGAGACAATTTATAAAAACTAGGGACTGCTGGTAGAATGCAACATTTTTTGATTAATAAGGAAATAGCCTTTCTCTCCCCGCACAGTGACTTGATTAAAAGGCCAAGGCATTTGGCAAGCACCAACAAGTGGTTTAAATTTTTAATACTACTGTGTCACTTCCAGTCCCTATCCAATATTGCTGCACTAGGAGTTTTTATGCAACTTATTTCAAAATCAGCAATCTGTTAAGTGGAAGACAAAAAGCTTCTCTTACAGTAAAAGAGGCTAATCACTCTCTGAGTCTTTTTACCAAACAATTTCTAGGCCAAAACCTGAAAAATCAGCAACAAACTCAGAAATACTTTAATTTCTTTAGTGTTACTCAATGGTTACACCATTGACAAACTGTAAAATGTGGGTACTAATGTGGGACGCATGGATGGATTGGCTTGACTTTAAGCCATGAGAGCATCCATCTGCATGCCACAGCTACCCTAAGTTCAGAACACAAGTATGCTTTTTGCAAGCCTGGATGCTAAGGCTGTATCTTAACATAAAGTGATTGGAATGTTCAACAAGTACAACTAAGCAGCTTTAGTTGGTGGGGTAAAAACAGCTCTTGTAGTGACAGCAGGCAGGTGAAGCCATCATTACAGGCACACACTCATTCCACATCACATTTCTGTGATGGAAAGAAACACCATTCATTTTTAAGAGGAAGATACCTCATCCACCATCAGCCAGGAAGGAGAGAACAGATTGCTCTTTTCCGCATGTCTGGTGTTGGACAAACCCAAAGATGCAAGGCTTGTCACACATAAGTGAGTTGGTATAGCCAGAAAGTCTAGGCATGATGGCAACCTCAAGGCAACTGCTCCAGAGGTTAATTCCTTTTTGCATCAGTGTAACAAAGACATGAGAAACAGGTCTAGAAAACACAGCTGGCTGTGGAAAATGCTCCAGATAGAAACGCTCCTCTGCCTCTTTGGAAACAGAAGCAATATTCACTGAGGGAGAAAATACTCGTTTGGTTAAGGGGACATAGGAGATCTGGATTTAGCTCTTAGCAATCCCTCTCCTGGGTTTATTACACAGAAGTCTCACATGCTCTAGCTGTAAAACAGGGTTACTGGTGCTTCCTTTCTGCTTCCCATCACGTACAGGGAGAACTGAGGACAACAGGATCCCAACTCAATACTCTCTAAGTGACATCAAAGCAAAATTCATAAATATGGAAAAACACAGTGTAAATAAATGACTTGTGTGCAAAGCATTTCTAAACAGTCTAAATAAGGGCGGAATAATTATATCATAGGGATGCAAAGGGTTTTTATAACATCAGGGCCCAATTTTCTGTAAGAAAATTTTCTCTTGGGAGAGCCTATTCCAGTCAGACAGAAGAAGCAGGGAAGACACTTGTTTAAAAAGAGGTTTACATCAATACATTATTTGTGTAAACTTTAATCTCCTTACAGTAGAAACATACCCAGTCAAAGCCAAAAGTAGTGTAACAATTTTACAGCAAAGCTTACCAGTAAAAATGCAAAACAAGTTTGTATCAAATTCTTAAAAAACTGTGCACTTTCTCAAACTTAACTTTGTTCAGCACATCGTTTTGATTTATATATAAGGCATTAATTCTATAAGAATCATTTACTATATTCCAAAAATCGCATGACCTAGGTGTAACACTCTATAGCCTGATACCATTTTTGTTCCTTTCCATATTTACAGATTTCATGGAGCACAAAGGCACTAAGGACAAATACAAGCTTTGCCAATAATAGGTTCACATTGAAAAAGTTGCATAAAAATAGAAAGCTCAATTTTGCATTGCAATAGCTTGGGTCTGCTGCAGCTGTGACCGTAGTTTAAGAATAATTCCCCCTTTCATATACTTCCCCCGAATTTGTTCATTGTATTTGGGGTGTTCACTTCCAATAGTACTTTGATCTTTCAAAATGCAGAACTGAGTCTGCTCTGAATCTGCAGGTACAGGAAGTGGGACCCATTTCTATCAGCTACCCAAAATTTTTCTCCTCCTCCCCAGAACACAGTTCTTAAGTTTCTTTGAAATTTAAATCTTCTATAAATGGCATCTTTGAAGTCATTCTAGCTACTATGTACAGAAATGGCTCAGGCAATTAAGTTAGTCCACCTTGTCATTAGTCAACAGGAAGTATAATTACTGTAGCTGTAAAGGAGGTATCTAGTGTTCCAGAATAAGTGAGTTTAATTATGGTGAGAGCTTCCTCAATTCTATTTACATGACAACTTCAGGCTCAATATTAAATAGCAAGTCATCATTTCCTCTTCGAACTTCAAGTAGTAGAGGTGATTCATTCATCACAGCCTCTTGCAGGTCACTGGAAGTCATCAAAGGACGCCCATTGACTTTCACAATAATATCTCCATCCTGGATCCCTCCTCTGCAAAGACAAGAGCATGGCAGTAAGGATGCATTCTATGCAGAGGAAAAGCACAAAGGCTATTCACCACCTCTTTTGCAGGTGTGATAAATTTTTAATTATTTTAGTCGCCACTGAAGGGAAATTCCACCCTTCTGACTGTGAAAGAATAACAGGTAGCACTCGCTAAATGCAAAATAAGGCTTGGGTTTTTTCATTGAGGATTTTCTTCATAAACAGCAAAAACAATGAGTCTAGATTGCTCTTTGCCTTCTACAAAACTACAGCAAATGGGAAACAGAGAAGACTTTTATCCATTATTGACTCACTTCACTCCATCCATTTGAAAGATCGTGCTTTTATGTCTCCAATATGTATTTCAGGCACTGGAAACGAAACCTTTCTCAAAATTTCAAGACAAGTAAAACACACTAGGTAAAGTATTGGGAAATTATTTCTCTCTTGCTGTTCAAATGTAATCCAGAATAGCTGCTTTTATTACTTCTGCTTTTGATTTTCCTAAAATCATTTTCCGAAATATTTTATTTATTTTGCAACTGTTCCATAAAATAGCCTCTTCCTGTTAGATTAAGCACTGTCTCAGATAACAGCTCTGACAGTGCCTTATGTGAATCCTACCCCGTTTCCTGTTTAAACTTAATCCAAGTTTCTGTTTATTAATATTCAACATACTTCACAAAACCCCTCAAATTTGTTCATTGTATTGTATCTTTATGTTTGCACACTGTTAGTGTTTCATAATGTCATTAAAGGAGGTTGTAGTGAGGTGGGTGGCAGTCTCTTTTACCAAGTAACAAGACAAGAAGAAATGGCCTTAAGTTGTACAAGGGGATATTCAGATCGGATAAAAGGAAAAATTCCTTCATAGAAAGGGTTTTCAAACACTGCAAGAGGTTGCCCAGCAAAGTGGTGGTGTCACCATCCCTGAAGGTATTTAAAAGATGGGTAGAAGAGGCACTTAGGGACAGGGTTTACTGGTGGCCTTTGCAGAGCTGGGTTAATGATTGGACTTGATGACCTTAAGGGCCATTTCCAACCTAAATTATTCCATGATCTAAATAGTTCTGATATCGAAATGCTTCACTTTTGTAGATGTGAGCAGAATCTTAGCACAAATATTTGAAACTTAAAGGCACAATTTTTAACTGTTTACAAATCAAGACTGGTATGAGAAATTACTTGAATATAAAAAGAAATATTGCCTACTAGAACCTCTTCGGAGATATATTTGTGGTGAAGAAAATAATATGCTCAACCTACCTATGAGAAGGTGAGTTTGGAACAACTTCGTGTACGTAAATTCCACTTCTGACATCAGGAAAATCAGCATTATTGTGCTTCAGTTCTTCCACCAAGCTAAAAGAAGAACAAAGTCATACAGAATTTGATTGCACTACAAAAGCATTCAAATATTCTTATTTATTTAAACTTTGTGACAAAAAATAAAAAGGCTTAACAATTAATCATTTGCCTGTTGTTCTCTGATGAAAATGTAGGGGATTTGAACTTGGATTGAATATCTATATTTTAATAGAGGCAAAACTATTTCCCTGTGAAAAGCATGCTAAAGTTAATGGTCTTGTACATCTTCTGCAAGAATCCGACTTTGGCTTTGTGTAGCAGTAGCACAGAGGGCCCTGCACATGAGCACAAGGACAGGAGCACTCTCTGTCCCAGGTGCTGTACAGGGAAAAAAGACATTTCTGTCCAAAGAATTAATGCTGGTGACAGGGCAGTAATTTGCTAAGTTTTTTGCTTGTTTTATTTTGCGAGTCATTCTTAATTTGTCTTTATCTAGAACGACAGAGCTTTTGATAACTTCAGCCAGCAGACAGATCAGAACTGGAAACTTAAGTTTCCTCAAGTTTGCTTCAGGAATTGTTTGTGCATCACTTTCTAAAGAAAGAAGACAGGAACCTGCTGCAAAATAGAGGCTCTACAAACATCTGCTCATTTCAGAGGTGATGACATCATTTCAGGTCTGTGTACAGTGTGGGTTTCTAGAAAGAAAAGATTTTAAACCAAGGATGGATTACTCAGCTATCTGCCGTGAAAAACTGGGGTCCCACAGAAGGGAAACAAGCCAAAATGGCTACACATATTCTCTTCATTTGATTTTGTACTGAGGAAGCTAGCAATTGAATAATTAAAGCAAGCACACCGAGGGAAGTGGTCTTTTTCTGAAAACAGGCCTGCAGACATCTTACATGGCTTCATTAGACGCTACAAAAGCAGTAAAATCTCACATCATGCACACAATTATGCAGAGAAACATTCCGAATTTCTCTCCATCAGTGATGTTAATGCCATTACACTGATTCATTCCAGCTGAGGATCTGACCCTTCAAGGAGGACTGCAAGAGTGTAACTCAATAAAAAAAGATGGCTTTACTACAACCCCAGCTGGAAATTGTCTTGTTTAATTTTGCAGTCTACTGCCACATTGGAAACATGCCTACTGCTGGGAAAGAACATCGGCACAGAGCCCTCATTTATTATCCATGAATATATCTGGGTAACGGCAAGACACAGAGCAATGTCAGAGGGAAAAGGCAGTAAAGAGCCAGAGGAGGGTGTCTGTATTCTGGCTTCGTTAACACGGAGGCACAAAGGTTTAGTTTGGCACTTTAGACCTCCTTCTAGTTAATGGTCAGGCCCCAAACCTAACACCGTACGGCCTCCACTGGCACTGATAAAAGCACCACCAAACCCTCCATCGGCCGATCTGTCATTGGCACTCGGAGTCACGTGAAAGCAGCATTCTGTTTAAATGTCACCTAAAACCTGGCGTAACTCCAGATGTCCTTATCAAGAACCAAAACCTGTGTTCAGGCTCTTCCTAATTTCCCTCAGCTATCAGAAGGACATCCACCACTATCAGTATTTAGAGAATTTCCAGGTCTCAGAACATGGATTTCGCCAATATCATTAAAATGCCTGCAGATTTCCTAGAAGCCAATGCCCACTTCTGGATCTCTGGAGATTTGTAACGAAAGCTGATTGAAGTTCTGAACCACTACTGAGCATATCCTGCGTGCATGGTGATACAATTACCTAAGATACTTACGCTGGTGTTATTGTCAGCATTCTGATGCCAATGAAACGTTTCTTCCCATCTGAAAGGAACACAGAGGATGTTTAAGAAATTTAGGCAAACACTGACAAAAATATCTGCTCTGATGACCCAAAACACCTGAAAATTAAAACAGAATGTATCATATTTTAATAGACTGAACAAAATAATACACACCCATACTGAGGTTATTTTTTAAATTTTGATTAGCCTTGGTGTACAGAATGACAATCCCTCTCCCTGCAACTAAGGGTAAGAGAGAAAGCTCATTTACATTCTGTAAGAGTTTTTTCCTTCAGGAAATTGCTGTGATCTAGTATCACATGAATTCAGTAAACGGAAAATTTCATAACCAACTACCACTTAATCTGAGACTGGTCAAGACAATTTAATCATATGATGTTCTCATTAAAATGTAGAAATGGGATCTAAACAAATTTTAATTTCCATCTTTCAGAGAAAGAGCAATCAAAAGACACTGATTGTCATGCAAGTGGCTTGTTATTTCTACCCCAAAGAATAAAAAGCAAGTTTAAAAACAAACCCAAAACATGTAGACCTCTGCCAAAATGATCACAAAAATACTCAGAGGGCTGGAGCTCCTCTGTTATGAAGATGGGCTGAGGGAGTTGGGGATGTTTAGCCTGGAGAAGAGAAGACTCCAGAGACACCTTACTGAAGTCTTTCAGTATTTAAAGGGGGCATATAAGACAGGACAAAGGGTAATGATTTTAAACTAAAAGAGGGTAGATTGGCAGTAGGTATCAGAAAGAATTTTTTATTATGAGAGTGGTAAAACATTGGAACATGTTGCCCAGAGAAGTGGTAGATGCCCCAACACTCAAGGTCAGGCTGGATGGGGCTGTGAGCAACCTGATGTAGTGAAAGGTGTCCCAGGTCAGTGCAGGGGGGTTGGACTAGATGACCTTTAAAGGGCCCTTCCAATAGAAACTCTTCCATAATTCTATGATTGGCCAGGACTCTCTTGAATTTTAAATGGTGAGAAGTCACTCCTTTAGGAAGAACACCACATTTCTGCAGTTGGCTTTTAGTAAGTCATGATATTGCACAGCTGTCTTATGAAAAAAATGCAGTTTGATGACTTCCTGAAGTGAGTGCTGCAGTACTCAATTATATCTGGCATGAAACAATATTTCCCCTTACTTGTTCCAGCACAACTACTTTGCAAGATCTCTGAGTTTCTCCAGGTTCTCATATGAGGAAAACGGAGATGTACACAGTCTTCTCTAGCTCTTATTCTTTCCAAGAAAAATACTCCCAAGTAAAGGATTTAGTTCTGAATCTTAAGCATGTCCAATATTCCCACTGGGGTCACTGAAAATGTTGACTACTAAACATCGGATTTACTACACTCTGAAAAAATCTTGCATCCATAACTGTCATCCCTGCTTTGCCCTGAAATGTTTGGCTCTTCTCTATTTTAAAGTAAAACTAATAAGATCAAAATCGGCTATAGTAAGAATGCCAAGAAGTTCAATTGCTCAAATCTGAAGAGCATGGGCATAACCATGAACTAGCTCATAGTGCTCCTCCAGTCTGCATGGCAGAAATGTAGTTTTTCACTTTCTAAAAATATTCAGACACGATAATTCTCCCCCCTGAACATAATCCCCTTGTTCATGCAATGTGGACAGTTAAATAATGAAATTCCCATCATAAGACACATCAGTGACAGACTCTGGTGACAGTTTTCTGTTTGCATTGAACAATTGCTGCTGGTCATCGCCTGTGTGAGGCAGAAATTTGCAGAAGCACAAAAATACTCTGGAGTGTGAGTTAGGAATGTTCACATGAATGAAAAGTCAAAATGAAAGAAGGAACAAAAGAAATTGACTTGGAAGAAACAAAATAGCAAGAATGAAACACTACAGGAAAAATGACACTGATGATAAAGGGAATTATTTCCCCAGTGGCTAATGATAAATGTCAACATAAAGGTTTAGGGAAAAAATAAATCTTGTTACTACAGACTTATTCCTAACCAAAATTATAATTCTACCTTCAACTTTGGGCAGGTTGGGGTTATTATTTCACTCCTGTTCGTGCACTGAAATTCAAAAATTTGGGCCTTCTGCCCTCTCTCTGCCGTAAGTTTGCCATGCTGCAAATAATAATTCATACTACAGGCGTAGCATGCTATTGTATAAAGTAAAACTAAAAACTATGAGCCATGGGTTACTTTAACAGCAGAGTAGATGCTCCTCTCTTTCTCCTCTCCAGACATTTTGTGTGTCAGAATAAAAGTAAAAAAAAAAAAATCAGTCCTTTGGTTCATAAGAGTCTATTCCACTCAATTTAATCCAAGTCAAACACCTACAACAAAAACCAAAGTTTTCATCAACAATGATTAGAGGGAATATAATTGCCCATCTTATTTGAAGTATCAGCAGAGACTGAACAGGCACAGACAACCACTTGTAGCGTTTTAACATTCCCAAAGCATAGGCATGGTGAGACTGGGGCTAAGTCACATCGGCAGAACAGTATGTGGCACCTGGAACTACCACTGTCATATTATAACTGCTCTGTGAATAAAAAGTCTCAAAACCTGTCATTCTGGCAATTTGTGCAATCATGAGGCAAAATAAAAAATAATTAGGAGAACTGGAATAAAGTGATGTCATAAATCTAAGGAGCCCATTACGAGGGTGCAGTCCCAGCAGTAGTTAAAAGAAGGTTCATATGTTAGAGCAATCAGGTTTAGCCAATGTGAAACCATTGTGGCTTAAAGCTGGAGAACAGCACAGAAGAGAGAGACTCAAATCTCATTTCACTTTTGTGAACAACAGGCCAGATTAAACACCGATTCCAGAGGTACAAAGTCAAGCAAACCAACCTCAACTATGAGTTTAAACTTAAATCTGTTTAGTGTTAACAGAAAGTCACAAGCAGCTGACCCCAAGTATCCAGAAGCAGCTCACTATTTACAGAGACTTCTGTTCCACAGTAAGGAAAGCACTTGCCTTACTGTTAAACTTTATTTATTGATGCTTGCAACAATAGAGGTACAAATCAGACAGATAAACACCAGTTGAAGGCAGAAATGTTTATGACCTATAAACTGTAGCAAAAAGAACCAATAAATCCAAATTAAGGGGTCATGTACTCAAACTCTTATTGGCTTGAGTAACTCTGGTACAAAATTATACCCATAGCAGCTGATTTCAGCAGGGCCAGGATATCACCAGGACCGCCAAGCGAGGAAATGGATCCTGCACTTCTTATTCAAGTGTCAGATAAAACTCCTACTTCTCTGCTAATTACTTTCGCACCTAGCTCATCTTGCAGATTACATGAGCAGCCCTGAAAGCATTTTAGAAAGGTATTCCATTGCCAAACAGAAAATGTGGAAGCAGCTCAAGCCTATGATGCTGGACTGTCTGCAGTGTCCCTTTCACATAAACTGCATAGCGGAATTTAATCAGTGGTCTGAATCTATACTCAGCAAGCCTCCTAACCAACTCTCATGATTAGTGGTAATTATTATGAGTAATAATCTTTCAAATACAAAGGTAAGAACATTGTTTCAACACAACTCGTCCAGGGGATGTAAAATGAGGATTTGTGTAAATGAGTTGTTGGGTGTGGCCAAAGAACTCCCCCATTTCCACTTGCCCATCTGAAACAAGGTTTAGTCACTTTTCTGCATACACTACAAGAGAAGCCAAGCCGACCTTTTAGGATGGATTTTCTCTTCAATATTCTGTTGCTTTGCTAACTTACTGTCTTCCATTTTAAAGGATCTATGTCTAAACACTTAAGTATGTCGTTAACTTCCAGAGGTAAACATAGAATACACAGCTCGTCAAAGCTGAGGTACAGATGGAGACACTTAACTTCATGCAGCAGTTTAAGATTTCCTAACTATAAAAGGAAGTTAACTGGTAACCCCCAAAATTAGCAAAGGCTTTCAGACCATTCAACAGACAAGCATCTCTATGAGGACCGTGGCAAATCTTTGGTCAAAAATACATCAGGTGCTATAATATATTACCCATGCATCAGGTAATATAGACTGTATAGATAACAGCAATCAGTGCAAATTCTTCATTCAAATGACATCCACTCCTTTTTCACCCCTCTCCACTCCTGTTCTTTAACAGATCAGATATTTGCAGTTATATATAATGGATGAGATTTTAAAAAAATATATGCCTTCTATATAAAACAATTATCTGATCAACTGAGATTCAAAGGACCAAGGTCAAGCTTATTAAACAATTGAGTATCTACTACACCAGAATAAATCTGGAAAGGGTGGTGTCCTAAGGGAGTGTTATCATCTTCAGGCAATATGATATTAAGATCAAAATGGTAATACCCTTAAATGTCTTTCTATGACCTAATTGTACCATAAGGGAGGATCCCACTGAAACTACTGAAACATAACTGGAAGAAAAGAAAACATAATAAAAACATCCCTAAAATTCTGCTTACATAAATTCATTATGCCAAGAAATAATGACTATACAATAAACCCTAAAACTATTACTAAAGGCCTAAAAAATGCAAACTATGTCTCAAATACACAGCGAAAATATCTCCTAGAAACTTTCTCTATGCATCAAGGGCTTTAACTGATTGTTCTGCCATAGCAAAATTACAAGAGGTACTTCAGAGAAGCAAAAGCAAAAAAAAAAAATTGAAAAATAAAATAAATATTAAAATTGCCTGTGCCCAGTATATTTGAAGCAGCGACAGTCACACTGACACTAAGAGAAACTGTGAATCCTTTTCATTAGGGGATAATGTGACATGATAAGAAAAAGATTTGTATGTTACAATCGCCGTATAAACTTGAATCTTTCACAAAGTTTTTTTTTAGGGTTCCATAGGCAAAGCTGCCTCTGGGCCCATCATTCTGTGCAGGCAAAGGTGCCTGAAGGAGCAAGGTGGCTGATTTCTGTGGTGACATGTCTAACCTCCACTGACTTTCCAGCCCCAGCTCCCAGGAGATGGTGAGCTCTGCACAAGGCTTGCGTTCGTGCCTCTAGGCCAGGCCTGCAGGATGAGCCATTGCTCCTCCTTGGCTTGGGATGAGCAGTTTGGTTCTGAAGGGTAGCATCACTAATGAGACACCTGTTCGTTTCAGAAACCAACCATCAGTTACAAACCAGGGCAAATAAATAAGTTTTTTGACTTGTTGACAGAAACAAAATTGTCGGCTACTTCAAAATGCACTTCTCAGCATATAATTAACAACTTTTTTGCATCTACTCCTCTCCCTCCTCCCAAATCAACAGTGAAAACAATATAATTTGTGGAATTCAGCCAAACACAGATGAGGGGACCCATCAGGATTGTGAGGCTCTCATATATACAAGGAGATGCATCACTTTAAAACCGCTGACTAGGGGAAGTTTCTGAAATAACAGTATCTGAGAGGAAAACGGCGTAGGGAAACAACCCTGGCATCAGGAACTGGATGAACTCGGGAGAAGACAAGATTAATAACAAAAAGATTCAAGAGAAGAAGCAGCAGCAGCCAACACTTATGATAAAAGATGAGTAGTAGGGCGTGGACAGATGAATTGGCAAGCAGAAGAGTAAGGAAGGGTTGGCCTGGATGCAGCATTACTAGATCAGCTTTGGCCGTGCAGCCTGTAGTACAACATCTAGAACAGGGTGACAGATATGGGGCAGGCACGTAAAAAAAGTCAAAAGTACTGCAGTTGTCATTGCCAATATACTTAGATTTATATGCTCTCTGGAGCAGAGGCCTTTCTTTCTTTCTGCCTCTCTCCCATCTTCCCATGTATTTCTTCACAAATTAGTAACAGCCCTTCTTCCACCAGGGTCTGAGGATCTATCACAATATCTGATTATATAGCACTGACACACATGACCATGATAAAATATAGGTCAGGTTCTACAGACAACGCACACACTACACCCCACCTGTGGACAGGTGATTGAAAAAGTTTTTACCTTATTCTCTACAGTACACCTTAATCTTCTTTTTGCTTGGACAATAAATGAAAAGAGGAGAATAAGACTCCTTAAACAAGTGATCATCTGTTCTCAAGATCATTTGAGACAGTGATGATTCATGTGTATCCTCACTATTCTCAGAGGCCCTATTTCCCATCTTTATACAGATATTGTCTGCTCTTTGGGGGTGTGAGTAATAAAAAGTCTCTCCTACTTCTGTGAGATTGTTTTCTATTTTCAAGTCTGTGATGCTCTATACTGTAAAAGGATGCTGCTCCTTTCAGTACTAGGATCCCAGACCCATGTCTTTTACCACTTCTCCTGGACCAGGATAGTAATTGGAAAATGTCACTGTTTCTTGCAGACCTTACCTTTACTTTGTTTGTCATGTGACTCTGTGAGAAACTGAGTGATACGGTCTGAAGGAATAGCAAAAGAAATTCCAGCTGTGACCTTCAAGGTGTTAATCCCAATCACTTCACCATCCTGTTGAGAGACAACACCCAATTAAATTTGTTCCTAAGTACAGGATTCAGCTCCCTGCCCAGCATTTCATGTTAAAAGCTGGTGTAAGAAATTTTAGAGTGTTGTAATCACTCAAGAAATAAACATTACTTATAAGGGAGGATCTGGGCTTTGATTCATAATCCATTTCACATCTAACTGTGATGGCCAGACAGATTACAGTACAGTGTGTTCATCCAAGGTCCATCCCACCACTCAGCAAGAGATTCCCTCTGCCAAGCGGGCAATGGAGTCACTGCTGCCACTACAGCCACAAGTCACTGACCTGCAAAACCAGTCCTGATTTAAAGCAATCTCTTTTGAAATAGTCGTGTGGGTTAACCAGGTCCCATATTTGTTGTGCATCCCAGGTTTCACAGTGTGAACGAGCGTAACTGCTCCTACCAGATCCCCTATTCCTCACTGCTATGTAAAATTTTCTCTGCTCAATGGGGAAATGTTTTCCTATGGTGTGTGAACTGAGACTTAATTTGCATTATCTTCAGGTTACCTGCCTACCATTAGCTTACTGAATCTTTCCAAAAGAACATTCTCCCACTAACTTCAAACCAGCTCTTGAAACAAAACAACCAACCAACCAACAAAACCAAGTCACATGGACTTACCAGGTTAACTAGAGGTCCTCCAGAGTTGCCATACTGTAAAAATGATATAAGGGAACAAAATATTAATACTTCACTGTAGGAAATGCAATTCTCATTTCAAGCAGCACTTTGTAATAAAATGAAAGAGAGGAGGTCATTTCTTAGGCAGCACTGACAGACACAATATTGATCACAGCAGATTACAAGTAGGCCTTATCCTACCCCTTCTCCGCTCTCACGACTATAATTTTCTCCTTTTCAGAAATAGGTCTTGAGTTAGGATCCACTCCAAATAGATAGACCCTAAGTGTAAGACTTATTTAATAATAGTTAAAGCTAGTATTTTGATTCTTCTAAAGACTGTCAGAAAAAGGTTTTGGAATAACGAATTGCTATTTAAAGTTACGTTTCAGTGAGGTGCTTGTACAGCTTTTGTTTTATTCATCAGTTGGTTTGTAACACTGTCAGTCTCTCACTCTCCACTGGAGCAGAATACAGTGTTTTATGGATTTAATCACAGCATATTGCTATGAGGTAGCTACTACCTAAGGATTGATTTAGTAACCACAGACATATCACTCTCTAGGGAGGGCATATAGCGGCTCTGAGCAGCCCAAAATTACCTAATACCTAATGGCCTTTAAAGGAAACATGCAACAGGACCACAGGAAATGAGAGTTGGGGAAGTTGCTTGTCCATCTTCATGTTGGCTCAACAAGTTTGTTTTTGAGTGAGGCCAGAGTTTTCGAGTAGGTTTGCGAAAGAGCCAAGAGCAGCAACTTACCACTCAAAAGAAACAAAAGCTAAGCGATGCATGACAGAAGAGTGAGACACAAACAGTTTACACTTAGATAGGATTGGGCAAACCTTATAGGTTCTTAGGCAAATATAACAGCCATTGAAGTTAAAAACAGCTTCGAAGTTCAAATTTAAACAAATAGATCCGTTCCTTATATTATGTCTCTCCAGTGACCAGAGGCTGCACACTTGATTTTTATGTCTGACTGGCACAAAGAAACCAAGATAATAATTTTTCAGCCTTCCTCAGCACATCATCTTTCATTCGCTTGCTGTCTGCTTGAAGGATGTGAAAGACCTTCAGCACATGCAACAGAGCTGCATTTAGAACCTCATGGCCCTGTTTTCTCCTGCCCTATGTTACTGCTGTCCCAGCACTTCTCAAAAGGCAGCTGCATGCACATTCCTGCAGGAAAGTCTTGGCTGAGCCACAGGAATGCTCTGAACAGACCAACTCTCAAACTCCTCCCATTCTCAGGAGAAAATAAGTGCATTAGCTAAGCACAAAGCATCCTTATGCCAGGGACCTTCTTCATATTTTGTGGTCTCAGATGGCAAAGCAATCCAAACTTATTGTCATTTTCCTCATCTCATCTGCTATCACTCTTCCTTTGGTCTAGAATTATCTGACAGAGTCTGCTATCCTTGTCCAAACCTGCTCATTAGCTTTGGAGGGCAGCAAATGTGTAAGTATATACACAAGGAAGGAGTCTGAGCTTGAAAAATGTGTACAGGCAAGAACTCAAGAATCCCATGTTCCAATTCTGTCTCCGCCACCAATTCAGTGTGTGCTCCCAAGCAACCCATCTTGCCTAAGTTTTGCTATTCTCCTTGCACAGCTGAAGAGAGTAATTCCACTTAAATGTCTGGAGAGGTTTAGCTCCTGGATCATACAGAAGCTTTTTGAAAAAGCTCACTTTTATGTCGTATCTTAGCAAAAAAAAATAATTATCTTCTTTTTTCCTCCCCCCACAATTTCTCTCAACAAGTCTGTGACAATAACCATTTGTGAAGCACTCTGTGTGTGTAAAACACTCGGTGTTATTACTTGCTATGTCAAATTTGACATTAAGGTCCAACAAATAAATCCTGAAAATATTTTTCTTTCAATGTATAACAGATTTAAGCTGTAAAATTTCAGGCCATTTTCCACCTCAGATATGTGTGCAGTGCTCTTTTTAGAAATAGTACAAGCTAATCACACACCCAAGGACTTCACTTAAGCTCTTTGGATCCCTCCGAGCTGCTCTGAAGGAACATTATTTTAATCTGTTTCTATATAACATGCAATGCTAGGACCCTTAGCTCCAAACTGTACCTCAAACTTTGTTATTTTACATCTTGATTCTTGTTTCGAGTATGTAATGTGCAAAGGGGAAACAAGAACAGCAACAAAAACCCCCAGACCTCTCCTTACGTTCTTACCTGGGTGTCCATTGAAGCAGATACTCTAAATTTGACTACTCCATCTGGTTCTAATGGACGGAGATGAAAGAAACTTTGGCTCTATTCTACAGCTTCCTTGACCAGAGCAACTCAGCAAGCAGAGAGAGAAATGTTTTGATTTACTGCTGGTTGATACAACCATGTGTTACTGCATGAGATTTACAGAATTAAAAGGGTCTGACCCATGCAGCATCCTCACAGACAACCTCAAAGGGAGAACTTTTACTTATCATACCCTTCACAACACTGCCTGAACGCAACTTACAGACACTGCATAGACTTTTATAGAAGAAGAGTTTCACTGACTTTAAACAAAGCTGCTTTTATTTAGCGGATTCATCTTTCATAGCAGGCACCTCCATTCTGCATAGGTGGGGAAGGACTGTGAAGTGAAACTCCTCACACACCTCATACTTACATTAATAATAGCATCTGTCTGGATGTAATCCATATCCGAGTCCCGCAGGCCCAGTTCTTTGCCATCTCGCTGAGCAGTGCTGACAATACCTGTTGTCACAGTGTTCTGTAAGGCAAATGGACTTCCAATTGCCACCACAAATTCTCCTGGCCTCAGATCAGCAGAGTGTCCCAGTAATAATACTGGTAGTTTTTTCTTAAGTAAACAGAGAGACAGAAATAAACATTAGTTCATACTTGAAAATAACCTGATTGCAAAGATCAAAAACAAGCAACAAGTTAGGAACATACACTTTCCATCACATTAAGAAAAGAGCCACTCGCTATCATATAGCCAAAACTTATGCCAGGAGGGTCATTGCTTTAAACTGTCTTCAAAAACAAACAGCTATCAGTAGTTCCTTGCAATCTCACCTGGAAAAAAGGGGCTTCAACATTTCCCCGTTTTCCAGCAGAGTGTTCCCTCCTCCTAGAAACAGCACACAAACCAACTGTCGAGCAGCCTGCCATTCTCTCTGCATTATGCCCCACCTTGCAGTCCGTGCATACTGGCACAAAGCTTAGAAACATTTGCCTGGGTCTTTAGGTAAAGATAGCAGAATTTTGCCACATATTAAATGAGCTGAATTTTTTTCTTCTTCTTTGTCTTTAACAGTTTCTAGCACAGAAGACAAAGTAATTTAATTCCAAGATATGAAAAATTTCCAGGCCTCTATTTCAGTACAGTGTTTTTCACAGACATTTCTAAGGAATCCTTAAACATATATTCTAGTCAATCACTTTGTACTAAATGAAACTGAAACAGAGTTCCCAAATGAAGTCATTCTTCTGTTTATGCCACTCACCTTAGGGTGAATCTTTATTGTTGCAATGTCAGATTTCTTGTCAATGTCTTTGATGGTTGCTTCATAGGTATCTCCATTCTGGAGCTGTACCTTCAGTTGCTGTCTCCCTGATACTGCGTTTGTGCTTGACACCACGTGGGCATTGGTCACAATTAAACCAGAATCAGACATAATAAACCCAGATCCACTGGAAAGGGGGACATTTCGACCAAAGAGAGGGTGCCTGTACAAAAAGCAAGCAATTCTGTGTCATAAGGGAAACCAACTTAAGAGAAGATTATATTGGACATCATTTACCACCTTTCACCCTGAAAAATAACAAAGCATTTGATGACAAATTTTAAAATCCTAAGTAAAATTAAGTATTAAAAAAAAAAAAATTACAAAGAAAGGATCCCTTCCTGAAAATTATGACTGGTTTTAGTCAGTCAGGGAGGTAGGAACTGAGGTTTACAGACAACCAGCAGGGTCCTTTTCCTTTGGTTTCCAATTCTGTCTTTATAGACTTCCTCGCACAGAGGCTAGGTGACAAAAAAAGGAAGGAGAAGGAGCCCGTCTGATCCCACTGCTTATTGATTCTATACTGGAAGAGAACAATGACAGGAAATAATGGGGCTGAAAAATGAACTGATCCTCTAATGGGAAAAGGGGAAGAAGGAACCTTGCAGCTGGACAGAGGCATAAAAGAAGAGGCGAGGCCTAAGGAGAATCATGAAGCCCAAGTGCAGACTGGGTGGAAAAAGCATGTCTGGAAACCAAAATGACTAAGAATGTGAAAGGAAGAAATGAAAAACACTAACAATGGGTAAAACTTGGTGGGAAACAACATGTGCTGTAATATATTACAGGTAAAAGATTTTACAAACTGCTCAAAGTATTACGAATTTTCTTTGTGAACAACTGTTGTAATGACCTTAGATTTGTTAGAAGAACAGAAAGTCCCTGCACAGCAGAAGACGAGAAAAGGCCCACAAATTCTTTCTTCCAAGACATGGTCCTGGTTAGGATATTATTTGAAAGTTCTGGGCTATTTAGCAGTAAAGAACTGGAGCCAATCCCAGGAAAAAGCAGTATCAAAATTAGCCCCAGCAGGCTGATGGGCAAACATTTACTTATAGGGAAAGAACAATCAATCCTAACTACATGTGCAAAGATCTTAAGCATCTTCAGCTGTAACATGCTCTCAAGGGACCAATCACCATGTGCATAAAGCTATGTCTCCTGATATACCTGATTATCTTGGTTTTGCAAATTAAAAAATCTTACAAAAATTCTCCAAGAAATTCTTAGGTCTGTGGAAAACGAGAGGACTCCAGGAAGAAAGGTATTCACATAATGGAGTACACACAATATTTGCAGTAATTTGTTCTGACAGCAGGCTATTCTGAGCACTCACATTTGAACCTGCTTCCCAGGTTGTTTTGAGCACTCAATGTCGAACTTGCCACCTCAGCTCCAGCTTCAGCACCCTGAATATTGGTAATGTTCTGGTCAGCAAATTTAGTACATTTCTTTCCTATCAGAAGTCCTTTCTGTGTTTAGGTAGGTTACATCTGCTCAACATTCTACCTCTTAATGCTCTTCCTGCCAAAATAAAATCACCTCTCATTGAAAGTAGAAAAAGCAATAACAAGCCATTTTTTTCCAGCTTACCGTCTGGATTTATTTATTTATTTAAACTGAGATAATAAATACAATCCAACAAGCAATACATTTTATTGAAGGCTGAAGAGACCTCCAAATATGAAATAGACTCATTTTAGGGTAGACAGTATGGCACTGTAAGCCCATTAGAATAGATGTACTGAACAGAAGCAAAACACACAAATGTGTGGTTCTCTTGAGAAATGAGTCTGCTGTAATGTTTTAGAGTATTTAGACTATTAGTGAACATCAGGAATTCAAAAGGAAAGTTACTACGCTGGAAAAATCTTTGTAGACCTTTGTTAAAAAATGTAACTAAAAGAAAGAATTGAAAGTGTTACCTGAGGAAAAGTTCAATGTGCACAACTGCAGGTGCAATCTTTTCCACCACATCTGCTATGAAGTTGAATTTGTATCTTGGGCTGCTGGACTGTAGGTGACCTATACTAGCAGAAAGAATTGGATATGTTAATAGGACAATACCCCTTTTTTGCAAGTAGGCAACATGAACCTGTCTTGAATTGGTCTGTTTCTCCTACCAGAACAATTTCCAAACAGTATTGGAAAAGGAATCAAAGTCATTAAGATTGTTCAAAACTTAACTAGCATTTTGCTGGATCCTGAGAAAATTAAACATCAGCATCACTTAGCTGTAAGTTCTTTTTTCTGGAGTCTACAAGTCCTGTCTCGAGCATTTTTCTCAGGACAACCACTAATTATTATCCAAAACACATAAGGTCATAAGATAGGTCGGGCTGGAAAGGACCTTAGGAGGTCTTTAGTTCTACCTCCTGCTCAAAGCTGCATCAGCTACAAAGGGAAAGCAAGTTGGGACTTGCAAAACTCCAAGGACAGACACTCCAGAAACTGCCTGGGAAACTTGTCCCACTGCTTCACTGTCCCCCATGATGTAAAAGTTTGTCTTATATGAAGTCTGAACTCATTGAGACTCGCGTTCCATTGCCCATTGTCTCTCATCCTCCCATTGTGCACCTCTGTGTGGAGCCTGGCATACCGGGAGGCTGCTCTCCCGAACCTTTCTCTTCTCAAGGCTGAACAAGCCCAGCACCCTCAGTTTCTCCTCACAAGAGACATGTCCAGTTCCCCCCAGCCATTTTCATGATCTTCTCCTGAACTCACTGCAGTTTGCCAAAGCCTTTCTTGTACTGAGGGATCCAAAACTGGATGCAGTATTCTAGATGTGGTCTAACTAGTGCTGAGTAACACAGATGAAGAGTTTGGGAGCCACAGTTAGAACTTAAGTTCTAATTTTTTTAAGTAGACACATTAGAAACCTGCTTTAAATTACAACCTTTGCACCTAAAAATTTTTGCAAAATCACATTTAAGCTGTCACATGAAGCTGGGCCTAACAATAGATTACTAAAAGGTCTGACAAAAGCCAGTATGGTACTACATTAAACAGCACTATACACAGCATTTATTAAGAGTAAATATAATTATGTGAAATTAAGACCTTAAAGAGGGAAGGAAAAGCCCACAGCATGCTGGCTTCCAATGTCACAACATCCTGGATTCTAGCATCATAACACCCCAAAGTAATAACACTGCTTGTGCTAAATGTCATATTCTCTGCAGTCCCTAATACACCGAGCCACACATATAAGTGTATCATATATTTATATAAATATAATATCACCACACATGTAAAGCATATGATAAGGGGACATATCACCACACTCAAATAGCAATCTTTCGTGTTCACAGCCTGGTGCTTTAAAATTAACTATGGGATCTACCAAAGGGAGCAAATGAGTTGAAGAAACCAGAACAAGAAAATTAGTAATTTTTTCATAGAAGTCTGTGAGTTCTTCATCCTGTTACTGAACACGGGATTTACTTCTGAATGAAAAGAAACCCTGCTTACATTTAGCAAGCTAGATTTATGTGATACTGAATAAACAAAAGGAACAACTTGGCAGGATTAGATGCAGTCTATTATTTCCATGTACATTCTCACGCACTCTGAAAAATCCCTCCAGCCAATTGAATATGCTTGTTTTAGAGCTTGGTTTAAAAGAGACAGTGCAAACAGGAATCACAGAGGACAGTCAAATGTAAGCACAATATACTGTTATTTATTTTGCTTACTAGGTCACTGAAGATTCATCTTACCTTCAATTCCCAAGCAGCTTGCCTGATTATGCAGTATATCCTTTGAAGTCTACTAACATGACTTTGAACACTTGCCTACACAGCAAGTGTTCACTGACAGGATATAACATTGCCATCACGTTTATCTTAATAGACATGATCATGCATCAGTGAAAGGCAGCTGATAAACTAGCCCAGAACTGGGGGAAAACAGCGATGAGTGCAGCCTTTCAGTTGGTGTAAATCAGCTTAGCTAATTGGATGTGAGTCAGGGCAACTAAATCCCTTTGCATCTTCTGAGTGCTCAACTGTTCTGCCCAGGCCAACTGGTTACAGCACTGTACACGGCCAAAAGGAAGACGCCTGCCAAAAACCTCAGGTTTGGTCCACCCCTGACTAGCCACCAGGCAAACATCATGGGTGGCAGTGGCTTTCCAGGTAGGATTTGGGGGAGGCAGAGAAAAAAATATCTGAAAGAGGTAGTGGATGAAACACGAAAAAAGAAAATAAAGTGCAGCAATACAGAGAAGAGGCTAAAACTGAAACAATGCTTGTCTTTTCATACCACAGTGAAAACATTTCTCTGTCTGAGTAGAAGCCTGAAACCTCCCTGCTGGGGTCAGAAGACAAGCATGCTCAAAGTATTAAAAGGAGATCTGAAACAAAGGAGGATCAAGCATAACATTTAGACTTTGTATGAAAGGTGTGGCTGAAGATCGACTGGGCTGATCAGAGATGAGCTGTTCTTACTCTTGTCTAGTGGGGACCAAACACTGGTGAAAACTGACTTACAAAGTTGAGAGGCCTTCAGAGAATCTGATCTTTCTCGACTCATTTTCTGCAAGCTGACAGCGATGAGAACCTTTAAACACATTATATGATGTGCCAGGAACTCAAACTACGAGCATGGAAGATGTAACCACATTTACTCTCACACATACAGCACTGCTTAAGGGGACTGAAGTATTGGTTATTATTAACTGCATTTTAGTGCATAATTATTAAACTGATGGTTTTCATCAGAAGTTCTCAATATACTTCAAAAGGGAGGAATTGAAGCCTGGGAAACTGAAGAAGGAAGCAACATGCAACACTGAGTATATTTCATAAGGTCACCCTGAATACCAGTGTTATAACTGTAGAGGTAGAATCGATCCTTTAATTTGCATTAGTTGGTGGACGCTAGCTGCTGCTACTGCCCTTACTAAAAGAGAAAATTAATTATGTATCTCCCCTCACCATACTCCTGCTGCCTTGTGGAGCCCCACACAGCCCTCAGACCTCTGCTGCCCTGAGCACGTAACAGCTCTGAGCTCACAGCACCTTTGTGGATTTTGACCCATTGACCCTCTGAGATTTTCCACATAGTTTTTCAAAGGTCTCTCAATAACGTGCATTATTTTCCATGTTAGTACTGCATGTTGAAAATAATCTCACACTAATGAAATCTAGTTTATCTTGGCAAAAAGACATAATTTAATCCAATTAGCCATCTGTTGTATAACCAAGACTTCAAAGGTGCTGCAACCAGGTTGTATTTGAAACAAAACCAAATTTGTGCTGTATGAGTCCTCAGCTATATGCATTTCTTAGTCAAAAAGCTTAAATTCCCCAATCTGCTCCATAGCCACAAATCAACCAGATTTTCAGCAGACTTGAATTTTGATCCTATTATTTCAACTAAGTGATTAGATCTTCAGGTCTCCAGCTCCTCTCACAGAACACCCAAAATCCAGATTTCAATGTAAGCGAGCTAAAGATTTTCAGCCTTTTTTCTAAAATGTGACCTTATGTTTCCAATTTTATGGGCTCCACCTACACTGAATTTGAACGGCTAAAGCTAAATGCCTGTCAGGTAGGAGTAGCCTTATTATCAGTTTAAGACTTTTCCTGGATAGTGATGTTATCTACAGGCTATGGGTTCATTTAATGGTGGTTTATTTACTTTCTTGTGGAGACAACAGACCCGCTCCAATCTCATTAACGCTGCTGTAAACCAGGAACGACGCCAACAAATCTGTAGAGTTAACCTAGTATGAAGAGAACTGGAAAAAAATTCAGCAGAAATAATCATTATAATCCCATTGAAGACAATAAAACCAGACCAATTTACATTTGCAAAAGACTGAACATTTCTGAATATCTGCCAACTTAGTCCCTGTAGAATTAAATCAAATCATATTCACTGCTTTCTTAAAGACAATACATTGTATTAAAATCCACAATTTTATATTCATTAAGAATTTGTGAGCCTGGGAAACTCATTCTTTTAAGGCTGTTTCCCCATCCCCCTTTTAAAACCAGCTTCAGAAAAGATCTGTGCATTCAGCAAAATTATTATGTCTAAGGGAGGACTGCAACCTGGCAGATCTGATCACCAGGGATAAACACTGTCCCTACTGTGCTTTCATGGAAAGAAATGAAAGACAAATAAAAGATTATAATGTCTCTGCTTAAAAAACAGAAACATCTGCTGGAAACATAGGTTCATGGGCAGCTTTTCTGATGAATTCAGCATTAAGATCAAGTTGCATAGCTGTGCACTGACCATAAAGCCTTGGTGAGTTTAATGCCACATTATGGTTCAGGCAACTTGTTTATACAATGGATGTCTAACGTGCACAGATGAAAACAATTTGGTGAACCAACACCAAAGTGGCTTTCTTGTGTAATGCAGCAATCACAAGGGCCAGACAGAGACAGACTGGCACAAGCCTTCTAGCACAAACACCTCACTGACTTTACGTGCTTGTTATTCCTCCCTTCCAAGTGACCCTCATGAGGAGGTGCAATGAGAATATCCCTTTCCTGTGACCTATCTTTTACACAGCAGTGAAGTGCTCTACTCTGAATTGTATACCAAATACTGTACAATATCCACCCTCACCTGCAGTAACACAAACCAACGCAGGCATAAGGAAAACAAGCAGTACAGGAATGCGACCAGAGTTTGGGTTTCCAGTAATACCTTGCACTACATTTCCCTAAATGCAGCTGCAAGCAGCTTTAAGGCTTTGATGACAATAACACCAGCAGGAGACTTCAGTATCTCTAACTGGGCCAACTTGTCAGAAATGCAAGTAATCATACACTCAGTTGTTCCTCTGTATCTTCAAGGTTATGCACAGGCACACTCCAAACACCCGATGCAGAACTGCATGCAATGACTCTGCTCATGCATTAACTGTGTTTCAAATATTCTCTTAGAAAAATGAACTTTTAGGCTCATATCTTGCAAAGATTTGACTGACATGGGTGAGGCTTGACATCACGACCCCTTTTGTAGAGTGACTTCAGGTTAACAGTGCAGAGGACAGCAAACGGTCAATGTCAAATCCAGCCTCAAAGGTTTTCTAATCAAGCTTTTAATTTTCCTTGTTCCATTGACAAAAGAGCACCTGTATTTAAAAAAAAAATATTTATTTCTTTAAATTCTCTTCAGAGAAACTATTAGAAAAATAACATTGCAGGGAATTTAACTCTACTAAGTTGTACTGAGAGATCAAAACAAGTCCTTTGTTCAAGGAACAAGTAGATTGACTGTAGATTGCAGGTGACCAAGTGAATCCTTTGAATGAGATGTTTGACATTTTAGTAGATCAACATGTGGCATTGTTAAAACTTACACGTGCTGCCCTGAGAAACAGAGCTCTGTAAGAGCAGGTCTTTCATTACAGAGGTTGTCCTCCATAAGTATTTATGCCATTATTTACATACTAGCTTTTAATAGCTTGCCTTTATCACAGTAGGTGACAGAAGGCAGGAAAAAATTAGCTGCTTCAGAATATATTCCCATATATAGAGGTATTTCGTGTTGAAAAAGCTTTTAAAAACCCAGTATTCGTAGCAGAGAGTTTAACTCTGCTCAGGAGTTCTTCAGACTATTCCTATTAGTAGCTCTGAGAAGCCCCCGGGCACAGGCACAGCGTTGAACATGAGGTGTGGAGCTCCTGGACCTCCATGCAGTACACAGCCTGTTTAGTACACTGTGTCTAGAACTGTGTATGGTGCTCTTCAAGCTAATCCAGGACTTCACCAAGGAAAGAGCCATTTTAAATTCTGTTAATTTCTCAATTATCACTCAGTAACCCTGGCCACCTCTTTCTTCCCTTCCTTCCTGCATCCTTTACTACCCATTTGTCATGCATCCCTGTTCAGCACACTGCTGTCATTCGGAAACCACAGCTAAGCTTCTCAGCCCGTCTTGGTTTATCACAGCCAGAATTCAACTCAGCATCAACATAAGCAACTGGAAAAGGACCGGACTAGACATTTCAGGAGCCACTCCTTAGGGTCCATGCATATTCTAAATAGGGCCCAAGTCATACAATGAGAGGCTTCTGTTATTTGAGATTGTTTTAATATATGGATGGTTAAGAAAAACTGCATTTACTTCATAACTAGCTTACCCCTTCAAACTCTGAGTCATCTGAGGCCAGGCAAGAACAGAGAAAAGAGAAATTTGACAGCAATTTTAAACTGTCAACTTTCTTCCAAGCCTCTCATTACAGCCATTGCATGTTATTGTTCAAAAAACCAAAAACAAACCAAAAAAAAAATACCATAATTGAGTTCTATTCCTGGCTCAACCACCAACTCAGTCTGACCTTGGGCAAGACACTCGGTTTCTTTGAGCTTCAGCTTTTGCAGCTGTAGAACTGAATAAAAAAATTTAAATCTTAACAGAGAACCAGATGCTTCATCTAAGCTGAGGTTTTCTGAGACAAAAAAAATAAAGCCAAAATAAAGTGAACACTAAAATAGTTGCTTGGAAAAAGAAAAGTTACCTCTGCCTCACAGCTCTAAATTCCTAGGCCTATTAGCATTAGATTCAGGAGGATTCCTAAAAGAAAATGTCATGTGTACCAAATGCCAAGCACTCAGCAAGCTCTCAGATGCAGGCTAGCTCACTCATTTTGGTTAAACATTCTGATTCTTTCATGTGGATCAGTTCCAACCAAGTTTTAGGAGTACTAAAGCTAATAGATGCTGATGTGAAAAGAAACAGGCAAAAAACATTTATAACTACAAAATACTGGAAAGTTGATCATTGCAGCTTCAGGCTGGCATCTGGAGCAATTCTTGGCTCTGACAAGATACTCTGAAAGGAACTCCAGGAATATACCTCTCTGAAATGGTTTACCGTTTCACAAGAGCAGGATATACGTGAAAGATCCCCTATTCGCAGAAAGGCTACAACAGTAGCCCTTTTCCTTCTGAACCCTCCCAATCATTTTGGCCAGCTTGCTGTGAATAAACAGGATGGTTAGTGGTTCACCTGACATAATGGAAACACTAATGCATGTTTTAAAACTCCATTAAGCATAGCACTTCTCTTTCCAGGAACTCTATGGGGAAGGTAGCAGAAGCAAACACTTAAAATAATATATCAGTAAGTATGTGGAAAGATACTGCCAGCATTAACACCACCATAAAGAGACACATTTTAATACTAAAAGGAAATTACTCCCTTAAGAGATTACTAAACTTTGCAAAGTTAAATCATCGAGCCTGAAGCTGTCATAGCATATCACAGGATCTGAGCAAAGGCCTCAATACTTTGCTACAACCAGAAGACCATTTGATAGCAGGAGTGTCAATATTTTACACTATAAAGGAGGTTCTCAGGCTTTTTTCCCAACTTAGGGCTCTACAAAACTACAAAACCCTTTGGTGAAGAAAGCAAACCAGGCAAAAGATTATGTTCTAGGTGGTTTATCTAATACTCAGGGCTTTTTCTGCCCTGATTGGCTTTTAGAGGTATTGCTTGATTCGCCCGTCAGGTGAATCTAATTAACAGCCCAAACACCCCCAGGGACGGTCCCGGAGCACCAGTGTTCCCGGGTCCCCGCTCTGTTTGCGCAGGCTGTGCTGCTGCGGGTCTGCGGTGCGACCTGCACGGGTGATGCCACCCAACACCGCGGCCGTCACTGGCGATATGGTGAGCGAAGGTGGCACTGGCAGGACGGGAGCAGGCTTGTATCGCTGCCCTGCCCTGCCCGCCGAGCGACCTCCACCCACCTCGCTCCCACCTGCCAAGTGCGTCCGCCTCTTGTCCCAGGAGCACGGCGGCAGCAACCTGCAACTCACCGAGGCATCCACAGCCATGCTACCGGGGGAAAACCCTCCCAAACCCCAGCCCAAGCCTACACTGAGCATCGAGGAGAAGGAATTTTGCTGTTCAGAAAGCACCTGAGCATCCATTCCGCACACCACAGGTGTCATTAGCAGCTGGGTGAGGTGCCATGCCCTTGGAGGGTTTCAGAGTCCCTAGAGCCACCCAGTTTTCCCAGGCCACTGAAAAGCATGACTTCCTTTACCCTGGAAGCCAGTTCTCCCACACCCCCCCGCCCCGCGGCAGGTCCCACCATGCTCCTACCCGATTCACAGGCTCCTTTCTGGACCTGGGCGACGGCGGGCAGCCCGTGCTGCAGCGCCTTGCGGCTCACCGCCTTCAGCTGGCAGATGTTGTCGTACGTCCGGCCGTCGCTGCCGCACACCTGGGCGCTGAGCTTGCACTGGCAGACGCCCTTGGCGAAGCGCTTGCCCATGGGGTAGCGGCAGTCGAGGCTGTCCCCGCAGGGCGGGTCCTCCTTGCGGCCGCAGGAGTCCCCCTCGCCCGCGGCGCAGATAAGGCAGCAGCCGCAGCGGTCGGGGACGTACCCGCTGGGGCAGCTGGGGCTGGGGCACTTGGAGACATCGCAGCGGACCGGGCACTTAGCGCGGCCGAGCGGGAGCTCCGCGGCGTGCGGGCCGCCGCTGAGGGACAGCAGGAGCAGCGGGCTCAGCAGCGACACCCGCATCCTCGGCGGGGACAGCGGCGGCGGAGGACGGGGTGCGAGCCCGCCCGGCCCCGGGGCAGGAGGCGGGAAGGTGCGATCGCGGCGAGGGAAGGGGAAGGCGCGCTTTATGCACACACGGGCAGGACAGTGTCTTCTGCCCCGGGCAGCGCTTCTGCGGGCGGAGCGGGACGGC
>VZTA01000326.1:8540-38699 GCA_013398855.1 Mohoua ochrocephala | reverse complement strand
CGGAGTACAGGGCCGCGGAGTCACGGCCGGCTCGGTCCCTGCAGGACGCGGCGGCTGCCGGGGCTCAGCTGGCGGGGCTGAGGCGCCGAGCCATGGCACGGAGCGCCGAGGGCAGGCGGCCGCGGGACGCAGTGGGAAGGTGCCGGCAGGGCGGCAGGGTTTTATGTGGGACGGGCCCGCCGCCGCCTCCAGCAGCACCGGCAGCCCCGGGCGGGAAGGGCGGGCAGGCTCCACCCCGAGCGGGACGGACGGACGGACAGACAGACGAACGGACAGACAGACAGAGCGGGGAGGGGTCCGCTCCCCTCATCTGGGCGCTGCAGGGCAGAGCCGCCTGTCTGCTGGTAAATCACCGCCCCGAGCGGGGAGAGCTCCGGCGTGAGGCGGGCTGCGGCTATCCGCTAGACGCCAGGGGCTGTGGGTGCCCGACGTGGCATAAGTAAACGCGAATATATTACATGTGAGCGGTTGTGACCTCTGTGAGTGCGGGGGCACAAAGCCGGCAGCCGCTTTGCCTTCCCTCATGCTTGTCTGTAATGTCAGCGTTATAAGGGCATTTGTCGCCACTGCTACCAAAGGGTGATGGAAGTTTGGGCCGTGTTGTAATGTTAAACACACATTGGATTCGAGTCCCTCAAAACACTCTTGGACACACATCCTTCTTTACGGGTACAGACAAAGCAGAGACACAAGTAGCAGAACATAGTCCTTGTAGCCACTCGTTCTGCATGGCATCATGGAACATTGTACCAGACGCTTTCCAACTGCCGAAGGGGATCTACTGGGCTCCCCACTATCATTTGCTTCAACAAAAGATTTGGCAGTTTCTCTATAACAGTAGTTGAAACTATTGCCAAAGCCTTAATCGTTGCGGTTTGGGGTTAGTTTAATCTATTATTAATCACAATGTATTAAAACTGTCAGGTGGAAGAGTGCATCTATTGAGCTCTGTCAACTAGTCACCCCACAGTCTTCATAACATGCCTAGTGAATCTTGCCCATGCGTGCCATCTTTATTAAGAAAGTACTCACTTTTGCTCTAAGGTAATCATAACTTTCACTAGACATAACTTTCAAATTAATTAACCCAAGTATGGGTTGAGCTGGCTTCCAGAAAAGTTAAGCTGACTTCAGAAAAAAGAGCTCTGACATAGCTCACCCAGAGACTATACCAAACTTTGGAAGTCTTACTTGCTGCATGTGATACATGCAGCCTTGACTTCTGCCTGCAGTTCCCCTTTCCCTCTTTTTCATGCAAGGGATAAAACGCAAGTACTACTTCAGGCCTTCTCCTGATGGGATCCTGTGAACTAGGTTTAAGTAGGCACAATTTAGTGACCAGCTGCATCAGCTATAGAGTTGTAAAAAGGTTGAAATCACAGTGCTGTGTTCTGATTAAGGACCTCTTGAATGCAGTAGGCAGCAGCCAGAATCCCCCACTACAGTTAGTGTTTTGTTGTTCCTCTGATGTAGAGGCAGAGTTGGTCCAAGACAGGATTTTCCAAGCAGCAGCAGTCTCACTTATGACAAAAAAAAGGTACCCATGATAGCTAAAGACATGGCATGTCTCGTGATAAGAAAACTGTAAGATTTTGCTGTAGCACACATTTTGCCACATTTTGAAAAGGTACGATTTACTAAATGACTTTATAGTGCAATATCTAAAATATGAAAAATGTCAGTGTTTTGAGATAAACTTGCCCTTTAAGGAAACAGGAGACTAATAAAAGTGAAAAGTGTTTGGCCTGAAACGTGGATCAGAAGGAAACAAGAGCACTGTGTGTAGGTAAGGTAAATATTTTTGTTATTTACAATGACAGTTACAATGAAGAGGTTGGGAAAAATGTTTCAAATTACAAAGTAGTAAATAATATAAAATACAAAATAATCTGTGAGGTACTGCTGTTAGTAGTGTTGGACAACAGACTATTTCATAGTTCTGTTGAATTCCTACTGTTATCTCTGTAGTCACACTTGGAGACTTCAAACACAATATAGGAAAATAGGGCAAATATCAACAGATAAAAACAGTCACCTTAGCTGGAGAGAGTTTGCAATCTGGGATGAGTGTAAGGAGTTTCACAGAATCTTTCCTAATTGGTTTATCAGTCTACATCTTGTTCATTTAGGATTAAAAAATAAATCTGAAAAGTGTTTTCTACTAACTGCTGTCTTGTAGCGAAAATATATCACATGAAATAATTTCTCTCAGAGGAGCATAGGTATAGTATGGGATACTTTTCCCCTAAAACTCATTATTCCAAAAAGAGAGTGATGCAGAGAGTAAGGTTAGGAATAAAAATGAAAGTCACAAGAAGTATTGGGTGTGTTCCTCTTGGGAACAGTGAGTAAAGTTTCTTGGCTCAATGATACTTGTTGAACACCTTTCACTAGAATTTGAATTCATTCAGAATTCAAATGTGGCACTAAAAGCTGTTTAAATGATAACTCATTCAGTAATAGTCCTTCATTACTTGGAAAAATGACCGTTTCATGGGTTCTGAATCACCTCTGTCTGGTGGAAATGATGCTTTACTGCAGAGCTGGAAGGGAGGTGCCTCAAGACAAATCCAAAGCAGTGCAGCAAATGTTACTGGTGACTCAGTGGGTCTCTGTTTTCTCTCTTGAGGGCCAAATTGTGTTTTTATGCAAGTCCCAAAGGACAGCAGAGCATGCAGTCACCATAATCTTAAGAGAATATCAGGAGTTAACTCCAAGACTCACCTACTGAAATCTAAACTCTCTTATTTTCTTTGTCACAATAGGAAAGAAGTTCTTGTTGCCTTTTCATGAAGTTAATTTTCCTTTTGTGCTTGCTCGTTTGCATCTCCTGGCATACATGCTGGGCAGGTCCCTGGCTGTTCCTGCTTGTGCCTGGCTGCGTATGTGCCACGGGAGCCATGGATGCTGGGCTCTTCTGTGCTGTGTAGGCCACATGGCTGTGAAGAGAAATAGGGTGGCACATGACGCCACACAGAATTAAAAGTTAAATGATGCTTTAATGTTGTTCTGGGGATCTAGATGCTGCTGATAAAGGAAGTGCCATTTGAATGATATCTAAATCTAAATTTATAGGCCCATAACCATTAGAATGCGTACTTAATTGCTTGAGTAGAATAATATTTTCCACTCTGTCTTGTCCCAATCCATACTGGGTGATTATGTGCCAGCTCTTTAAATCTCCGTGTGTCTCTTAGGTAAAGTCGCAAAGCATTCTAATTTACACACGGCCCTAGATCCTGTTGTTCTAATTCATCTCGGTGTATTCGTAAGTCTTATAAGTTTCTTTGGAGTGAATTTGTATGCAATTCAAATTTCTTGTTGTTTCTTTGGTATGGTTAAAGTTCAGAAACACTCACTGCTGTTGTAACCTAACTATGCAAATTGTGTAAATTAAAGACCTTCTGACCTTGCCATTAAGATAAATTAAGAGCACATGTTTAATATTCATCCCCAGTTCCTCGTAGGAGTATTTTGAAAAGAAATCCAAAGCGTACTTTAAACTGGAGTAATAAACACTGTTTATTTATCAGATTGTCTGCATCTCATTTCCTGAACTAAACAGCTAAAGTCTGTTTGCACTCCTGACATTGCAAGTCTCACAAGCTGATCCAAGAGAACATCTGTCAGTTTGTTTTCAAGACTGGACACTGCAGAAGAAAAGAAGAGGTGGGAGGAGAAATAAGACTTTCACAAACACATCAGTTCAAAGAAAGTGAGAACTTTCTCAGCTGTCTGCATAAGCCAGGCAAGCTGTGCCCTAGAAATAGACTTTTAAGGACAATTTCTTTCTCTTTCCTCCATCCCCTAATAGTAATTGAAAAGCAGAAGTAATTTTTCTTTTCTGTGTTCTGCTGAAACTGATGCCTGTAAATAATCTTTGGAAATGTTAATGAATCCGAAAGTCTATTCAAGAAATGCTCTGAAAGTATACTGGAAGCAAATTAAAAAATCCAGAGCTTTTTCTCCTCTAACGTGTATTCAACTATTCTGAGCTCATTGCATTTGGCGCAGGAGAAAAAAAGGTAGGCTTTTGGCACAGAGACAGGATGATCTGAAGGAAATGCCACAGCCTGCTCTGTTCTTCACTCCCTTTCCAGCCAGAAGAACTGTTTGTGTTAGTATGTTTAAGGAGAGGAAATTGAGACTGTTAATAACAGAACTGGCCTAGAAATCATATGCTATAAATTTTGCCACAGTCTTAACAGGCTTTTTCTAGCTGTGGAAGGGGGAATTGTGTCTCAGATTTTATCGTTAAGTTATTCTGCAGTCAAAAGATAAGTGTATATTTGAGCAGGTGTTTGGGAACAAAATAAGAATCTCTTTTTTCATTGGAAAATACTGATTCATAAAAATGAAAGGTGTCCAGAGGAACAAAGCAAGACGACTTGTGGTTTGAAGAGCTGTTTGATGTGTGATGGTGTTTATAAGGAGACAAGAGGAGGTCAAAATATGTGTTTGAAGAGGGAAGAATGGAGAAGGAAGGAAGGAAAGAAAAGACCCCTTTGTTTTTTCCCTCCGTGAAATCCAAGGAGCAAAATTTCAGGCTTTTTTCCTGAGCTGTAGGAGACAATTTCAATTCTCTGATCTTTCTCGTCAAGATCAGGGATTTGGCTTTGATGTTTTGGTGTTGCAGGTAAATATTCTATCTACACTGCAAAATTCAGTTTTCTTATATGGTGTTAGAAGCTTTTGGTTTTTTGCAGGAACAATAAGACAGGAAAGATCAAACCTGCCTAGGGGTGCAGGTTTCCTGCTTTGCAGCCCCCTCTCCTTGCTGCACCGTGCAAGCTCAGGTGGCTGCTGAGGGGGCTTGGGAGGGCTTGGCAGACCTAAGGCGGAGTCACTGCTCAGCAGAATACCAAAGTTTGCAGTTCTCTAAAAATACTGATTTGCTGATCCTTACCTCCTGCTGGCCACCAAAGAGAGAGCAGTGACAACAGCTATTATCAGTTCAGTATGTGTAGGGCTATCTGAAAGAAAGAGGAATCTCCTTCAAGTCAAACCACACTTTTGTGGGTTCTTCAGACAAGACACGTTACCAGGACCACGCTGCACCTGCTCTAGCTCATAGATTTGTGTGTGTGTGATTCGAATTTGTGGAACCAGCAGTCACATGGAAGTGGTTGTGAGTCGTAGAAACTCCTTATTCTTGTCATAAATGGCTACAGTGAATCAGAGGAAAACAAACAAACGTAAATGGGATTTTGCTTCTTTCTGCTCCTTGTGCTGCTTTGCTGTTGAACTTTTGCCTAGAACTTCAAATAACTTAATCTCAGCTGATGCATCCCTGTGAATATACATATCCTGCAACATCCTGCTCATCAAAAAGGACGCTGCATTAAAGCAGAATTAATTTATATGGAATGAGTTAAAGGAGTCACTTTAAGATGTTTTGTACTTGGCTGGGCCAAGGCATTTCACTTTAGAATGCTCTCAATGAACTGCCAGAATCAACCTAGAAGGGCAGTTCACAGTTGAGTGAAAATAAAGTCAGCTTATTAGCCTTCAGAAGACCACAAAGTCATAAACAGACATTATGATTAAGAATGTACCTTGTCTCACAAACCTAATTTCATCTACAATAGAATAATAGGTATTGTGGACTGCGTAAAAGCTGTGGATGTCATATAACTACATACAGATATTAATAATATCTTTGATAATATTTTTGTAAGCAAAGATTGAAATTAAAATCTGTATGAAACTGCGCAATGCACAACTTCTTGGAATTCTGCTGTCCAGATAGCTATCAGTCCTTCAAAGTCCATCAGAAATTATGTTGGATGTTTTCATAGGAACGTATCTTGTGTCCTGCACTGTTGTTATGGTTCCTGCAGCTGAGTGCAAGACAAAAGAACAGAAAAATTGAAATTTAAAATTATTTCTTTAAATGGAGAAGTGTTTCCAGTGAATCAGATGCAATTCAGTAACAACAACTGCAGAGTGCTACACTTTGACACAAGTAATGAGCAAACTGGACTGACTGGCTCAGTACAGTTCCCCATGTAAGTTTTCAAGCTTATGAGAGACCCCACCACCTCACCCCTCATGTCTCCTCTTTCCTCACTGTTTGTAAGGTCTCAGTTGGAATTCAGTGCCTAGATTTGCATTTGCTGCTTAAAAAGTAGTACATGAATCAGTTGGAGAAAATCCACAAGAGTGTAAAATCACTAGAGCTTTCAAAATATGACTTAAAGCTAAGCTTTAAAGACCTGAAATTGTTTAGTCTAGGACAAAAGAAGACAGAAAAGGGACACGATAAGGGTATTCAAGTATGTAAAAGGTTGCTGAAAGAGAGTAACAAGCTGTTTTCTGTGTTCTCTGGGGTAGCCCAAGGAGAAAAAGGCTCCAAATGCTCCTAGGGGACTTTAGGACTGGTACTACAAAGATCGTCTTCAGTGTAAATTGATTGATATTTTCAAATATAAAGATAGCAAAGGACTGGAGCTGAGTTTGTGGACAATATGTGGAATCTCTGTTTTTAAAGGCCTTGTTTATAAGAAAGCTTACGTAGTTATTGTTCAGAAATTACTCTAGAAAGCACAGATCGTGTCTTTGATAGGTAGGATCTTGAACTCCCTTCCTGCTTTGTTTCTGATTGTGTTGCCATAATGCAGACAATCAGCCTGATTAAAGAATATATGATTGGATAGCAGAAGTCCTTAAATGAGTTCAGGAAGCCCACTCAGAATTTCAAGATAAAAGAAAGAAAGAGATGGATTGGAATTAGAGATGAAGACAGATTCAGCTGAGATTATTGCAGACCAGTAGTTTCAGTAGTGTGGTAAAACCACAAGGCAAAACCCAAAGAGAAATTCAGTGAGACTGAAAGTGAAAATGGTTGCACAGCTAGAGTCTGAGGTCTAGGGATGATCAGAGGATAAAGTGCTGAGGGTGGGGGGATCAAAGAGAAATATATAACAGATGGGAGGGTGGGGGAAATGGAAACATTTCCTCCAGATGGCATGTATTATCTCCTGGAAGGATTGGCAAGATTAGAGAATCTTGCCAAGAGGAGGATATGCTGTGAATAGGGCTACACTAGCTGTATTATATTAAATTCTATTCAGCAAGTAAGAAAAGACTTCTTGTAAATTAGTTACTCTTTTAGAAGTGCAGATTCCATGTATTACCCCAACTTGCTCCCTTTGTGCTATCATTATTGGTATCACTCTGTATTCAGTATATAACTAGACATACTTTCTAAAACATCCCAAAATCAACTTCCTTCTGTTTTCCATCTCTTCCTTGATTTTTTTTTTTTCTTGATGCCATCCCATTTTATGGGACTGTTTTTTTCCTTGTTGGCAGAGTAACAAGGTTCAGGGGCCTGCAGATTTTATGAATCTTTTTATGGTGGCTTGGCTTTGTGGAAGGATGGTGTGGATGTCACTGGATATAGCCAGTCTTTCTGTGAGAGGGTCTGCACGGTGGGTGCCAACAGGGATGGGGATCGGAAGACTGAAACAGAACTGTAGAATTAATTACAGAAACAAATATAGAATTAATTCTAGAAATCAAACTTAAAAGTTAAAATTTATGAAGAAACCTTTCTTCTCTTTAATTCATGAAAGGACAAATTGTTCAATTTAACTTGGAAAGGGTTAGGGCATTTACCATAAAAATGGTGCTTGCCTAGAATATACGATGTTTCTCATCAAATTTTTCTAATTAAACAATCAGTTCAAAGAACGATTGCTGAAGAGAGGTGGGTTTAGGAGTCTTTCCAACCTTAATTTTTCAAACTCCTGAGCATTTTCCTAGTTATGAATTTAAAAATTAATAACCTATATTTGGGGGGTGTATGTTTATGGTCTTCTTTTTATAAGCCTGGGAGTTGTGTTTTTGAGCTTCCCTCTGTGAAATGAGGACTGGAAATTTGTTTTATTATGGAATGGAAAGTCTCAAATTACTGCAGTAGTTAATGTTTGAAGAAAAATACCACATTTTCAAGATTTGCCATAAAATTATAAGAGTTGGAAGTTTTGGGTTAAGTTAGAGGCCAAAAACTTAAAGGTAAGTAGGACTACTTCTGAGGAATTAAAGAAAAGGCAACATGAGCACAATGAGGAAAATTATAAAGCAGCCTCAATTTTCCCTGTGAAGACTGGATGATGGCAGAAGAGAGGAGGTAGCAGAACTCAAAAGCCAGGGTAGGGAGGTTGACAGGATGAGGGGAACCCTAAAGAGAAGGATATGGGGACAAGAGTGGAAAAGATAAGGTCGGTCCAAAGGGCCAGTGTTCTCTCGTTTATGGTGACTTAAAACAGATCCTTGGAAAAAAGTGAAGAAAGTGACACTTGCCATGGTAGATGGTGCTGCTGATGTGGAAGCAGCACTTTTCTCACATCCTGCCACCATTACTGTTTTAGACTGGAGCTCTCAGCCCACCCACGTGACTCAGAATGGCTCTGAGCGAAAGGGCTGGACTGCAGAGGTGGTTGTTACACCTTCTCACCCAAGCTATGGGCATTTTTATTAGCTCAGCCCTGGGAAATAATTGGCCAGAGAAAGTTAAGAAGACAGGTGTTGCTGTTAGTCCGAGCTGTTTGCCACAGGGTTGCATTTGCTTACCCTGGCACGTTTCGTGTGATGTCAGCACACAAAGAATGTTTCTGCAGATAAAGCAAACAGCAAATGATTTCATGAGCCTGTTTGTGACAGATGTGTGCAGTGTGAAGAAACATTGTAGCACAAACTATAGTACTCCTCAAGATCGTGTTATTCCAGCTCATTAATCACTTTTCTCTGGTTTGTCTCCACGGATGACTATCTGTGAAAACTCACCAGTGCTCACGACAAGGCTTTCTGCTTGCCACCTCCTCCACATAGAGGCCTGTTGAAATTCTGTGTATCGTTATCAAAGCCACACTGAAAGACAGATGGGAGCTGTGCCTCTTTCATGTCTGCTTCACACTCCTCTTCCATTTGGGGCCAAGGGCTGCCTTGTGTAGGAAATCTCCCACAGCGTTTCATGCTGAAAAAAAAAGGGTTTAATCAGTATTCTCACCAAATTATTTTATCGGTGTGCTTTATCCAAATATGTTAAAACCATCATGGCTTTTTTTGGTGATGACTGGGTAAAAGAAGAATAAATAATAGGCACTCTAAATTAGAGGAATTTGCATAATGAAATTACTGAATCATATTGCTACAGTGAAATTGGAGCATAAAATGTGTTTGGAAATGTGCGTATTTTAAGGGTGTTTTTTTACGTGAGGGAGGATAAAGAGGAGATGCTTGTCTTCTCTCCACTCCAAAGGACCCAAGGGAATGTATATTACTGCTATCCCCAGGACTTCTGTGTGCTCCTGGCCCAGTCTTTGGAAAATTTTACTAGTCAAGGAGTCATGCATGCCTGTTTCCTCATCCTTTACTTGTCATGGAGCAGCTGCATTTCAGAGTTGTTAGGAAAGAGCAGTGACTACATATGGAAGAGAACAAGATGAATATATCAGTATTTGCAGTTGAGATTAAATCTGAAAATAAGCAAGCAATGTGATGTTTGTTGTTGCAAGGGAGAACAGGGATTCAAAAATTCCCTCTCTAATGGTGCACAGATTCATAAAGCTTTTCCACAGACAAACTTTTTAATGCTGGACATTTTTGGCAGGTTGAGTTGCAAGGACAGTTCTTTTACGGTTCTGCCAGTTTCTTGGTGTTCAGGAACAGCAGCAGCGAACCACTCATGTCCCAAACGGAATGCACTTTTCTCCACTCGACTGTCATTCAGTCAGGTCAAAGAGCCTCAAAGTTCCAGCCCCGCTTTCCCCAGCCCTTCCTGCTATCCTTGGAGAAGGAAGAAGGCGCTGCACTCTCAGTAGGATTAGGGTGAGCTTCAGTTTTCAAAGGCAGTAGATGAGGTGTTTGGTGTTACATGGTGCTACAAAGACATGGGCAACTGAGAGGGGATGAAATTCCTCACAACCAGGTAGCTAAAAATCCTAGAAACAGTCCAAGTGTGACATTGCCAGCTGGAAGTCACTGCAGTGAAACAAACCTGGGACTGAGGCATCTGGGTATCATCCCTGACCGTACATTTGCCTAAATCTTCTCTTCAGAAGATCTGAAGGAGATGAAGATTTAGTCATATTTTATAAAGCTGTATAAGGATTGGAGAGCTCATCCTGAAAGCAAGGAAAAGAATTGTGTACCATTCTCACCCAGAGGGTGAGAGGAGCCCCTCCTGGCTCTCCATCTAACCTGTCCGTAGCGACTTCCCCGAGTTCTTGAGAGGTTGTCTCATCAGAAATACTTTGTTTAATGTTACCTTTGTCTTCTCATCCAGCTTCTTGAAGAATCTCCTCGTTTCCTCCATTCACCTCCTGCCTCATTCACCCCCTACATTTAAAGAGGTGACTCTTATCCCAGACGTCTGATTTGGATGTGATGAACTTCCATAAATTCCACTCACATAAATTATATAATTTATCAAGTTATATAGGTCCCTTTTCATCCACCCACACCCCCAGATCTTTTCCCCCAGAGCTGCTCTCAATCCGTTCTCCTTCCAGCCTGTATTTGGATTGGGTCTGCAGTCAAGTTTGTCTGATGTATCCACAGGGTATGACCCACCCAGTGAGTTGGGATGTCTACCCCTACATATCATGCTCAAGATATTTTCAAAAGTTTTGCTTGTTCTTATATAAACCAACCTGCCCTTCCTATTGTTTTTCTCCTGTTAAATATTCCCCATCTTATCATGTGTTTCAAAAAAAACTTTTAGATGAAAGCATTTATCATGTTGAAATGTTTTTATCAACAAATGGGAAGTCATCTGGTATCAATATTTAGTAAATAAGTATGATTTAGCAACACCAAAATGTTTTTCCCCCATTTTTGTAATGCTTTTTTCTTGAGGTGCACTGAGTGCCAACAATCTCTTTTTCTATTGTAGTTAATGTTTTCTTATGCAGGCTTTTTAATGGCCATGGTCTAAAAACATCTGCTTGTGGACAGGATCACTTGGGATTTTGGTTGCTTTTTGATTTCCGCTTCAGTCTTTGGAGTTCAAATAACTCCCACTCACCTGACAGCGTCAAAACCAAACCAGAACAAAAGCCCATCTGCTGTGGGTGAATTTCCCAATGCACAGCTGACAGTAGATCTAGAAGGGACCTGAACCCAGGGCCAAGTCCAATGCAGCTTTAGGTTTGTAGAGCTCATATGAATCCAGAGCGCACCAGAGAAATCCTGGCACTCAACACTGAGTGAGGAATGCAAAACGAGACCCAAAATATTCTGGACTTGGTTTTACTAATGTTATATAACCTGTCCAGGACACTGAGGTCAGTATCTTTTCCCTTGTGAACTTTTCAGTAAGATCTTTGATTGACCACAGGCCACCAAGAGTCAGGTTTATCATTCTCAGCAGTACAGAGCCTCTTTCAAGCACCTTGGGCACTTGGAGGGAGGACTGCTCTCTTCTGAATCACTACCACCCTTTCACTGCAGCATCCAGCAGTCCTTTGAGATCACAGCTGCCATCCAGATTTTAGCCACTCTGAGCTTGCACTGCTGTACAAAACCTGGGGAGGTGATAACCTAAGTTTGTATGGTGTCTGAGTTGAAAGCGCCTCACAATTTAAGAAACCTTTAAATCAATGGCTGATAACTAGGTTCTTTACTATGCAGACAGGCTAAGATTTCCAGAATACATACAGCTTCCAGAATGCAAATACAGCTTTCAAGACACAACTAGAAAGATCAAATTGAGTTGGCTAGTGAAAAGGTAAAAAAGTATAGGGAACTTAGATGTCTTATAAGAAAGTCTGTCTCTTTGATCTGAAAGCTCCCTCTTAGATACCTAAATCTATGGTTACAATGAAGCAGTTTTACACGATTTGCAGGAGATAAAGAAAATTATGTGATCTGGAGAGCCGTTACAGTTCTCTGAGGAGAGAAAATCCTTATGTATCAACCTGGAGGCACTGGCAGAAAAATGAAAACTTTGGCTCAGTGTTGGTTATCAAACACAAGACAAAGGTTCTTTAACTTTTTTATTGTTATGAAATTTGGGTTATAGAAGAGCAGAATCTTTAGTTCAAGACAAGCAGAGCATTCAGTTCATTTCATGAATATCATCCATTGAATTCAAGGAGCAATTAATTTCATCAAATATGGGTGTCTACTTTCAGATTAGAGAAATAATTCTATGTATTTTACTGATATATTAACTCCATTAATATTCAGATTAGCCTGGACGCTTGAGTTACATGTAGACATGTCCTCTGCAACTATTTATGACTCAATCCAGTTGCACGCATATGGATCTGTTGCCATCTGAGCTGCATTCTATCTGGCCTGCAAAAGGGCACTGGCACTCCAGAAAAGCATAGCTCTCTCATATACCCCATTTTTCCTGGCACCCTTGCAAACGTCTTGAACATATTAAAGTGCTAAAAATCACAATCTGCTCTGATACTTAGGCAGTGGAATTCAGACCTTGAAGTTAGGGGAGAGGAATCACATGCATTGTGTCTTGTTTCATTTGAGAGCTTGAAAAGGATTTAGTTCATCTTTCACAGAAGACGCCATAAATCTTTCCCTGGGTTTAGATGGGAGTCAGATCAGCTGTATGAAGTAAAGGTAACAGCTTGGGGGACTGAATAGCCCTCCAAACTGACGCTATCCACACTGCATTATTTCATTTCAAATGAAAGCGAAGATGGTCAGAATCAAAACTTATGCTCATCTAACGGCTGGTTTTTATCTCAGTCCTGTGGACAGATATCTACGTCCCTGATAAAACCGGTGAAGTTGATACTAGATATGTATCCAAGAGCCAGATTTTATAATACAGCCAGTAAAGTTTGATCCGCTTGTGAGCTCCAGAGTTCTGCCGCGGGAAGTTACTTTGTAGTCTCAGTAGCCCAAGTAAAGGCAAAGCTGGTCTGGCAATTGCCCGACAGCTGCGAGTCGAGGCAGGGCAGTCACCACAGCAGTTACAGTGGAGGAATATTGTACAGTGCAAAGATGTTGGTATGATGGGTCCTGATGAACATTTTCAGGAATTTCTGTCAGGCACTGAGCATCCACACGGCTTATCAGATTCAAAGAAATTGGAGGGGGGTCTCGAGCATTCCTAAAGCATGCTGGACAATCCAGCATGTCCAGTCTCTCACAGCAGTGGAGGCGTTCCCACTGACTCCGGCATCAACAGGAGAGGGACTCAAAGCACACTTCTGCTGCCAGAACTCTCAGAGCAGAAGCTCTTTACAACAAAAACCAGTGCATTTATGAGTTGAAATGCAATACATGTCATTTTCCTGTTAAAACTTCCTTACACATGTAAAGCTTTGCTTCTTGGCTTGCATACAGTTGTCCTGTCCTGACCAAGCTGGATATCGAGCTGCCTGTTCCCTAATAAAGCCCATTACCATCCACACTGTTGGTATCTTTATGCCGAATTCTTTTGATGGGTTTGTTTCACTAGGCATTTCATGTACACACAGAGAACAATGACCAGCAGGCATCTTACATTAATTCATTTATCCTGAATTCATGCAAAGACTTGAAGAATATGCTTTTAGAAGGAGACCAATATCTCTTTTTCCTGTTGTAACTGTTTTTCAAATTTGGCTTTCCTCTGACAGCAGAGAGAGTAGAAGAACGTGTGGGGTTTATGAATTGTCTCTAGCAAACTCATGTTTCATCTTTTTAGCTAGATTTTCACATTTGAAAATAACATCTGCTCCTTCCCTCTTTCTCAGTAAGACTTTTTAAAAAGAGATTAGATGCAACCATTTTCTAAAATCCCAATATAATGAAACAGCTGAAAGAGAAGCTTAACGAAGGCAACTGAAAAAGAAATATATTCCTCACCATGATCATAACTCATAGCTATGTGTTGTGAGAACTCTAACAAGCTAATCCATCTGGTTTTGGTTTTCAGTCACAGATGAACAGCCTCTCATTTAAGTTACTGCATGGAACCACTGTGAGCTTAAGAAGCATTAGTCATTTTATTTGCATTCAAAGGGTTGTGTTTTTTAAAATGTAAGGAATATCCCTTCCCTTAAGAAAGGAACATATCCTGCATAGCAAGGATTAGCAGAGAGGCAGAAAAATCTGTGTTAGCTAAAAATTGATTACATAGAGTCATTCGGGTTGGGCAAGGATCCTTCTGTGTCATCAATTCCATTCCACTGCACCAGCACCAAACTGATGACACCAATCGGATTGCGGGACGGAAGAAAGTATAATTTCAGAAAGGAAGAACCTAAAATTATTTCAGTGTATGTGTATGAAATTAAGGACCTTGAACTGTTCTAATCTCTCTCCTGTAGAACACACCAGCAAGATTTGCAAGGTTTTTTGCCAACTTTCTCTTTAATACCCCCAGTGTGATATCCATTGATACACATTTTAATTTGAAATAATCGGTGTTTCTTTTCTCACTCTTTCTTTCACGAATGTTACTACAAGTCCTTCAGGAAGTAGTTATCAGCAGATCATGTGAGATTTAGCAGCCATGATTTTGCCACGGAGCAAAGAAGGTAATATAGGGCCTCCAGCTCGTCTGCTGCATTAAGGCCGGTAGCAGTTCATGAAAACTTCTAATTGTGGAAATATGCTTCCATTCAAGGGAAGCCATACTATGAGGAAACAACTTTATTCACAACAGGCTTCCTTTTTCAAGAACTGTTTTAACTCTCACTCAAGTCGGTTGTAGTTTTTACACTGCTTCCGTTTGGCATTGGGTCAGGCCCCTTCAATGATGAGTTTGAAACCCTGATATGAGAATATTCTGTGCAATAATACGCCACGTTGGCTCCCCAATAATATTTCAAAGAAATTACCATGTTACAGTGTAGCATAGCGGAAAATTTTGCTGTAGTAGGAATTCTGGTCTTTCATTTTGGTTTTGAGCTAGAAATGATCTGACATGTTATAGACAGATAAATTGTTACCATTTTTTGATTGTACACATTTTTAAATAAGCTCAAGCAGCTGGTTTTCAGTATGCTCTCTTTTTTTTTTTTCATATTAGTCTCATTACCCCTTACTCCAGTGCTATCACTATAGATTTCTTAGGAAGGCAGGGATTATCTTAAAAAAATTTTGAACTACATTATCCTTAACTCACTGGCAACGTGTTCTTCATTTCTCAGAGTCTGATAAAGCAGCGCTCAGCTGGGCTTGGGAGTGTGTTACCTTTAATTCAACACATATCTAAGTCAACATGTATCTTGTTTTCCTGCAGGTAGAAAACCAATCAGTCACGGTTACATGCCAATACACCCCAGACTCTTACTCTGTAGGAGATTTCATTTCCCAAAGAACCATCAGAGGTAACAGCTTTGTTCGCAGGAAGCATTTTTAGGACATCAGCTGTGTAAGATCTCAGGAAAGAGACTGCATGTGGCTTCCTTCCCAAAGAGTTCCTGAAAAAAATGCTTATGCAGAACTCGGGACAAAGACGTCCAGATTGTTGAATGGAAAGACAGAAAAAAGCTCTGAATTTCTGTGGCCAGAAAATTTCTGTGATTAGTGATTTCTGCAGTCCATGCACTGGTACTTCTGATGGTCATTTTGTGGAGTTTTGGTTTGGTTTGGTTTTTTTTTGGGGGGGTTGAATTTTTTGGGCTTGTTTGGGTTTGGGTTTTTTGTTTGTTTGTTTTTTCAATTATGTGTTCTTTCCTCATTTAGAACCCTCAGTATGCTGTGACATTTTCTGTGGCCCATATCTCTCATTAGCTACTATTTCTAATTCTTAGTAGTTCTGTCACCTTTTCTATTAGACTATAACATTTTAGGGAAGAGGATTATGGTCTTCATTCTACAGAGGTAATCTCATGTACACACATGAGAGTTCATAGACATATGTATGAAGGAAATTCTTTTCAGACCTGCTGGGGGCAATTTTTGGTTCCCTTTACAGTCTTTGAGGATATTTGTTCTCTGTGGTGTCTGCTCTGTTACAGTCTGGGTAGAGATCCCAGAAGCTGTTTATGTGAGAGGTTAGAAACTCATTTACACAAGCTGTTATTCTCCCAACCAGCTTCATAGTTCTCTCCTACAGAAAAAATGGGATTTGTTTTGCTTTCCCTTAGGTCTCATGATGTAGGTCAAGATTTTCCATGCACAAATACAATCAGCACTGGTACAATTTCATAACTCAAAATGGCTCATAAATCCACAGAAATTTTCCATTGGCGAGAGATAAAATTTACCTCAGAAATTCATTTTTATGAAACCCACAGACAAAATATTCTTGAAGTCATCTCCTGTCATATGCATGGTAATAGCCATTTTGCCTCGAGGTGCATTTGGAATTACTGAATTTTTAATTTAAAATTTAATAAAAACATAATTTATTTATCTCACTCTTCTTTTCTCACTAAGTCACCAGTCCTGTAGAAAGAGGAAGAATTCTGGACATTTCTAAAATTAAAAATTATACTAAAATATTTTATTTTCCCAGTATTTTATATACTTTACTTTTTCACAGAAAGGAAAGTAATTTTTAATTTTAAAAAGATATTTTAAAATCATTTCCCATCTGTACTGCTTATAGTAATTGGCTGGTTATTCTTAAAAACAGAACCAGGACCACATTATCCCTTATAGCATATAAGGGTAAACATGGTGGTTGGAAACTACAGCCTTAGTGTTGTCTTTTCAGTCCACTAGTCTCAAGCACAAATATGGATATCCATTACAATTAAAGTAGCTCAGTAAGACTAATCAGAAGATAGTAATTAGGATCAAGGTCTTGTGACAGGCATATTCTAAAAATAACAGCAAACAGAAATAAAAAAAGTATGCCGTCATTAAAAAAAATTCTATTGCTAAATTATGTCTAGCACCTGTGGAAGACAGCAGTCAGCACCCAGCCTATAAATTTAACATTTTTTATTCACATAAGCAAATCTTAGTTCTTGCAGACTTGCTTCTGAGCTTTGCCATTACCTCACTGAGGATTTGTGCTCACTGGCGTGTTTGTGTTTGTGTAGCAGTGGAAATTTTTTTTCAGCAAGTATGAAAAGAAAGCCTGCATGTTTTTCAATTTTGAAAATATTATCCTTGGCAATGAAAGTGATAAACCCAGTGGCTAAAAATGGTGTACTTTCTAGGGTATGTTTCTTGGTTTATACCTGAAATAGGACACCAAACTCAATTACAACAAATCTCTCGGGTGACAAAATTAGCACAGTAGCATGAACTCTGCCAATTAAGCACAAGAAGGCTCTCATTAATCCAGATTTTTGGAGTTATGGAGTGATACAAATAATTTCTTGCACTTATTACTGATTGGATACCACGGAATGGTTGAGTGCACCTTTGTAACCTTTGCAGTGTTACTGGAGAAATATTGTAGTCATTGAAAAAGCAGTTGTCTTTTAGTCTTCGGGGTGCTTGTCTGAGTTTTCATCGACTTCAAACCACAGTGCCCAAAGCTGAAAGGCCAATATAGGACATTCAACAAAGGCAATTGGATGTGTAATGGAAGTTTCCAACACTGGGATCATTGTACTTCACATACAACTGAGACCCAGCAAAAGTAGGCATATGGAAATTGCCCGTTTTACAGGTGGGACTTCCCCTTCCAAAAGAAAACTTTTATTCCAATAAGGACCTGCTTTTGGAAGTGCTAAGCCCACATATGATTATCTGGGACCTTCGGATAAATACTACCATATTCAGTAATGGTGTCCATCAGTTCATGGGAAACCACAAAGCCAGAGAGGTCTTGTGTCATTTCACAGTCTTATTGACATGTTTGGAAGGTACTGATAGAATTTCCTCCATTTTCTATTACCTCTTCCCCAAAATTAACAGTGTCTGATGATTAGGGAGGGCAACCTGTTGCTGTTACTCTTTTTAAAAGACTGGTTTATTAAGGAAGTTTGAAACTGCTTTCTGGATTGAGATGTCAATCAAATAAGCAGAGAAATATCTTGTTAGCAGATTCTGATGGCACTTAGATTTGAGGTTTGAGCTATTCATGATATAGAAACTGAGGTTATACCACAGGAAGAACATCAGTCAAGAGAATTCAATGGCCAAAATTATAAGTGTCTATGGGCTTCAGATTGCTTTAAGCAGCTGATAAGCATGACTTTGGAGTTCGGGAGCTTTGGTGTCAGGTGCTGAATATATGACCGTTCATCTGTTTAGCTCACACAAGAGTACTTCAAAGTATTTTCGTTGAGGGTGGTGGATAGAAAAGAGATGTAAGCCAGAAGAAACATATAACAAGAAAAATTACTGGAAAAGATTGCGTCATGCTTCACCCACTATTGCATCTGATTCTTCCTGAAAAATATTGTAAATTTTGCAAGTTGCTTCATTTTTCGGTTACCATTAGGGAGTCTCACATTCAGCTGAAATAAAAATGTGCATATGAAACAATTCTGCCTATAAAAATGTTTTAGTAGTGGAAATGAATTTCTGAACAAACCAGTAACATGCAATTGATGTAACATTTCTGTTCTAAATTATGGGTTTATAGTCCAAGACGTTAGTGAAAGCTGTTCATTAGCCTACACTCCTCTCTCAATCTCATTTCCCAGTGGACAGGCACCCATAGCAGAATCATCAGTCTCGGTCAGTAATTGTTTCTGCATCAGCCTGAAGACTAAACTATCCTCCCATAAACTGAGAAAGGCTTTTAGCATCATGCATTTCATGCTGTGCCTGTGCTGTGCCTGTACAGATAAAGAAATTATGTCTGTCTCTTTTGCTGTCATATCTACTTTCATTCACAAGCACTAAGCTTGTCTGAGCACAAGAATAATACAATGGAAAAGCTAAATCTTCCAAAAAGATTTTTTATTGTTCAGCTTGGGTATACCAAAGCCCATTCAGTCACTGTAGGATACGTCATTCTTTACTAAGCATCTATCCAGTGTTTTGGTATAACCACCATTCAAAATCTCTCCTGAACTCTTCAACCTGATTAAATCCCATGACACTTACAGCTTTGTTGCTGGTCACAAGCACATTAGCACTGGCAGTGCCAAAGATAGGGCTATACCCTTAAAAATCTGAAAGAAAACAGGTTTCCCCTATCTCTTGCTCTACTGATGTAAGCACGGTTTATCCCTATAGAGCACAACCAAGTGAAAGAATGCCTTTTTAGTTAGTGGTTGGACAACTAGACATGAAAGAGTCTGAATCACGATCTCCTTTGGCTTCTCTCCACTGCAGTCTGGAACATTTACAGATGGAGTCTTTTGATCCCTCCAGCTAAAGCACTCCTATTTTGTCAAATTAAATCCTGAAAGCATGCAAATGGAAAAGATCAGAAGGATCCCTAGGGATCTAGTGCAACCCTGGTGCCCTGAGGTAGAAATACCTACAGCCAGGACATCATATTTAAAAAAAATTGTTATCTAATTTGTTTTTAAAAAGTTGCAATGAATGAAACCCTCTGTATGTGATAGATCTCGGTACTTTAATGAAGTACGCCTTCTATTATGAAAATATACAGTATAAATTGTTTTCCTTTCCACTGCAGATGAGAAGAGCCATCCTCTTTGTAAAAGACTTTTACATTGTCAAGCCTGTTATATCTGCCCTCAGTCTGTTCTAGACTAAACAAACATTGCTCCTTCAACTCTTCCACAAAGTTCATATTTTCTAAACTTCTTGTCGGTTTTACTGTTCCTGTTTGTACTCTAATTTGTCAACATGTTTCTTGTGTTGAGTTGTGCCTAAACTGGATACAGTCCCAAGATCTCACTGCACAGAGAATAAATTTTTCTCTCTTGTCCATGACACTTCTACTGATTTGAAGCTTGCCGTTTTTGTGCTACAGCCAAAATGTTTATTAATATCTGACTAGTTACCCATTACAATCCCCCATCTGCCTCTGTTACCCAGTCAGCTATTCGCCATTCCACATCTATTTTCCACAACACAGGCCTTTAACACAAGCTTCCTTTCTCAGAGATTTGAATTCTGATCCTGCCCTCAGTAGTTAAAAGCATTTAGCCCCTTCCAATTTGCCATTGAAGGCAAATCACAGACATGTAGATTTCTACAAAAGAAGGTCGATGTTTGAAATCCTTTTCATTTTGATAGTGTGAAGTCTCACCTGCTTGTTTTCAAATTCTTTATAAATCCCATGTTTACATCACGTATTCCTATACAAGAGGATGTATGAAGTGACACTGTTTTACAAAGTTTGTCATTTATTACTTCACCTTCAACCACTGTCCCATTAAAACACTTATCCTGGAAAACTGTGGCATGTGAGTTCAAAGACAGTTTGCCATCATCTTGATACTCCCTACTGCCAATTTTATGCCAGTGGCACCTATTATGGGTTTCTTTTTTTTGAATCCCACTTCTGAGATCCTTGGGGTTCTAGAGGAAAGGTGGTTACCTAGATGACTGCTACAGGTTTCTCAAAGTATAAGGACAGTGGTAATCCAAGAATTGCAACATTATTGTCAAATCTAAACTGCAGAGACTTTGTTCTTTTCTGCTGGACTCTTTATAATAATAAAGAATTCCATCCAAGAGTAGGCTCTTGGGATTGAATCAAATTTATATGTTCTTTGGAAAAGGATGTGTGAAATAAATTTGTTACAAGATCTTTTATTTTAATAAGTTCAATTATAAATACATACACCTACTTCTAAGTCATGATTTAAGCCTCTAAAATAATGAAAATTTATTTGCGTGGTGATTTATTCCAGAGATTTTATTAGTTTGTTTTCATTAATGAAAGATGAATTTAAAGCATGAACATGATTTTAATGTGCAGAAGAGTATGGACCAAATGAAAAGTGATACTTTACTCCACCCAGCAAAGAGCTACACCTCCCCTTAGCAGATTGAGAATTTGAAAGGAAGAAAATAGTTTCAGGTTAGTTTCAGATGGTCTCTAATGTTGGATGAATTTAATCCATTTTGTTTCCCACCATTTACTCGGAAGTGTCTCAGGATATGGATTATTTCAGACATTGCTATTCCACCATACCCTGTAATACAGGACACAGAAGCTAAACATGACTGTAAAAATTAACAGATTCTTCTTTCTTATGCCTGAATTCAGACGTTGGCCAAGACTGTGAACATATCTGAGACATTTATACTCAGCTCACTGAACCTATAGCTCTGGCGAATTCAAAGGTTGTAACTTTGGTACTTTATTCCATGAGGTCTAACAATTAATTATCTTTCTTTCATGTATATTCCATAGTGTCTCAATCCTCCTTGTGTTGTATGAAAATAAATACTTCAGTCAACTGAAGCAAAATAAAAATAGGGCTAAAATATTAACATGAATTGTAGATTTGCAAAAAATATAAAAACTTGAACAATTTCTGATCTGCAGTAAAGTAATAAAAAGTACCTAAGATAAGGAAAATAGGCATATTACACCAAATTTTAATTCTGCAGTCTTCCATCTTTTTGTAATTCTTTTAGTACTTTTTCTTGTACATTTTTTACTTTTTTGATACATATAATTTTTACCAAAAACTTCCTATGGGAATGTAGCTAATGAATTCTTGAATCTTACTGGCATGCACATTCTTCAGTTACCAATTTGAGTCTCTTTGCTTAAACTGTGTTACTGGTAGCTCAAGAGTGAGTTTAATGGCTTGATCTTTAGTTGCTATGGCAAAAATAATCAATACCATGACAAAAAAAAATACTACTTTTGAAGATGGAATGAAGGTATTAAAAATTCATTGCTGTCCTGTGCTTGTCCAATGCACAGATTTAATTTTTGTTGTTCTCTGAAAGAACTATTTGAATAATTTATTCTAGAGGTTATGGTTGGGTTTTTTCTCAGAGTAGAAATAAAGTCATTAAAAGCAGTGTAGTAACACTGTATTAGATAAAAAATAATAATAAAAAAGAGGATCTACAAGAGTCATGAGGCTGGTTTTGCTCTGTTGGGATTTTCCAAACTACTTTGACCCTAGTGGAAAACCACTGTAGAATATCCCACATGCATTGTTACTTTAATAAAAGCCTAGATGCATATTTAGTTAGATGTTTCAAGAGTATTTTAAACTAGCTGAGTGATATGGAAAATACATGTGCTTGCTTAATCAGAACCTTTCTATTGAGGTGTTCCAGCTCTAAGTTACAATTTCTGAAATTACAAAAGAATGAGGGAAAATACAACTTTTGAGAAATAAAAATCATTCACAGTTTCCCTTATATTTTCCCATATTTCAGAAGAATTGAAGGCTCAGTTTTACAATTTCCTGACTCCCGAGTATTGAAAATTAAATGAGGAATAAAATTATTCCCTCACTGATAGTCTCTCACGCAGTCTGATAGACTAACTGTGCAAGGTTTCTGCATAAGATGACAAAAGTAAGGAAGAATCCAAGCAGAAATTGTCAAACTCCTATTCCAGTAAAATCATCCAAATATTAGCTTCATGAAAGTGTAAACAAAGCAGACAGTAACTTGGCTTAGGAATTGTGGAATGGGAGAAGACTCTAATTACAGAAAAATGAATCAGCCAATAAAGGATAATGGATTTTTTTCAGGAGAGAAAAAAAAACTGTAAGGTCTTGAACTACAGGGAAAGTGAGAGACTGGTTTTAGAGCTTGCACTTGTGATCTTCTTCCAAAATCAGACCTCTCTAACGGGTCTTATAACCCAAATCCTGTAAAATGTGTCCCACTCTGCAGCCCGCTTTCCAGTAGAACCTTAAATATTTTGTAGAGCAGTAAAGGAGAGGGGAAGGTCACTGAAAGGACAAACAAGAAGGATGTGTAGGAATATGCCAAAACTTCTACATCCTGTGGAGAAGTGCTCCTCACAGTTTAATGCAAACACAACAATGAGGAAATCTCTCCAGTTCATCCCTGCCCACGTAGCCCACTTCTCCAGACTCTCGCATGGGAAAACACACACCAGAGCTGCTCCCAGATGGGAGGAAGATTCAGTCTCTCAGCCCACATTCACCGTTTCCATGATTCCATTCAACTTGAGCCTTTCTGCAGGACCTCAGCATTCAGCTTTTATCTCCCATGGCAAGGGAATGTTGTGCTAGATACAGACCTTTAGCCAAATCTGAAATTCTTAATTTGACCCAGATCTAGGGCTTTATTTTAATGGAGCTTGGCTGATTTTTGTGAACTGAGAATGTGGCATATTGTCCAAATCAGAATTCCATGTCTCAGCAACTGAGTAAAATAAAACCTTGACTTGTGAACACAGAGATCCAAAGGCAGCAATATAAATATTTTTAAATGCTCAAAGTTTATATTAGATTTAACTTGCTATAAACCATATCTAGCATATTTAATACAGGATTAGTTCATAAAAAATAATTTAAAAATAGAACACAGTTCAGACAAGATCAACAAATACATTTGGGTAATCCAGGTATATATTTTAAAATAAGTTGATAAGCACTAAAAAAGCAGCTTGCAAAACTGCAGATATTTGCACATTAACAAAGAATAAAACCATAGAGAAACACGCTCAGTGCACTGCTTTTAAATTTTACCCCTTGCCAATTACAAAGGATGTGTTTAACAAAAAGCAACAGAGAATTCTGAATCCATATGATTGCTGTGAGTATGGGAGACTGGACATGATTTAGCAGCATCTTCAAAAGTAGCTCCCATGGTATGTTCCCTCATTTTGAGCAGAGGATAAACCTTGTTCATACTTCTCACAGCTTTTCTCTTACTTTCCCTTGGAAGTCTTGTAGGTTTCTTTGTTTCACCCTTGTCAGAGCACAGAGTGTACACATGGCAAAATGTGCCACCCCCACAAGATGCAAGCAGATGAAGCTTGCTCAGTAGGCACAGACTTTTGGCAGCATGCTTCAAAACATCTTTCCTACGCAAGTTAAAATTTTTTAAAAGCTTATGACAGGAATTATTTTTGATAGGAGAGAGCACATTGTTAGAAAAATCCCCGCTTTTCTGGCAAATCAGTGTTCCTGGTCACTAAAGTTTAATAGTGAACAGGTAACCAGACTTCCTTTGGTCTAAAATAAACATTGACCAATTAGTACACTTTTCTCTAGACTCATTCTTAGAAATAGGATTGATTTTTTTCCAACATTAACTGGTACGTGGCAGACACCCAGGAACCAGCAAGGGTGATGAAAAGCCTGGCAGACATAAAAGTAAAAACGATGTCTAAAAAAGGAAAGCAACAGAGCAAACATAATTGGCAAGTGATGCAATAAGGACAACTTTTCTCTGATTTAATAAGAAAGTGTGTCATCTTCTTAATGACCCAGAAAGTCACAGATGCAACTTTATACACATTGATCAACTGGTAGGCAGAAAAAGGAAAACAGCAAAGTGATTCTACACAAAAATTCCACTGTGAAAGAAGAAAAAAATATGTCAGAAACAAAGACATCAATTAAAATTTGTTAGTAAAGGACAGATTTTTAGGCTAAGATACTTTTTGACACACACCTCAATTTTCTTGAAATTTCCTGTAGTTGCAAATATTTTAAGCTTTTAAGAAACCTGTAGTTATCAATAAGTTAAAAAAATGGGACATCTTGGATAATAAAGAAAGAACAATAGTCATCTAATTAACATTATTTCATGCTGAACAACTTATTTACTCAGCTGTATGTTTGCATGTAAGACTGCTGTTATCTCTGGTATGCAGGAAGAACAGAAAAAAAGAACTTTTATACAGTGTATAATTGACAGACCTACAGCAGAGCATAAAAGAAAAACAGTTTTCAGATTACTTAGTAAGCAATTTACAAGTATTTTCTCTTGAGTTCAATTCATCAGTTCCAGAATGCTTGATTTGTAACCATGTCTTTATACCACGTAATTCTTGACCAATATGAGGCAACGATTCAAGATTTAAAGAAAATTGCAGTGTATATCACTTTAATCTACCAAAGAAATAGCTACAGATTTATGCCAAGATTTAAAAAGTCAAAAAGAAATATTTTCTAGGGAATAGCTTCATAGATAGAGTGTATGTATTTATTTCACTATCCTGTGTCTTTATAATTTGGATGTTTCTGCATGGTTAGTACTAATTTTACAGGAAGTTCCACCTGAATATGAGGAAAAACTACTTTACTGTACAGGTGACAGAGCGCTGGAATAGGTTGCTCGGAGAGGGTGTGGAGTCTCCCTTACTGGAGGTACTGAAGAACTGTCTGGACACAATCCTGTGCAATGCACTCTCGGATGACTCTGCTTGTGCAGAGAGGTTGGGCCAGATGCCCCATGTCCAACTTCATCCATTCTGTGATTATGTGAATATCAGCTCTGAAAACATAAGAGAAATCCTGAACACATTTTACATTTACGCTCAGAAATTTGAGTCTAAATTAAGAAGGGAAGACTGAGAGGGGATCTGATCAATGCACACAAATATCTCAAAGGCAGGTGCCAAGAGGATGGAGCCAGCCTCTTTTCAGTGGTGCCCAGCAACAGGACGAGGAACAATGGACATAAACTACAACACAAGAAGTTCCACCTCAACACGAGGAAGAACTTCTTTACACTAAGGGTGGCAGAGCTCTGGAACAGCTGCCCAGGGAGGTCATGGAGTCTCCCTCTCTGGAGACATTCAAAACCTGGACGTGTTCCTGTGTAACCTACTCTAGGTGACCCTGCCTTGGCAGGGGTTGGACTGGATGGTCTCCAGAGCTCCCTTCCAACCCTATCAATTCTGTGATTCTGTGAATTGGGAATAAAACTGTCTCAATAAACAATAGCTTTCAGGGCTGAAGATATTTTTTAAAGGAATGTAGACTAAAAGTAATTTATTTACACTTGAAATTCAAGGAAATAGAGATGCTTTGCTGCATTGCCACTGAGGAACAGTGGATCTGGATTTGGAAGGTTTTGTATGTTATTAAATGGTTATTCATTGCTGAAGAAAAATTATAGAAAAATGCAGAAAATAACTTGGGGGTTTGGTATATCACTAGACCTAAGTGCCCAATTTTCCTAAAAACACCCTCCCCCACCCATTCATGACCAAAGGTCAAAATGTACAAGAACTCCAGAAAAGGAGCCAATGTTAGGGTTCATGTTCAGTTTCAGTCACTTCTCAGCACCTCCTGATACCCATATGCTCTTGCTTTGTGATATTACAAAAAGCAGTGTTACACTGGCACTGGGATAAATCTTCTTCTTGAGGGAGAGAAAGAAACAGATGTGCTGCATCTCAAACATACAGCCATGGCATATATTAGCAACGGCAGGCACACAAAAATGTATCTTCATCTTAAGCAAAATACAAGCAGGAGGACAATGGTCCATGATTCTTTGTAAAGTCTTTCCCCAGCTTGGGAATGGATTGGATCCTGAGAAGTTTCCCGCTCCCTCAGTGTATAACTTGACTGATGGAACACAAGTACCTAATACCAGCCTACAGTGTTAAATATACTTCGGGAAAAATTCAGAAAGAACCAGAGTTATTTTTAGCAAAACAAAAATGCTCCATTTATTATGCTCATTCCAAATTCCAAAAAATTATGTATTTTCCATGCAATGGTGAAATTCCCTTCTGTTGACTTGGCAAAGAAAGGCTACTTTGAACAGATTTTGTACATCTGCTGCATCAGGAAAAACACCTGTTGACAATTTCAGAGAGTTTCCCAGCGCATAACTCTCTAGAGTAATTCAGCATCTAAATGGCATACAAGTTTCATAATATTGTAAGCCAGAGTAATTGTGCTTAATTTGCCTTTTCATGGAAAGATACAATCCATTTAGTACGTCAGTGCAAAGGCAACTTAACCTGCCACCCAGGGATTAAAATGCCAGAGTGAGATAGACATTCTGTGAAATTAAACATTTTTCTTACCTTTATTATCTGACATGGCCAAATGAATGCAGGAAAACATTAGGAGCAAAATATTTAGAGGAACATTTCCTTAATATGCAGCAGAGAATAACACCAGCCAGGCAATTCACTTTAACTGGGAAAACAGCTACTAACTCTACTAATATCTCTGGTACATCTTCAGAAAAAGTTCTTGGTTCCTTAAGTTAAGTATTTTGAATGTCACTGCCTGGAATACTGTAGCACCAGGCTCATACAAAGAATTCATGGGGCATTTCTCTTGGCAAAACAAGTAGACATCAAAAGTTGACCACTTAAAAATAATACCAAGAGTTTTCAGTACATGCCTGCATCCAACCTCATTCAGTAGGTTTCTTCTCTACCGCCACGCTCTGTGCCTGCACAGCAGTTTTCCTGTTACAAAATAAATCTGCATCGTGCCTCAGAGTAGCCAACTTTTTCTAGAGTTGTTTGTGGACAAGTCAGTTAAAGGCTTTTCAAAGTAGCTTAGAACGATTACCTTCAATTCTTTGTACTCCCTGCAAATGCTCTTTTGCTTTCCTGGAGCGTATTTCCTTTGCAATAGATGCTGACTGGGGAAAGCTCTGTTTTGCTTGCCCTGGTAAAGCGGCTTGAAGAGTTTTAGCTCACCCGTGTCTGGGGGGTTTATTTGAGTGGGTCATGGGGTTGTTAGAGTTGTTGTTTTGGTTTGTTTTAAGATATTTTAGCTGGACAGGAAGGGTAATGGAGAAAGCGAGCTGGTTTTCCAGGTTCCTGGATTCCTTTGTTAAACCGGTGGGCGGGAAGGCACTGATGCAAAGCTAGACATTGCCACCCCGTGGCCAGAGGCTCTCGGCTGACCAAAGCTGGAGCTGGGCCCATAAAACTTGAAGTGTTGAGACCGAATTGGAGGGTCAGGGTCCTGGAAAAGCCAACATGAAGGGAGCTCGACTTCTCCAAGCAGGCCAACGTTGCAAAAATGGGGACACGAGGAAGCAGCGAAGCTCTTACTCTACTGAAGACGCTTATGGACGCCATACAACCAGGAATCCCGTGCACCAGTTTCCATGCCAGACACTATTTAATGCAGAGGTAACATGGAGCAAGGCTGTCAGACTTTGGGAGATATAGCCCTGCCGTCTGTTACTCCAAAGTAAACTGTTTGTCCATGAGAGGGGACAGGGCTGCCCTCCCTTGCACAGACACACACAGGACATTGCAGAGTTTGGAGTGTCTTTTCTTGAACCACGAGAGATGGAAAGGAAGGCCCCTTAACTGCATGAGTACAGTACTCTGTATTTTCCTTTTTAGAAACATGAACTTCTACAGGAGGACAGCCTTTCAAGTAATTAAGTATTCTATACCATGATACCATCACTACAATTTCCTTCTCTGCAATCCCATTTTAAAAATGAAGGAGTGACACTTGGGAACATGTTATTCCTGGATGAGAAAGCACCACAAGCCTGTGGCTCTGTATCTGACATGGTTCTAGACATGGAGTTACTCACAGGCACCAGTTCATGCCTTCCTGGAAGCATGAACCTTGTTATTTCAAGTCAAGCAGAGCTACCTACATTGTGTCAGTTCCTGCAGCTTTTAACAGCTCAGCAGGGCTTTTTGGCTCATTAAGAGTATCAAAATTTGCTACTGATCAGCTACATAACTCATTCTGGGTAGAAGCCCTCTGAATCTTCATGTGCTTCCTATGTCTGTTTTTCATTTATCATTCAGACATCCCATCCCTCACTGTCTTTTCTAACAAACAGACTCTGCAGAGGTGTGATTTTATATCCTATCTAGGAGGTATTAGACTCCATGCTGTTCAGCCTTTATGCTTCATTAAGCTGGAAGAATTTTCTACCAGTTATCTGGCCAAAATTGATCATTTACATGACAGCTGTGGGAAAACAGAGTTTTATAATAATCAGACTTCCATTCAATAAAGACTTGCACCAGGAAGCTCACCAGGTAAGATTCATCTCACGCATCTGTGGAATTCTACATTGCAGGCAGTTGACCATTCTCTGATGCTAAAGAGACTAGGGCCACCTAACAGGGAAGATGAATCTTACCACTCCTGATTGGATGAACAGAACTTAACTGCGCAATCCTTTTACCCAAATTTAGTTCCTCCCAGAACCTGTAAATTCCAGATTTGCTGTTCAAGTGCATTGATTGCATTTCTTATTTCAGAATCATAAAATGATGTTGTGCTCCCTAGAGAAAAAGATGTATTTAAAGATCTAACAGGTTTTGAAGCAGCTTTTGAAAATAAAACATGCCATTTATATACATAATAGGAATGCAGTTCTTTGAAATCCTCTGCCTTTGATGCACTTTAACCACATGGAGTAGCAAAACAGACTTCCCATGTCACCAGAGCAAGGAGATAATTCAGGTCCTGCCTTTTCAAAAAGCAGATACATTTTTATGTACTGATGTACTGGTTTCAAGGGAACGGTCAAGTAATCCCATGTACTATACACTGCCACAAGCACAGTTTAACACTAAAGGGTGAATTAATAACATAGAACTAGATTGCTGTGAAAGCAAAAATTCTGTGGAATCAAAGCAACAAGATGAAGTGGCCATGCAAGAAAGAAGATAGGCCTTATCAGCAGAATTGAATTCCAGATAAAGTCAGCTTCCCTTCCCAGAATATAGAGACAGGCTATGATTGCAGCAATCAGAGTCAGCAAGAGGCTATAAATTTAGCTAGTCTGAAAACCAAATGAAATGGAAAATAGAATGTCAAGCACTGAAAAGCAAGTTAATGAACAGAGAGCAACATCCACAATTTTCACAGCTGCGCAGAGACCATACAGGACTTTTGTTGAGTTTTCAGGTCAAGACAATGAAGAGCATATGTGATAATTAACTTCCCATGCTTAGTGGGACAATATGACACCAGTATGAATCTGAGTCATCAAGTCATTCCTAAGACACTATTACACTAAAACTTTCAACTTTACAGTGTCAAAAGAGAAAACAAGCAAACAAAATGCTTATTGTGTAAAGAGCCTTCTAGAAAGAGCAAATACAAAGTGTTTAATCTCAAAGGTATAGCACTGAAATGCCGCTTCACTTTCTGGACCTTGATCTAAGAGCAGGACCATAGAGAGTTACCTTGCCTACCTAAGTCATCTCACCTCTTCAAGGTAATTAAAAGGTCACAGTTATCATGATAGTGGCAATTATCTTTTATATAGACCATGGGGAGACCAAGGAAAAAGATGCACTTTCCAATTCCCTGGAGAGTATCTTCAGTTTCAGTCTATCTCAGTTATATCTATATATACATATATACAAATATATATGTAATATACATGTAATACACATAATATCTATACATACATACATATATCTCCTCTCTCCCTGTAGGAAAGAAGTAAAGAAGCTGACAAAGAATTCACAAGGTCAAAAAGATGACAAAA
>VZTA01000325.1:340450-373791 GCA_013398855.1 Mohoua ochrocephala | reverse complement strand
AAAAACCAAAATATAATTAATGCACAAGAACCTTATTTTACAGAATTTCATTTCTGTATTCTACGTTTTCTAGAATGAAATAATTGCCTGAATAAATTTTTAATTCTGTGGGTGCTTTCTATTTCAGATCCTACCTGGCTTTCAACAAATTTGGGAATTTTAACTTGCATTGAATGCTCAGGAATCCATAGGGAACTTGGTGTTCACTATTCCAGAATGCAATCACTTACATTAGATGTGCTGGGAACATCTGAACTTCTGGTAATCAAATTGCTTTTATTAACTTAAAAATAGTACTGTAAAATACTTCTAACACAAGTATATTTTTGTCACTTTAGCAAGATGTTCCCATCCTGAAGTTGTCTCTGGATAAACATAATTTAAGAAAGCTTAATTCTTGAAGTTTAATGGAACCTCCTGGAACATACTGTCCTACTGTGAACTTCTTCTTATCTTAGAATTCAAATAAGTAGAGGCTTCATGTTTTCTGTGTTTTTAAATCTTTTTATCCTTAGTTGCTTTTTAAAAGAACACAGCTGTTTGACATAGAAATGTGCCTCAGATTAAAAATGGAAGGACTTCACAAATACTTAGTCCATTAATTATTTAGCATTATTTTAGAAGAGAACTTTAATCCCCAAAGGAAGAAAATGTATTCAGCTTTGCTACACAAAGAAGTTGCCACTTATCAGCTGCTCTGTGACAGTTCATATGTGTGTTCTTACCCAGCACAAAGTATTTGCATTTCATATTGTATGAACTGGTGTCTTGCTGGATTATTCTGCAGTTACTTGTTCATGTCCTAAATCCCAGTTGAAAATTCACATCCAAAGAAAGTACCTAATCTGTTTGTTATTGCTGACATAGCAGCAGATCAAGGAATCAGAAATAAGGGGTCCCAGCTCTCATTTTCCCCTGTCCTCCCCTTGTTGTGTGTGTGGCCAATAACTGAACATGTTTATTGAGTGAGCTGTGGGGTTTTCTTTTTTAACAGCTTGCAAAGAATATTGGGAATGCTGGATTTAATGAGATTATGGAATTCTGTCTGCCAGTTGATGAGATGGTCAAACCCAATCCAAGCAGTGATATGTAAGTAAAGAGCCACTACTTCTGAAAAGGCAGGCATTTAATTAACTATTGCTAAGGGGCTGTGCCATTATGGTTTGCATTGGCAGGCCATGGAAGATGTGTAATGTCTTTTTTATGGTCTTATAGCCGAGGAGTAAACCTTTCTTCTGATGATTTGCAAGTCTGTTTTATTGAGTTTTATCTGACTGTACCTTCCCTAATAGTAGGGAACATCGTACCAACTCTTTGAATCATGGTTTGTGGGACAGAAACAAATTAACCATGACTTGCTGGGAACTTTAAAGGCATCCAAGGATAGGGATTAAAACCAAAGCAATTAATTTTGTGCTCTTTGAAAACAAAATAGAAATTGTAATAAGGTGCCCATTTACCTGAAAGATACAGAGCAGCATTTAGAAACTACACCTAGGACCGAAGTCCATAACTCTGTGGAATGAAGACAGAACATTTAACTGAATTCCTTGAAAGCACTGAACAGTGATGGCAGAGATACAGCAAGGACAGCTGCCTGCTTGGCTGGATACTACCATCATAAAAGAGCTAGTAAACAATGCAGAAACAAATCCAGAAGAATTGGCCCTGGATGAAGCTGATTTTACATTATGTGGACTTTCAGCATTCTGACAAAAACAGTGTTAAACGAGACAGTCTAGATAATTTTTGACTTCCACTATTAATAATAATGTAGAGTATAAATATTAATAAGTAAAATTACTGATAATTTTATGATATTCTAAATCAATATAACAAGAACACTTCTAAAAATTTGTATTTAGAAAGATCATTTCGTTTGATAACTCTGCTTATCAAATTTGGGGCTATTTTATTGAAATGAGAACCTGAATTCTATCACATGCTTTATGAACGAGAGTTATCCATTGATCCAATTTATTATTATTTATTGGGTTTTTTTTACTTCTTGCCCATTACATAGTATCTAGATGATAAGGTATGACTTTGTTATATGTCTTCTGGACAATGCTGTGTCCATCCCAAGAGCTGGTAAGGAGTTATGCCTTTGGGAGGCATGCAAGCTCCTGTCTTGCTGTGATGGAAGGAGGAGTAGATGTGTTACTGGGCATCAGCAGCAAAAGTGATAACTTGTGCTGAGTCAGGTGTACTAAGTTTTCATCTCGGTTTAGAAATGTCACTAAAAGCTCCAACACATCCTCCCTGTTACAGCTGTGGTGAAGAGTTTAAGGAACATACTGCTGTGAATTCAAATTCAAGGCCTGGATAGTCTGTGCAGAGGTATAAGATAGATTTTTTTTTTTTTTGTATCCCATGCCTTCCATCCCCTTCCAGCATGTGTAGGAGTACTGAGTCAGGTAAACATAAACCTGCAGGACAACACAAACCAGCATTATGAAGCTTTGATGTATCTTCTGTACATACAGCTGGGTAGTCTCGATCTCAATATCATGACAGAGTTTGGAGGGAGAAATTCATGGTCTGTCTTTCTATTGGATACTTGATTCATTTTCTGTAACTACGTTTCATACTTGAAATATGAGACTGCATGGTTACATGCATCTTTAAAAAGAAAAATTATCATAATGAATGATTTCAAATGACTTGCATGCATTGATGGAAATGCTAATATGAAAGTGATAGAAGTAAATCGTATTCAATTTCAGGAATGCAAGAAAAGATTACATTACTGCCAAGTATATTGAGAGAAAATATGCAAGGAAGAAGCATGCTGACAATGCAGCTAAATTGCATGCTCTTTGTGAAGCAGTCAAATCGAGAGACATTCTTGGATTAGTTCAAGTGTATGCTGATGGTGTGGATCTCACAGAAAAAATTCCACTGGCCAATGGCCATGTAAGTGTTGTAAATTTTATTAAATTGTTGTAAGTGCAATATGCATTCATTAATTAAAAATTATTTGAAATAACATCTGAAACGCTGTTCTGAATGCATGTCCTTTTAATGATGTAATTTAACAATAACAAAAGAAGATACTAAAGAGTTAAATCTAAAATTGTTTCTAAATACTATTGTATTTTAAATTTATTAAAACATTAAATCATTCAATAATCTATTTGTTTTCAACCCATTTATTTATTTACTTTAAAGGAATGAAAGGGACACAGTAGGTCTTCACAGATGTTTTAATGGTAGCTTGTTTGAATATTTTGAAATTACATGTTTTAATTGATCTAATTAATGGCTTACTAAAATTTTGGCTTCTTCTTCAGAGGAAACAAATGCCTTTTTTCATTTTATTCTTAGGAGCAAGACGAAACAGCACTGCACCTTGCTGTTAGGTCAGTTGACAGAACATCCCTTCATATAGTTGACTTTTTAGTGCAGAACAGGTAAGTGTATGGAAAGCTAAATATTGGCTTTGCTTTTGCGTCAAGTCATACAAATACTAAATAAATACAAATACTTAAGTACTAGAGCTGTATTTGCAAATGTTATTTTATTCTTTGAAAATCTTCTAATGAGAGTGGTTTAATAATTTAGGGTAGAAAACTTAAGTTTAATTACCTTTCTTCTTTCTTGTACTCCAATAGTGGCAATCTAGATAAGCAAACCTGTAAAGGTAGCACGGCCCTGCATTATTGCTGTCTAACAGACAACGTTGAGTGCCTCAAACTGTTGCTGAGAGGGAAGGCTTCTATTGAAATAGGTAAAAGGGTAATGTGTACTTCGATTTCCTATTTGTCATTGCTTCAGATAAGAAACAGTGAAGTTGGAATAAGTGCATTTTCTCCTCCATTGTCTATCATAATTCTGTAAATGTAAATTCTGTCTGTTTATGTCTAGTTACTTTTGATTTATTTGTGTTGTATTTGGTAACACAGCTTAATTCTTCATTATTAAAGAATCAGTATTCACTGTTTATTTGAAGTTTAAAATTGACTTATATATTACACTTAATTTTTAACAGATTTAGATTTTTAATTGCTGTTTTGTTGTCAAGTTATATCCTGCCATTTCATGGCTATCATTCATATGTATGGCATGGTGAATTGCTACTGCTTGTCATGTTCAGAGGGTTGATGTGAGTTGGACCTACGTATGAAACAAAGAGATGAGGTTTTGAGTGTGTTGGTCTAGTACTTCACTATGTATCTGCAGGTTTGTCTTTAGTAATGGACGTGTTACTAGTAACACCTCTCATCATACATTTCTTTTTTTGCTGTAATATAGCAAATGAAGCAGGAGAGACACCACTTGATATAGCTAAACGTTTAAAACACACTCACTGTGAAGAGTTGGTGAGTATCGTGTCATTCTGTCTGTGCATTTCATGTCTGATCATTTAACAGTTTACAGTTACAGCTGAATATTCAGTGAATATATTCCAGATGCAATAGGGGTGTACTAGAAATAGTTATATCCTTAGAAATAGTTATATGCTTACATAAAATTATATGCTTTTAAGAAGAAAACTATATTTTTCTTCAGATGCATCAGAAATGCTAACATTTTTGAGGCCAGGGGGTGATTCTATTGAGCTATTAGTCACAGATGCACAAGTAAGATTCCCTCAATGGGTTTTCAGATGACACTAAGTTGGGTGGGAGTGTTGATCTGCTGGGGGGTAGGAAGGCTCTGCTGAGGGATCTGGATGAGCTGGATCGATGGGCTGAGGCCAGTGTTAAGAGGTTCAACAAGGCCAAGTCCTGTGTCCAACACTGGGTCACTACAACCCTCTGCAGTGCTACAGGCTGGGGACAGAGCGGCTGGAAAGCTGCCTGGTGGAAAAGGACCTGGCAGTGCTGGTCAACAGCTGACTGAACACAAGCCTATGTGTGCCCAGGTGGCCAAGAAGGCCAATGGCATCCCGGCCTGTATCAGCAAGAGTGAGGCCAGCAGGACCAAGGCAGTGATTGTCCCCCTGTACTTGGCATTGGTGAGGCCACACCTTGAGTCCTATGTCCAGTTCTGGGCCTCTCACTACAAAAAAGATTTTGAGGGGCTGGAGTCAGTCCAGCGAAGGGCAGCAGAGCTGGCGAAGGATCTGGAGCACAAGTCTTATAAGGAGTGGCTGAGGGAGCTGGGATTCTTTAGGTTGTTGAAAAGGAGGCTCAGGGGTGACCTTATCACTGTCTACAACTACCTGAAAGGAGGCCGTAGACAGGCAGGTGTCTGTCCCTTCTCCCAAATAACAAGCAACAGGATAAGCATATATGGCCTCTGGTTGCACCAGAGGAGGTTTTGATTGGATAGTAGGAAAAATTTCTTCTGGAAAGGGTTGTCAAGCATTGGGACAGGCTGCCCAGGGGAGTGGTTGAGTCAGCTTTCCTGGAGGTATTTAGAAATGGTGTAGATGTGGCACTTAGGGCTACGGTTTAGTGGTGGATGTGGCAGTGCTGGGTTCATGGTTGGATTTAATGATCTTAAAGGTCTTTTCCAACCTAAATGATTATATTAATCTAAATGTCTGACATCTTCTTGAAATCTAATTACTAAAGTACTTTTTATGGGTGAAGGCCGTGGATGAAGGCCGTTTTCTTGTTGCCCAGAAAAGTTGTGGATGCCCCATCATAGTAGGGGAGGCCAAGGCTTCTTAATAAGTGACTCTGATTCAAGAAAACTGCCATTGCAGTTAATTTCTTTGAATTGCAATTTCTAAATCCAAGCAAATACAATGTGGTGCTTCTTGCCAGAAAATGGAGGATAGATCTACAATGGTTAATGAAATGTCTAGTTAGTTTTGACTTATTTGTGTAGTATTTGGTAACACGGCTTAATTCTTTAAATTTACTTGAGTGCAGTAACTTTCCAGATTGCTGAAATCAAGATTCTTCCTGTATGTGGACTTTGTTTGGTTTAAAGTATATTGTTTTAAAATATATACTGCACATAATGTAAGTGTCAACAGTCATCTTTTTTTTTTTTTTTCCCTGTTAGCTTACTCAAGCACTGTCTGGAAGATTTAATTCTCATGTTCATGTAGAATATGAATGGCGGTTACTTCACGAAGATCTGGATGAAAGTGATGATGATGTGGATGAAAAGCTGCAGGTTTGTATCAACATTATTTTTCTGTACACATACATGTGTAAGTGTGATGTTCGTAATTATTTCAATAATTTTGCTTTTTACTATAGGTAAAAAGCATACTGTGAAATAAAGTTCTGTAGTAAAATGCAGCAGCTGAACTTTTTGTTTCTGAAATTATAGTTAGTCTTCTTTTTCCTCTTAAAACATGACCATGTGGTGCCAAATTATAATTAGCCATGTGTTATATCTTCTTTTCAATGGAGTCAATAGTTGGTTTCACTACATCAGGAGTATTTAAATCTGCTGATCATGAAGGAGATCTAACATGAACTGGGAAAATTGCCTTTACAAAGGAAGGCACCTCGGACTATCTCCTCATGTTTGTGAAACATCTCCGGTCAATGGCTTTAACTTTTTTAGTTTATGCATTGTTTTGTCTTCAACTGAACCTATGCATTAAATAAGCTACATCTATTAATAGCAGGGTAGGGTCTTAATTCTGAATCTTCACATATAAAATAATTCTGGTTTTCGTGCTTTTCGTACCTGAAATTTTTAATGGAGTTGTGGTACTTTTAGGTCCAGAATCACAGAATGATTGGGGTTGGAAGTCTGACCTCCCTGCTATAGCAGGATCACCTGGAGCCAGTTGCCCAGGACCATGTCCAGATGGCTTGAATGATGGTCATATTACAAAACATTCCAATAGCACAGGAACTTCATTGCATTTTCAAAATTTAATTTCCCAGTTTAGGGCCCAGGTTGAAAAAGTATTTAAGCACCTAAACACACAGACAGGTAACAAACTACCATGTTTTGACACCTAAAAATGGCATGAATTTCTAGGGGACCAGTAATTTGAAATTATGTGTAGGCTCCAAAATACTAATGACATCCTGAAGCTTTCATAATTTGAAGTATTCCTTGTAAGTATTGAAAAGGGTTTTGTTCTTTGCATATGTGGGGTGTTATAATTGCTTATGCCTTTGCTGCTTTCCTTATAAATTACAAGGAATACACAATAGGCTTTCTATTAGTCTTCAGATGTTACCACAATTTTTTTTGAAAGTAGTTAACAAAAACCCCTTTCTCCTCTGGATAATGAAATTTGACTTTTTCTTTCTACAAGCTTTAGCATTTTAATACTTCTCTTGCAAAATCCCCCATCTCAGCTAGGGCGTGAATTGCTAACACTAACTTAATAACATGAAACGAAGTCTTATGTGTTGGGTTTTTCTTTGTTTTCAGAAATACTTAAATCTGATAGTCACAGGTTCATTTCCAATACCTTCATAGAATGTCTTTAAAGTTGTTAGGTCATCAGACCATTAAATTGGCTTAAATGTTTTGGAGACTACTTTTGACATCAATAATTCCTCTGTTGTGAAATACCATTTTTACAATACTGTGTGTGCATAGGATTCTTTTCCCCACGTCCTGTCTCTAGTCCAAGATAGCTGTTGCCTCTGGTGCTTGACTTGACCTAATTAGCAACAAAAGGTGTCACAGGCCATCACTTTCAAAGCACAATTTCTACCTTCTGAGAATCTTCTTAAGATTTTTCCTTAAAATTTTGGTATCTGTGGAAGAATCTGGAATCCGTGAGCTGCTAGATCCAGTTCTTCTGCATGAGCTTTCATGCCCTATGCCTATATTTATGTATTCCTATATATTTTATCACCCTTCGGATAATAACAACAGTAACGATGATCATTTTGATAAAACAAATTGAAATCTTTAGAGGTCTCATTTTTTTCCAGCTGTAAAAGTTTTTGGTAATTTACGAATCGAAATTGCTTTCTGGCATGCTCTAAATTTGTTTTTTGATCTATTCCTTTCCTTCACTTTCTTCATTGTTGCCAGTTGCCTTCTGCATTTGAGTGTTCTTTTTTTGGCTAGTCCCTGAGCTCCATCTCATATAGGAAGGTATCTGCTACTCAGCAGTGTGGCTAAAGTAATGGAGCTCCTACTTCGCTGCCCACTATTAATAGGTTTATACTGCAGGGACTTTTGAAAGGAGATTAGAGAGTATTAATCACAGAGTAGTGTCTGTGACTACGTTGTTCGCATGGGTGAATTGTTGCTTAGGATCATATCAGAGTTTTGTTTATAAATGTCAAGATCACGGGTTTGTCTTGCTGGTGAGACAATTGAACGGATTTTGTAATCTATGTCAGAAAAGGTCATGTCTGAAATTTAAGTTCTTTTAGTCCAGAATATTTCATATAAAAGAGAGTCTAACCTAAAAGAAGGTTAAGAGAGTTCAAGTGGTTTCTGCTGTTGTTACACACTCTGGCTGCCTGGTCCTGCCTCAGCTTTTGCCTCCACTCGGCACACATTTGTCCCTGCAGTGAACTGCTTCAGTTTGGTGAGCCAGTGAAAATCTGAATCATAAACATGAGAAAGAATTCTCTGCTGGTTTAGAAAGCAGAAGGAAGTGTGGGCTGAAACAAGTCCCAGAACTAAGACAGTGGAGAGGTCAGGGGATGGAGAGTGTCAGCCAGTGAGGAGTGAGGCTGCTAAGCCAAAGTAAGGGTAGGGACTATCATGTACATCATTCTGATAAATCTTGGAACTATAATGCTGTGCTATAACACATCTAAAGACCGTACATGACCAATCCAGAAGTAAGCATTGAATGTATTCAGAGGAAAATCAATTCCTTGTTAGTGATACTGTTGATGTAAATCTTTATTCTGACTAAATGCTATTGTTATAAATGGTTATTTTAATTTCATGCAGGCAGTATGTCAGTATGGCATGTTTATCTAGCACTATTTCTGAAGGTGTATTTATGCTCTCTGGGCTGTGGATTGTTAAAGCCCATTCCTGTACTAGCCACATGAATTTGTAACTCCAGCTATTTTAATTATCATTTGATAACAGTAATGACTATGCTTGCTGTTGAAACAGAAAGAATTGTGCTAAGTGCTGATGATTGCTGTAAATCTCAAAGACAACTAATTAGATATCATTCGATAATGTGAGTGGGATGAGCAGTGTTCCATCCCAGCTGCCATTTGAAGTAATCTCCCAAACTTACCCAGTGATACTAGTGAGCTAAAGAGTTAATGAGAAGATTTGGCTACTCATTTGTTGTAGGCTGAGCTACAGGTAGAATACTTGGATGAAATTGTGTCTGGGTTTTGAGGTCATGATCATCCATTTGGGATTTAGCTCTGCTGAAATTCAGATGAGGCTTAGGACCTTCAGTTGTTTATTTAGTTTTGAAAATACTGCTGGGTATTTTGATGCGGGGAAACTTTACTTGATCCAGTCTGAAAGTCTTTATTAGTTATCTATCGAAGTATAGTCTTGTGTATATAGGGATACAGTATTATCCTGTAGCAGTGTACTACAGAAGAAATGAGAATATATTAACTATTTGAAGTACAATTCACCTTTAATCTTTTTTGTTGTTGTTGTTGTTGTTAGTGTGCATAGTTACTATGTCTTGAAGAGGGCAGAATGTAGGGTTTAGGTTATGTATTAAAAGCAACAAAAATGCATTTTAGAAGCCATTTTTTCTTTCTAGAAATGAAAAACTTTCTATCAACTAATAAAATGAGTGCAACTAATGTGGTATCGATGAGTACTTCTGTTATTGTGTTTAAGCAACCCAGTCCCAACAGGAGAGAGGACAGGCCTGTCAGCTTCTACCAGCTTGGATCAAACCAACTTCAGCCTAATGTAGCATCCTTGGCAAGAGATGCAGCGAACATTGCTAAGGACAAGCAAAGAGGATTTATGCCAAGTATATTACAGAATGAAACGTATGGAGCAATACTCAGTGGCAGCCCACCTCCCATTCAGCCTGCAGTACCTGTTACAAGTAGTGCACCTCCTCTACCTCCAAGGAATATTGGCAAAGGTACTAGAAAATATCATCGTATATTAGAAGAATTGGATCATAACTCTTTTTAAAATAATTTAATTTTTAGGTTTTCTCTTACAGTTATTTTGCACAGGTAAGTATTGGAACAGTTACGGATGACCTCATTTTACATCCTTGAAGTGAATCTACATAACTTGTTCTGAGTTTCATTTTTGGTATACCTGCAAGACGGTACACAATAGTGTTTGGGAAAACAATACCCAGATAATCTCACCAGAATTAAAGCATTTATTAAAGGAGGGCTGCAGTCAGTGTAGCTCATCTTTTTTTTCTTATATTCAATCTTTTTAAACTTCTTTTTCTTGAAGATGTCATTGTCAGAGTTCAGTGTAAAGATAAAATTTCAAAAGCATTTGTCTGCTGTGAAAATTTGTTTAAGACCTCAGAAAATGGAGAGTGTATGCAGCACATGAGATTTTAACCTTGCAAATTCTTCTCTTAATAAATACATGCTTCAGGGTTGTTGAAATAAAGTCTAAGTGTCATGATGGGGAGAACTGGATGATTTTAGAGACCTGATAGCTGGCTGAAAATATAGCTGCCAGCTACTGGTTGTCCCCAGATCATTAGAACAGTGTAGAAGTACGTGTCTCATCCTGATTGAGAGGGTTGTGTGCTTGCAAAATCTACCATTGAAGCTGGTGCCGCGAACTTCATTCCTATCTCCGTATGTAATCTGTTTGCATCATGGTAAAGAAGTATAGAGAAATCTGTACAGGTCCTCTTTGTACAGGTCATATTCGGTGTGTTTCATTGTTTTAATGCCTTTATTAATGCACCATCTTTCATGGAGGCTAAATTTATGTATTCAATTCAATTAAAGAAAAGTTACTGTTAAACACATGGTTTTCTATGGTGCTGTAATTCAGACTCCATAAGAGGAGATACGATCAGGAAATGTTCTAGGCACACATGGGTGGCTTCTGCCTTTGGGAGCACTGTGCAGAGGTCAGAATGCAAGACTCCAAACACCGGTGATTGTGCCTGAGATGGCAAACTGATCTTCTGTGTAATATGAGAAGTCAGTTCCGGAATGGCTGTATAAAAGGGGCAGAAAAACTGAGAACAGAAAAGCATGGTTTTGGGTTACTTGGAAAGGGTAGCATGGGACTGCAGGAAGTTTAGTAGCATGTAAAACTTAACCGAGGTGGGATTACTTTAACATTTCACATGAACTCTAAGCTTAATATCTAGACAACATTTTTTTACTTGATGGAAGGGAATGTTTTCCTCACCAAACAGGAAAACTGACACAAGGAGCTTGCCTGGTTTATTTAACTGTTTGATTCTATCTCTGAATTAGTTATACAACTGAATAGTTAAAAAGACTGTTTTACCCTTTGATATTATGTTAATCATGGCCAATCATACTGCCTTACCCACAGTTTGCCCTCGATTAAATGACACATTTCAAAAAGTGTGATTTTAATTTCATGCCCAACCCCAATCTTCTTGGCATCGCTGTAATACAACTCATGCCATGAAGACATGCTGCCTGCCTGAGATTATTAGCTCATATACATAGAGCTCAATGTATTAGCCTATTAATTTATATACTTAGTTAAAAGCTATCATAGTATCATTGACTGTAGCTTCTTGTCGATTGCTGATGTTGTTAATGTTATGCTTATGGTGTATTATTACTGCTTTATCCTCATAGCTTTAGGCTGTTTTCCAAGTCTTCTGAGCCTTTTATGCTTTTCCCTGCAACCTAATATTTGTTCATACCTTACTCTGTTTCATCTTTTCTTAATATGATGCTTACGTGCTGAGTAGGGAGAAATGGCACAAAATGTGCAAAATACTGGCTTTATGAAGAAAACCTGGAGAGTGTTTTTATGAAATGAGAAGGCAGCTCTTAAAAATGAAGTCATTTAAGAGGCTCTGAAGAAGTACTTTGTGACTGTTTTGTGACTAGTTATTATAGCTTCTTGCTTGAGTGAAATTCAGATTTACAGTTTTATGTTGTTTCTAAGTCAAAACTGACGTTTCACTTTGAGTCAGCAATGTGTGCTCACGCTCCACTCATGTGGAAGAGTGAGGCCCTTTTCTTGCAGTACCTTAGAAAATTACAGTTATCAGTCAGGGATTAAAGAAGGTAGCAAGACTTGCCTTCTGTCTTCTTACTGAGAAATCTGTGCTTTTTAAAGTATTGGCATATTTTAAAGTAATGACTGGAGCAAATTTTGCTTAGGTAAAGGGTTAGAAGTTTCTGGGCGAAGTCTTGCTGTGTAATTTTTAACACCAGACTGATTTCTGCTCTGGCATTCCATCAGGATGGAGTGAATATAGTCGTTGAATATAGTGTTGCTGAATATAGTGGTCTAGCCACAGCATTTCTGAAAGCACAGGTGTGAATAGTAACACTTGGTGCTTAGGGTAAGCAATAATAATAATGCAGTATTTTCCTCTCTTTTTAGTTCAGCCTTCAGTTCTTGGCAGTGGTATTCAGACAATTTCTTCATCTAATGCAATGTGGAAGACAAATTCTTTAGGAGTGGAAAGTATAAGCAGGCAGAGGTCTTCATCAGATCCACCAGCTATTCATCCCCCTGTGCCGCCATTGCGTGTAACATCTACAAGTATGTTTCCACTTTCCCCTGTTTTCCCTTCTACTGTATCTAATCATAGTTGGCTTATTTTTCCATTTCCACAACTCATACTTCCTCTTTTGGTGACTGTAGCTTTGGCCTATCGTTCCCATCCAGTAACAAACTGTCTTCTCCGATGCTCCAGTGAGGACTGTATGGTGTAGTGCAGGGTCAGCAGGAAACACCATCTATTGCTAGAGCTAAAGGGCTCATCATTTTATATATGTATAGTTTTAGTGCTGCATTTCTCACTAGTTGTAAAGGTGAGTGTTACGTGTAAGCCTGGGGCCGTGTCTCCATGTTATGCTTGATTCTTGCAGACCACTGTAATGCAAAAGGATGTTTTAATGCACTGTCAGCTGCTGTTGTGGTGAATTCAAGAATCCAATAGCAATTTAAATCAATTGCTAAACCTAGTCTGCTGTTAGTTGTTAATCACAACAGGATTTTAAGAAAAGATGTTCCTCTAAATAAGATTTGCCAGGTATTACTTGGTTAGTTTTCCATAAAACACAGACTGAAGGCCTTGATGGAGCAAATAATATTAGCACTTTAAAAAATATATTCTGATCTACTGTTTTCAAGAATATGACTGACTTTGGTAAGAATTTTCTTTGCTTGCCCTTTAAAGTTTGAATAAATTTAAGTGCTTGTGAGCTCTCCAACTTTGACTAGGTGAAACAAAAGGTGAACTGCTTTCCAAAGAGGTCTTCCTTCCATTACATGTAGTAAAGCATTTTTCTTAAACGAGGATAAGTCTTGTAACAGGGGAACCTGTAACGAGAACCCAAGAAACAAAATGGTAAATGGAAATTTATTCCATGTTGCTGTCTAACTTTCCTCTATAGATGTACTTTCTCCAGCACCACCACCTCCAGTGGCAAAGACAGCCAGCATTATAGAAGCGTTGAACCAGCAATCGAAACAGCAGCCAGCTCCTCCACAAACCAAGCCAACCCCACCACCACTGCCACCACAACCTCCTAGCAGAATCTCTCAGAGAAAGCCTATTCCTGGGTAACTGATGTCATTTTAGTATTTCATATACTTCATCATTTTTAGTAACTTACCGATTTTACGATATATCTATAACATGCAAGTCATTAATAAAGCATGCATGATTTTGCCAATGATGTGTTCTAGTGTGTGGGAATGAACAGAAGGCAGATGCTAAGGAGGCAGATGACAAGGATTCCTACAGGAAAAACAATACAGCCTAGTGATTTCAGGTTATATGACTTGCAGAGTATCTCCAGAACACTTAGCTATGATGGAAATAAGGAACCACAAAAAATATTAAATTCCTAATTCTCATCAAGTAACAAATAGGAAATAATGGGATCTAATGCCTGATTGTGCTATTTATTGTTCACATGCTTTGCTTAAGTTCTGTTCCATTCAATCTTTTCATTTGTGGCAGAAGTAGAGAGACCTGGAAAAGAAAAAAATAATTTTTAAATTTGCAGAAAACTAAGTTAGGAGGGACAAATGCACTGGCAAACAGGATCGTATCCAAAGCGGCCTTGAGAAACTGGAGTAGTAGTCAAGGGAGAAGAAGGGTGTCATTCAGTAAGCAACTCTTAGTAATTAAGAACAATCAACTACAGGAATGAAGCATGGAGGACAGCAGAGTATGGGTAAGCAAAAGTCCTTAGAAGAAGGATCTGTAAGGACATAGTAAGTAAGGCAGATGACCTAGTGCTGTTGTGGAAGAGTTAAAGAGAAATAGTATTGTTTTACCATAGCCTGTAAGTGATAGGAATTAATTCTCCCAACTGACTCAACATCGATGGTGCCTCAGCAGGACAGCTGTATTCAGTTTGGGGCATTGCAGTAAAATGAAATACTGAGGTGGGAACCAGGGGAGGTCAATAAGGTAATGAGAAGTCTAGAAAATAGGACCTTTGAGAAAATTTTGGAAGAAATAAGGTTTCATTTGCAAATTGGGACTGAAAGATGAAAGCAACCTTTGACCTTTAGGCTCCTTTCTAGCCCTTTTATTGCATGATATCATACTACCTGAAAGGTAGACACAACTTGTTGAAGCTTGCTATAAATGCACAGACTAATATGGATATGTAATTTTAAGAAAAAAAACAAACAGTGAAAAGAACTTCAAAACTCAGGAGAAGACACAAATTGCAATAATCAAAGCTGTATCTTGTTCCTGCCTTTTTTTAAATTACGTGCAACTTTCAATTGCCTTAATCAAAAATACAGAAGAAAAGTAGTATTTTAAAAGCAAAATAGCTGTCATCAGAATATACTGAAGACATGCCAAGACTTCTATAATTTTTAAAGTACTCTGTAATGTTGCTTTTTGAGCTTTTATTTGTTTCTGAAATGGATCCATTTCTCACTTTCTGCACAGGACTGAGAAGTCATCTGCCTTAACTAACAAAGGGCAGACCAGAGGACTTGGGTCTCTACAACAACCTGGTAATTATGGTTTAGAGATTTATTTTGTTGTAATTAAGCTGTCGTTATAACAATCAAAGGGAGAGTGTGAGTTTGTTGAGGTTTTCTTTAATTTGTTTATTTACCTTCCACATTTAAATATAATCAGTACCAACATTCTTCTTCTTTCTCTTTGTGATTGTGTAGACCCTGCTGCCTCAAGTTCTTTAGCATGAACAGAGCTATGGGCCAATTAAAGTCAATAATGGGACCACATAATAAACAGAATCACAGAATGGTTGATGTTGGGAGGTCATCGGGTCTAACCCTTCTCCTCAAGTAGGGACAAGAAGAGTGGATCACCCAGGACTGTGCCCAGAGGGCTTTGGTGTGTCTCCAAGGATGGAGACTCCACAACCTCTCTGGGCAACCTGTGCCAGTGCTGGGTCACCGTCACAGTAACAAAGTGTTTCGTGATGTTCAGGCAGAGGCTCCTGTGTTTCAGTTTGTGCCCACTGCCTCTGGTCCTGCTTTTCAGCCAGGTGGCCACCAACATATATTGGTGCATGGCCTGTTCGTCTGCAGGTACAGGACTTTGCACTTCATTGCTCTAGGTTCTCCCCTGATGTCTGGCAGCAGGATTCCTGAAGACCTGTCTTGCTAGTAAAGGCTAAGGCAAAGAAGTAACTAAGGCATTCAGTAACTCAGCCTTTTCCATGTACTGTGTAACCAGAATCACATCTTGTTCAGCAATGGGTCCACATATTCTCTAATTTTCCTTTTGTTGCCTATGGATTTATAGAAGCCCTACTTGTTGTCTTTGACATTCCTTTCCAGATTAAATTCCAGTTAGGCTTTAGCTTTTCTAACCTCACCTTAAAACCCACTCAAACAAAGTGGGTTTGAAAATTTTTGCTTGCCCTGTTGTTTGCATATGTCATAAACAAAGTGTCAGATACACATTTTAGAACAGAAAAATGTTTTTCTGGCTTGAAAATCCAGAGCTTATATAGTGTCACTTTTCATTAAATTGCAAATTAGTATTGCTCTTTTCACGTTAATGGAGTTCATTATTCAGAGTTCATTACTCATTTTACGTTTTTTGTTGTTCAGAGTAACTACTACTTTGGGACATGACAATAATGTAATCTCCGTAAAATCTCTACAGTAAAGTTTGTGCAGATTCTGTGGTGGTTGTAGTGGAATTTCTTGTACCTGGTTTCCCCTTCTACTGCATATTTTATATTCATTTGTTCTTACTGTGATTCTTTTTTATTTCCTCTTGACATATCCCAGGGGGATTCGCGAATGGCTATCTGCCATCTGTGTCAGGAGTCTCCTGTGAAGGATACAGCACCTTGATAATGATGGTCTTTACTAGGAAAGAAAGGTTCTAATAGCATACAGTCTGTAGTGAAGAAATGGGGGAATAGGATATTTGGTTCTGCTCTAATCTATTTTATCTCTCTTAGTATATCTGCAGTGTTAAAGGTCTTAGGTAGTTGCCTTTGGGAAAAGTGGCCTTTTTGGTAAGGAAAAGGATAGGAAAATTCTGTTCAGTTGTTTAGAAAGAACCGGTAAAACCTAAATACTCATGGGATATAAAATGATTTGTATACCTTTAAGAATAATTAGTTTGGTTTCATTGATACCATCACTCTTACTTTTTTCGAAAGCATGCCTACTACTTACTTGGTTTACTTCCCTTAGCAGGAGAGTCATCTTCTGTATGCGAAATTCCGGGAACACAGACGGGTTCTGCAGCAAATACTTTGGCACAAATCCAGCCACCAGCACCAATGCCAAGGAAATCACAAATAGTAAGTACAAAATTTGGCATTTGATTTTGTTAATCTTCTGCATTCTATTAAACACACTGTAGAAGTGATAGCGTGTCCTGCTATGGAGGAAGTGTGAGAGCCATGAAACACACAAGGCCTGTATCCTGTGTTTAAGTACGTGTGTGACTTGTACTAAATAGTTACGAAAACTTTGTTTTTCTTGAATTTCCTAAAGGAGAGTATATGATTTTAGATTTTAAAAAGCAAACCAAACCAGCTGGATTCTTTGCTCATGTCCAAATGTGACCAACACAATCCACAGAATGTATGGTTTGGCTTATTGAAGATAGATAAGCTTTATGAGTTAGTCGCTTGTAGGTGAGCTTGGTGAATCACTTGTAAGTAACACGTGGCTTCATTCTCAGTCTCCAGTGAAGTAAGTAATAAGGGAACTGTTGTGCTTTTGTAATGGACACAGATATGCTGGCAGTCGTTCACGTAGGTAGGTGAAATGACTTCAGACAAGCCTAGCAGGAGTCAAGCTCAAAACAAAAGAAACTGATTCTTTGTGCTGTTGGTTCTCAGCATTCACCTGGTGACAGGAGAAAAATCTCTTGGTAAGCATATCCCCAACAGAAGGTGGTTCATTCTTTATTTTTCTTCTCCACCCTCCCCCAACCTTACATGGACTGTTAGAAAAGAGGTACTGAATTTAGATGGACTCGTGGTCTGACTGCGTGGCCTTTTTATACTCTTTTCTTATTATTTTTAATCTAGGACCATGAATGGTAGCACATACTAGTGTCAGTACCTGTAATCTTCTACTGGTGTAGGTAAAGGGATGTATTTCCAGATGTCAGTGGAGCTGTATAGTATGTGTAGTTAGCTTGGTCTTTGGTCCTTGCATCAATTTTCTGTTGCATTCTTGTGTGTTAGATGTAAAAGATCCATTTCCTTGATGATGATAGTATATCTCTGCAGGAAGCAAATCTCAATATGGAGAGCCCGTACTTTCTGAGGTGCTGTGTGTGACTAGGTCTGGGCTGCTTCGTACATTCTGTGTAGGAGTGTGATTTAGTGGTAAATAATAAACAGAGGTAGGAGACGTGCTGTTCCTGGCTCTGCAATGGTCTTATTAATGGCTTTTAATGAAAAGACCTGCTTTCTTCAGTCCTCTGTCTCTCTCCCTTCATCCGTTTTTCCTTACCCATGTCCACTGAAGTAGCAACTCTCCAGGACAGGGTTCAGTGTGTTTGTGTGCATAGCCTTGCACACTGGTCTTGAGCTCACAGAGCTCCTATTAGCTGTTTCTCATCTGATAATGCTGAGAAGCCTCAGAGACATCATCTTGCATTAGTTGGGAGTGTAAAATTTTCTGGTTTCTTGCTTCCCCCACTCTTGTTCAACCAAGTTACTGTCTGTCTTGCATTATAATAGCCTTCATGTTTTAGGCCACAGCAAAATTAAATGGTCTAAGTAGTGTAAATTGCTTATGTTGTCGTGTTTACTTTGTGAAGCTGTTGGACTCTGATCTTAATTTCTGTTGTGTGTGCTAGGATTCAAATGGATTCAAATGTGAGCACTGGTTACATCCTTTCAGCACATCTGAAACAGCTCCTTACTTGACTTTCTGTATCCATTGAAGTAGTAGTTTCTCTATGTTCACTCCTTTTTAAAAATTTTATAGGACCAATTGATTTAGCTATGAAGGAATGGTCTGTTCTGGCTAGTTTTGGGGTCAGTGTCTTCAAAGTTTAATATTAATTGCATAATATGAAGAACATATCTGACTCTCCAGCTGTCTCTAGGACTTCAGTCAGGTGAATTCTGTGACTGAGCAAATCAGCTGGGTGATTTTCTTCTGTCACAGGACAGAGAAGTAAGGGAACACCTGGCTCAGGAGTGTGTGCTAGGTAAGGTGCTTTAGCTAAATCAATCTAGCTAAAGCATCTTAGCTGAGATTTAGTCAAGGGCCCCTCAGCTAAAGAGCTTTAGCTAGTTCAGCCTAGCTAAAGTTCTTTGGCTAAATTGTTCCACTTAGCCTCATACTCCTGGCTTTTTTGCTAAGTCTTTACCCTGCCAGGGAATCCAGAGGCCAGCTCAGATTTATAAAATGATTGCAGAAATGTTCCTTGAGTACAGAAAAGATGGGTCTAATTGTACATGCACATTTAGCCCGTGGCTTATCTCCTACACAGTGCATTTACCCAATAGCCTGTTTATCAGGTGGAAATTCCTGATTCCCCTTTTCTTTTTTTTCCCCAATGTGATATTTAGATTTTTGAAACCATATTGTAGATACATGGGAAACTTCCCTAGAAGATTTTATTCCTCTGGGAATGAGATCTATTTTAATTTCCTTGCCTTCTAAAGAACAAGAAATACCTGTAATTACTGCACTTTGAAGTTAGTAATTATATCACTGTTGTACTGATGTGAAGCTTTTTCCTTTTAACTTAGAAGGTGGTTGTGGTTCAGACTGTCACTTGTCTGAGAGGGAGCGTCTGGAAAAATTGTGCTGCAGTGCCTGGCTGGCAGCTCACAGGGGTGAGAGAGCATCAGGGTGTGCCTGCCCTGGGCAGGCCAGAGCTTTATTTATATTAGAATTTATATCGAATTTATCCTAGAATGCAAATGGATGCTTCTAGAGGAATATAACAATCATGCTGCCTGCATCCTTCCCCATCCACATTCCCTTTTTTTCTCTGCATGGTGCTGAGCTCTAACAAAATGGCCCAGTAAGAGACTCTTGGGCAGTACTGTCCTCAGCAGAGCATTTTGCTGATGGAGAAAAGGAGAGTTGTAAATGGAGTCGCTTGTCCCTTTACAAGCTTCCTGCTCCATGGCTGACCTAACTAGAGACTGGGAGCAGTCACTGGGGGACTCCAGAATGGTGATGAGGCCATCTTTTCCTTATGCCACCTGGAGTTTCTCTCCCAAACAGCCACTGCATTAACAGCCATCCCAGACCTCAATGGCACTTACAGCTCTGCTCTGACACCTTAGGGTAGAAAGGAGTGATTTTTGCTCCCTATGGCTGGGAAAAAGGTAGACTCGTGGTGGAAAGCTTTACACTCTGCCTCTAGGTCTTGAGCCTCTTCACTTGTGCTGGGTTGTTTTGCATGGAAACAATGTGTAGGCAGCATTATTGTGGGTCTGCAACAGAATATGAGGAGGCTGAAAAGAAATGCAGCAGCAGACTAGTTTGCACTGCAAAAGGTGTGAGATGAGGAGGGTGGATTCTGTGAAACCAGAGTGAAACAATTTTGGTATCACTTCACACAGAACATGGCTAGGACTGAATCCCACTGCCATACTGGAATATTGCAACTCCTTACTAAACTTTCCCTTAGAAAGAGCTGCCAAAGACTCCTGTGGCTGACACTCCTCAGAGCACTGCTGGGAGGCAGAGGATGTTTTGGTGGGTTCATACACTAGTGAAATGAGTTTAGCAAATTAAGAAGGAGCACATTGGCAGGTGGCTCGGGCCTCCCTCTGATAATGCTGCTGCTGTTACATTTGCACAGAACTTGATCACCCCATCCTCTGAGTAAAATCATGTTCACTGCAGTGATGTAGAGCTCTGAAGACAGGTTTGGGTGAGCCAAAATGGAAAACTTCTAAGGGAAACATGGGCTATGTTGTTACGCTGTGGTTCCAAAAAGCTTTGGGTGGTGCCAAATTCAACGTGAAGCATGAGCACCCAGCATAAGATGTAGGTGAACTGTAACCTATGAAAAATAGCATTTGGAAGCAGTTCTGAAACTCTCTCTAGATAACTCCAAGTCTACTCTGTCTGTTCTGTGCTATATTATTTACACTGAGGTTTTTTTTCATTTCAGTCAAAAACTAAACCCAAGAGAGTAAAAGCAATTTACAACTGTGTAGCAGATAACCCAGACGAGCTGACTTTTTCAGAGGGAGATATTATTGTAGTTGATGGTGAAGAAGATCAGGAGTGGTGGGTGAGTATTTTGCATTTTCTGTCAACACACTTTGAAAGAAAGAAATTAAATCTTAGAGGTTGACACTCACTTCAAAAGATCCCCTTTTGGGTTTCCAAGTAAGAAAAGTTTCATCTCATGGAAACCTGAGATGAAATTTCAAAAGTCAAACTTCAGACAAGCTTTTAGCTTTTTTCATTCAGAAAAAAAAAAAAAGAAATCTGATTAGTAGGGTTCACAATACACTGGGGACATGGTCTGCATGATCCAGAAAGTTTTTGGTGGAGTGTCAGCAATTTTAAGAATCTGCTATTACAGGTGCTGTGTAGTGGGCTTCAGAGGAGAGCTTTGTATTATCCTCAGTCTTCAGATGACTAGGAGTGAGTCTGTTTGAGCTGGGAAACCATTTTAACTATTTACATTCCAGAGTCTCACTGGCTAAAGCAAAATCTTGGAAAATTGTTGTGCATGAAAACACTTGCCTTCATCTGTTAGCTAGTGAAGAACAGAGCTTCAGGTTGCATCTAAATTGACAATGATGTTGTATAAACACAAATAGATTAATGTAAAACCTGAAACTGTTGAAGCTTGATCTATCGTTTTGCCTCACAGTGGTTAAAGAAGCAACTCAACAGAGGCCGAATGTGGGCTGCCAGGCGTTACAGATTGCTCTGGAATTATGCAGCAGTGGTGCTGCAGTAAGAGGTTTTATGTTCAAAGAACTGGATAAAACTTTTGCATTTGACAAAAACCCAACCTCCAGCTGTAGGACTGAATTTTCCTATTGGCAGAAGAAAAGTACCACTACTGCAGAAAGGATTTGGTGGGAGGCTTGTTGTACTACAGGCAGGAAGGTCACTGGTATTCATTTTGGTGATACTGAAATGTCATTTTGAGATTTAACTTGAAAACTATCTGGACTCTTTCAGATTGGTCATATTGATGGAGATCCCAGCCGGAAAGGAGCTTTCCCTGTATCATTTGTGCACTTTATTGTTGACTAGATTGCTACTGATAAGTGGAGACATTTCTAATTTCCAGTGGTCACAGAAATAAGTTTTGTTCTATTTCATTTCACCTACCTATCTGCAGCCACCTTGCCAGAGCACTGCCCAAGTCCTAGGTACTGTAGCTTACTTTTTTATTGCCATCGTTCTGATTTTGGGACTTTTAAAACTTTTTTCTACGTGAAAACTTCTCATAAGCAGTTTACACTTTTAAAAAAAAACAACTCTTCCTGTATTTTTCAAGGTGAACTGAAAAGCTTTAACAATCAAAATCCACATGTCTGAATATCACAACATTATGCATGTTCTTATCAATCAATTCACTGTCATTTTAGTGTTCCTTTTGTAACATGACAGTACAACAGTTCAGTGTTGCTTCCCCAGTCAAAGAAATCGTGTGTGCGCATCTACCAGGGCAGTGAATTTATCCAGTCCTCGACACCGTTTGAAGTGTTTGGAACCAAAACGTGCAAGCTGCTGTGTAGTTCTGAAATGGACTCATTCAGTATCTTGCCATACTGGCTGTCATCAAGGATGCCAACAGTTGCAGAAGAAATTGTTTTAATCATGTGTCTTTGGCCAGGTAAAAGTGAAAAAGAATTTCAGTTTACCACAGGAGAAACTTCTTTCTTTCAGAATGGATGTAGATATTTGCTTAAAGTTATCTGAAATCTGTGTTAGTCGTTGAACTTTCTAGTTCTAATTTTGTGAGCTTGAGACTGTTTCGTTTTTCTATGCTGCACGTGTGTAGAACCTGTTTTTTGAATGTTCTTTATGTATGTTACATCCATTTTGGTCATTTAATGTGACTACTGCTGGTTAACTAAACTATGGCAATATTAATGAGTTACTACATTAACTCAAGGATTTGAAAACTGCACTTCCTGAAATGTACTTAACTATGATGATGGATTGCAGAGCATTTCTTACACTTGTCTCATTATAGCATTTAGACTTTGTTTTTAAATTCTTGAATTTTCTTTAAATCATCCAGCAATGTGTTCACAGAGAGAACATACTTGGTGGAACACTTAGGTAATTATCCTTGGTCAATAAGGTATCTGACACCTCACGAGTTCACTACGTTATGTTCTGGTTGATGAAATTTGTGTGCCACTACCTTGCAAACAATGATAGTTTGCCAACTCACTCTGTATTTATATAGTATACCCACATTTATGGTAGCTACACTGTTGTTAAACTTGTTTTACTGATTCGTGAACAAAGGCTAGGCCATGGATAGTTCCCAGTTGGTTGATGGAATATAAAACACCAATACAGATCTAACATCATTTTGATGTTTGTATATTGTGAAATTGTACCAGGTCTTGCTTATGCTACAGGAAACAACTGAGGCATAGGATATGAAAAATCAATGTCTAGGTCACATTGGCTTTGATCACGTTACGTGAACATTGTATCTCTAGATTTATCAAGAGAACTTTGAATTTCTGGCAAATGGTGCTTAAATTGGCCATTTCATATTGGAAGGAATGGAAAACAGGCCGCCACCACCATCTGTGCTTACTTGGAGAAAAACCACGTTGCGAAAGTGCTGGAAGAGCAACACTGATCTCACTCTGTGTCACCCTTCCTGTATGGTACCGTTGGTTGATGCCTCTCGGGCGCGTGGCTACAGCCACGCACATGTGTAACTTTCACTTCCTAGATGCTGTTGCTGCAGTATAAATGGGGAACAAACTGGAATGTTTCAAGATATTTTTATTGCAAATTGAAGCAAATTAGTCCGTATTTTCAAAGTTCCCAGTAAAATGATAGAGTAATAGTTTAGCACTACAGTTTTATTCACTTACTGATACGTTCAGTTTGCAACACTATTTTGTATGTTTCTATCCCTGATAGAGTCTAGAGAGTAAATGGGCATATTATTTTGCACAGAGCTCCTAATGTACAGTATTTTTAACACAGAATCTTATAGTGTATGTAACAATTAGTAAAATAAAAAATGATGCAAATTTCCCTTGAGTTCTGCTAGAAGAGGAATAGAGTAAAATGTCACAACTTTGTTCACCGCTAACTTAGAAACCAGGAACTTGTAGACTAGAACTTAATAGCACTAACAGTGCAGATAAAATCCCAAGGACCAATCAAGAGCAGCTAAGCAAAATTTATCCCTTGATTTTCTGTGTTTTTCAAAAGGTTTTCTCCTCTGGCAGAGAAAAATGAAATTCTAGAGCCTGTAGATATCTATTTATAATATAAAATTAAGAATTTTAAGTCCAAAATTTTGACATATTTCATACAACTTTTCAAATCTGATTCAAAACACCTGTTAATAGACAGACTATTAGGTTGCTGTGTTAACTGTTTAAAAAGGAGCAAGTGACACTTAAAATGCAGCTTAGAATGCTATGAGATGTATAATATTCAATTCAGTTGTTTTTATTTTGTTTAGTTGCAGAGCAACTGTATATATTGTATAACCTAAAATCAACTCTTATTTTCAATGTCCTGGATGCAGTGATTTATAATTAGAGCATGATTAATAAATTTTACTCTTGTTAACCAGTCAAATGTCTGGAAAAATAAAACTACTTTTAAAATCAGTTTTTCTGCTTCTCTTCTGTTCCCTTGCATTGCTTATGCAATATTGTTCTTTCTAACATATAAAAATGACAAATACAAACAAGTATCGCTTGAGGAAAAAATGTACATCTTGTGGACTTTAGCTGAAGAGAAAAACTGTAGATGGCACACCTGAGATTAAATTAGAGGGGTAAAGCACCAAAGGACTCCCTCTTACCACTTTGCTTTTTTTTTAATATCTGGGTTAAGCAGAATCAAAGTCTGTATTAACAAATTGTTTCTCAGACAACAAGCTAGAAGCAAGTATCAGTTTTATTTTACATTTCTGCAATACTGACATTAATATACAAAACATGATTAGGAAAAAACAATTGTGTTAAATATAAAATTCTGTATTGTCCTGGACACTGAAGATGGAATCTTCAAGTCATGTTTGGGGAATGCCAGAGTACCATGTGCAAGGTTGTGTGGCTCTTCTTTGCACAGTTGAGTCCTTCCTAGGACTGTGTGTGGCTCCAACCCGTCTGTGGTATCGCGAGGAGCGCCGGTGCCTCCCACACAAACACTGCTGCCGAAGGAAATCAGGACTTCTCCGACATTAAAACTGAATCAAAGGCTGTAGACAACACTTTGCAAATGGCTTGTGCTTGTTCCTAAAAAACCCAAACACACACATTAACACTTTCTGAAGAACTTCTAAACTTCTCAAAACTCATTTAAAGCAGGACGTGTCCTTCATTTTGCTGTGTCAGACCAGATTTCATTTGTGTGGCCTGCAATGGCACATGGAAGCTGTTTTACATGAGCTATGTGAACCAAGTCAGGGTTGCTGGCTGTCAGCATAGCACAGCACCAGCGTTCAGAACGTCACTTCTTGTGTTCCCCCAGTGCTACCAGCCAAGGGTCTGGGTCATCAGAGCATCCTGACAATGAATTTTCCTACTCTTAAGAAGGGATCACCTCCCTTGCTTACAAATATGGCTGCATGCTCTATTACCAGAATTGTTACTCCATCCCTCCCTACTCTGTATTTTAAGAGGTTTTTGCCTTTGGAAATACAAGTGGAGATTCTCCATGGGAGCTGCCATTGCACTCTTTACACTGGAGTGAGCTTTCTCAGGTGATTACATTCACTGGCAATTTTAGGGAATGTAGGGGTTTTCCTCAAAGCTGATCCAATGCAGTCAGCAGGGCTGTTTGCCCCTCCTCAGTCACCACACATTTATACTCTTTTGTTTTGTTTTGTTTTGTTTTGTTAAATTAAGCAATCCTCCTCCTTCCAAAAAGCCTTCACAAGGGCCTTGGGTTTTAGAATCTCCCTTTAAAATCAGAATTCCTAAATGAAATACTGTAAGCATAAACTCTTACCAAACTATTGCACTGATATACCCAGAGGCTGCACTCTTCAGAGGCTGCATCTGTTGTCTTCAAAGCCAGTAAACTTTTTCCTGCTCCCAGACCATCATCATAGCACACCATCCGTACAATCAAATAGAGAGCGTGCCTATGTAACACATCCTGAAAGCACATGGCAAATAAAAGTTACTCTGGAACAGTGCAGCAGATATTTCAGTTTTCCACGTTTTTATTCTCGCTTACAAAAGAATACTTCAGATTTATTTACAGGAGAAAAGTATTCCTTGGTAAACTTTTTTTTTATTTGAGAGTTTAGTCAAGATTTTTAAAAGTGGTGGTTTAACACAACTTTAGCTTTAATTTTTGCTTCTATTTTAGAAGTGCATTCCTATGTGGACTATGAAGACAAGCTGAAGGAGTTGTTCAGCCTGGAGAAGAGAAGGCTCTTGGGGAGACTTTGGGGCACCTTCCAGTACCTGAAAGGGGCCTGCAAGAGAGCAGGAAAGGGACTTTTTACAGGGGCATGTAGTGACAGATAAAGGATTCGAATGGCTTTAAACTGAAAAAGAGTAGGTTGAGATTGAATTTAAGGTAAGAAATTCTTTACTGTGGGAGTGCTGAGGCACTGGAACGTGTTGCTCAGAAAAGCTGTGGATGCCCCATCCCTGGCAGTGTTCAAGGTCGGGCTGGAGAGGGCTTTGAGCAACCTGGTCTAGTGGGAGGTGTCCCTGCCCATGGCAGGGGGATTGGAACTAGAGGATCTTTCAGATCCCTTCCAACTCAGCCCCTTCCATAAATCTGTGATGACATTCCTCACCATACTATGAAAGTGCACATTCACTTCCCACCAACCCTCACTCGCCCTCTGTGACAGGTGGGACACTCTGTCCCTCTGGCACAGAGGTAACTTAAAACGACTTCTTACTTTCCCAGTATTTTTCCAGACAATCCCCTGTCTCAGTCTTGGGAAGGATACACACAAGAAACTGTTCCCAGAAGAGGGTACACACAAGGTCAGTTGCTTTGGGGGGGCAGTAGCCATGTGGCTGTAGCCAGGCTGTTTGTGACACAGGATATGTCCTGACTCTTCCACAGATCTCATCTGGGAGAATTCTACTCTCCATCAGAGCTGCAGGATTTCCACCATAGTCCCAAGAGTTCTAATTTTGGCCATTCCAAAAAGGGATTGATAGAAGACACCCAGTACAAGGTCTCTGCAGCCCTACCCTACACAAAGCCTTTCTTCTCCAGCCATCCTACCCTCTGATCATTCTCCTCTGGTTTATTTCAGTCATACCACCTCCAGGGTCTTAGGAATTCAAGACAGCTCTGTTTCTGTGTCCATGGCATCATGCACCTGTCCTTGTCAGCTGAAGGGTGTAAAGAAATGCCCACTTTGATAAAGAAGCTGTAAAAATAGGCAGTGAACTTGCTGCCTGCCTTGAAACCCTGGGCAGAGGGAGAGCCCTCAACCAGAGCCCTAAGGTCACCTTGCTGAAAAACATCTCCATCCCTGACGCTCGCTCGGCTCATTGCTTACATTGCTCTCACCATCAGCAACTCTCACCATCAGCAACTATCACACCATGCCCAGGACAGCTGGAGCCCTCTGGAACTTACTGGATCCACCCTCCTGTCTCTGTATGAAAGATGCCAAGACTGTTCACAAAATTATTAATAACTCTCAAGGGTGACTTGCTTGGAACTTGCTACATACAGTGCTAATGTAATGTGTGCAGTGCAATGGGTGGATTATCACTAAAGGAGGGATGATAGAATTCTTCTGAGTACACAGTCTCCTTGTAAATTAAATTCCCCCCCTCCTTTCAGTATCTTGGAACTCTGTGAAAAGAGTTTGGTGAACTAACACACTGAAGGACAAATTAAATGCCAACAGTGACACAGATGCAAAAAACCAGAATTTGGGAAACAATGCAATGCAATAAATTGTCAGTGCAAGCTAGCTTAACCACAAAAGGCTTTATCTGCTTGTGCGTGCTTTCAGCTTGAAGACAGAAAAATGATGGATGAAAGTCTTAAATTAGCTATTTGATCTTTATCGAAGCACAAAGGAATTTAAACAATAGTGCAACCTATGTTTCTAATGAGAATTAAGAATTTATGAGAGCAAAAACAGAATCCAAAAGAATTCAAAGTCTGAGTAGCAACTACTACCCTTCCTCCCAGGCATTAGAAACAATTTTAATTTTCTGTTAAACAAGTTTAATTTTCTGAAGGGACCATAGGAAACTTTTTGGCTCTCTTCAGAGCATTCAGTACTAAGCAATGCTATTCTCCGTGCTCATACTTGAGGCTTTTATGAACAGGCATGACTGGGTTGTTGATGGGTCAAGGCTTCATAAGGCCAAGTATTTATGGTATCTGGGGCTCTGAGGGCAACCAGAAGGAAACCACATGGCTGCAACAGAAAGCTACACAAAGGCAACTGGAGGGCCCTGGGGAGGAGACCAGATTTTTATTTTTAGCAAAGAAGCTACTTGAAGTGCACTAAAGGAAAATAAACGACATGTTGGAAATGATGCAAACAAAAAGTAGGCTTGATCAATAAAGTGGAATCATGAGCCTTTAATGTTGGAGTGAACTCTTAACTCTTGGATTAGGAGTGCAAGGATGGAACTTAAAAGAGCTGGGCAACTCAGGTGTTCTTAAAAAACCCCATCCTTTGTTTTTCCCTCTTCACAGAAACACCAAGAGGAACTGCATTACTAACTCGGGCTGAGGAACCTATGGTCTTGGCCACCAGAGTCACACCATGTTCCCCCATGAGAGAATGGCAGGACAGCCCCAGAGGAAGGCAGATGTGCCCAAAGAGCATTGCCAAAGGCTCGCTTGCCTTTCATCTGGTGCTCTATCTCAAGAGGAATGGCTTTTTGTCATAAATCCAACCAGGAATAAACAGACAGCCCTGCAGAGATATGACGTGAAGCAGTGCTCCTGTGAGAGCTTGTTTGTTTGACTTTTGCTTAAAGCCAGAAATGACATTTTGGTCACACAGATCATCTCCCAGAGAAATAAATGAAAGCACTTTTCAACTCTCATCAGAAAGACAAGTTTGGGTGAAGCACTTACATACTGATCAGATGTGGAAACTTTAATGCCGTATTTGGAAACTCCCATAATGAACTCCTCTTCACCTGGAACAAAAGGTAACTTTCCATCTTGCTTTGGAGGGAAACAAACAAAAGCCTTTAGTGCAGACAGAAGAACATGAACAATGAAGATACATAAGAGAAAATATATTTATGTGTACTTGGGTCCACAGGGTCAGCACCACTGCAAACCCGGCTCAGATCCTGCTGTGTGGGGTCTGCCCACCACGCATGCACTCGCCCAGTCTCTTAATGTTATGTGAAATGTATTTGGGGGAGACTGGCCATTAGGAGGCATTTCTTTACTGAGAGGGTGACCAGACACTGGAACAGGCCTCCCAGACAGGTGGTTGATGCCCCAAACCTGTCAAGTGTTTAAGAGGCATTTAGACAATGCCCTTTACAACACGTTTGACTGTTTGTCAGCCCTGAAATGGTCGGTCGGTTGGACCGGTGGTCACCGTGGGTCCCTTCCAGCAGAAACACTCTATTCCATGCTGTTCTATTCTACTCTAAATATTACATGGTTCCAGAAAGGAATTTATCATCTCAGGGGAGAGTCTGGCCCTGTGGTCAAATCAGGTCAGCTGAAAAATCATGCACGGCCTATCATGCTGTACTGACCCAAGGTGATCTATACTCCACACTGGCAGCACTTTCACTGTTTGGCTGCAAAAATAGTTTTAGCACATATTCAGATGCTCGAAATGTCAAGTTGCTGCATGATAAACAGACATTCTGTGCTTTTAAAAGATATAATCAGCTACCTAATGAGAACAACCAGTTATGGCTTTTAGTATAAAAATAAGTACGAGCAACCAGAGTTTGGCAAGGATGACCCAAATATTATTCAGGTTCTTTGGGCACAGGCTCTTGAGTGACTGCAAGCAGAAACTTAACATTTTCCTCTATGGGAAAACTCCTACAGTACTGAAGAAATCCGGGGGAGATATTCCTTCCTGCATACTAATCCTAATCGTGCTGGAGGCAATGTAACAGCTTTCAGCTGGGACTGGTTCAATAAGGACTCATGAAAAGGGCCTTGGCTCTGAGCCTGCTTCTGCAGAACAGTTCTCTGAGTGCATCTTCTCCAGTTACTTAAAATTATAGAACTGAGTGTGATGGCTTCTGAGATTCGCAGGCTAATGGTTAAGTATGCCACTTTCTTCAAGTAAGTCTAAAATTTACAGATGTCAGACCACAGGATAAATGAAAGAAACACACCTAAGCTTAAGATGTTTTGATATTGTTGGTATTGCCTTTTGTAACCCACTTACCTGTGCAACATCTATGTAATTTATCAAGTCCAGTGGCCCTTCAAGACTTTTGCTCTCATTGTATTTCAATTTTTCAATGGCACCAACATATTTAACTCTGAATTCTGCACATGTATCAGAATTACTATTGCTTTGTCCTGCAACAAAGTAAAACAAAGCCATTCTGAAGACTTCCAGAACTGTAATGCTATTCTAATTGCTGTTAACAGGCCTAACATACTAAATTCCCTAATTTTGCAGACTTCCATCAAACACTTACCACAGTATATTAGCTCCTCTTTAATGACCTGTCTTGGGTTGACTTAGAACAGACCTTGGCAAAGGCAACAGTTTCATTTGAATCCACGATACAGCATTGTTTATACCAATTCAAACTTGGAGTTAACAACCTTGCATCAGAAAACACAGGAAAGCTGGTTCTACTTTTCGATGTCGATTTGTTTCAAATTAACTGTTTGGTCCAATGGTGATACACTGTAATCTGGTGACTAAAACCAAGTAAAATCAAATCTTATTTCCATTATTTTGGTGCAAATGCAAACTCAGAAAAGCAGAAAACAGCCATCCAAAAAGCTGTACCAGATTTATGGTGGTAACACAACTAAGTTTTCTTCCTCAGACACTTTACTTTGAAAACAGTGACTTAATCCTAGATGAATCATTAGTAACACTTAGAGGCCTAGGGCTGTGCCTGTATTAGTCACTAGGCTACCTAACAGATTCACTCAGTATTGCTGAAAATACCTATTTTAAGCTTTTCCATTTTCTGCTGTCTTATACAAACACAAAGTTAATCCTGCTCCACCCATATCTGCCCGAGATCTGATTACATACCTGAACTCTTTGTGGAGTCTGTATCTAGACTGGCCACAGTACTAGACCTGGAAAGTCCCCCAAGACTGGAATCTACAGACTAAGGAAAAAAAAATCAGCATCATCAGAAAGTTACTGAGAATGTATTAACAATGCACTTCTATAGATGTCCTGCCTCAATTCTTTTTTTAAAAAATCTACTGTTTATGTTCTAGTTACTTCAGAAGCACTGCAAAATGGAGAGGAAAAAACAGTGCCACCTGTTTCTTTCCTGAAGTTACCTTTCTGCCTCAATGTAGATTGGACTGATAAAAGTTCATCAGGAGCCCTTGAGAAGTCCAAATTATTTTGAAAGGAGGAGGAAATTACAGAAAAAGAGAATATTAACCTTAAAGTCATGTCCAGAGAAAAAGGGAAAATGAACCTTAGGGTCATGTCCAAAATTTTCTGGTACTGCATTTTAACCTGAAGAAATTGACAACTACACGCTTGTCACCAGTACTTGAAATAACATAGTAGTGCAGGCAAAATGAAACGGCACCTTGGAAAATCCAGAATATTCAACTCATCATTCTAAAACCTATCAGACAAAACAAACACATTATTCAAAATTAAGAATACTTTTAGAGATACTGAGAAACCAACAAGTACTGAAGAATAAACTCATTCTTGGTACCTAGCACCAGGCACTGTCTTTAAAGACAAAATTTAAGAACAAATGTACTAATTTTTCCTCCAAACCTTACCATGTGCTACCAGAAAAATCCAATGTTTGTGCATTTCACTGTGGAAGTGACTGAATATTCATCTCAAAATAAATGGGCTTTGTGATGGATAGGTATTTTTAACTCTCACAACCTGAAGAACTGAAGTAGAAAATTCTCCATGTGGAACATGGCATTTTATGGAAATCCCATCCTCTCATCGGTACAAGTAAACCACTGAACTGTTAACTTGCAACAAACCAAAGTGCGTCACAAAGAGAATAAACACCACATTCGGCTTACCTTGCTTTTAGTGCTGATTTCACTGCTTTGTGAGCTGCTGCTGCTGTGTCGCTTTTTTCCTTTTCTGAACATTTTTTCATAATTGGATCAAGGAAGATATTCTAGGTAGAAGAAAAATAAAAATTAAAGCTTGTCATATCATCAAGGGAAGGAGGTGCAGGCAAATACCAGTGACTGTATCCAAAGTGGACAAAAAGTGGAAACTTGTACAGGACTCTGTGAGTGGAGATAGGACTTTTACTTGAGTGCTCTTCACGTGTGACTGGGGAAAGTTCCTCAAGCTCTCTGCTAAAACTTCTCTATCCTTCTGAATCGTCAAAAAAGGCTACTACCCAGTTTACAGACTGTTGCAAATGTCAGTTTCTAATGCATATATAGATTTAAAAACGAGGCAAAATTTAAAATTCATATTCCCACCTAAATGTATTAGATGATTTTTATTTGTAACTACAATCTAAGTGCCCTGTAAAGTGCATCCAATGCATTCCCCGCTCCAATGACTGTTTCCAGTAAAACAACAAAAAAAGCACAAAATCTATCCCCCCCCCGACTAAACACACACCGACACACACCCAACCAAACAAAAAGCCCACAAAAAAAGCCCCATCCCAACCTACTTCTGAAGAACTACCGAACGGAATACTCATAGGAGCAGCCATTACTACTTAACATACTCATGAAAATTAAAGCAAAACGCGTGGTACGTATACTGCATTAGAACTGAGTTACTGGGAGTTCTGAGAGCATTCCAGGAGCATTTTTCCTGTGCCTGTCCTACTACTACCACCTTGTTCCACTTAACATTTGGCTGGCCAGTGTCAAGTAACAGGATGCTGGCTCCTTGTCAGGGAGTGCTGAAACCCTATTTCTCAGCTTCAGAAACTAATTATTTTCATTACGAAACTTCAGAAACTTTGAGCAGGTGGAAGAAAGAGGACAAAGGAGGATGACAGCCTACAGAAGACAGCTCACATTGCAGAAAATAATGGAAGAAGCACAAGGCGGAGCTTAGATGTGCGATGCAGTGATGGATCACAGTCCCCAAGCCGCGGCTGTGTCCGTCACTAAGCAAACGCTGTGTCCCCGGCGGACTAAAAGCCACTCTCGGCAACCAGCAGTGCACAGGGCAGGGCACATCCCCGCGCCGGGCCTCCCCAGCTTCCAGCACGGACCTGCCAGCGCCTCCCGCACAGCGCCCGCGGCCGCAACAGCGGTGCGTCTGCCGCTGCTGCAGCGGCCTCCGGGACGGCACAACACCCACTGCCCACCAGCGACCTGAGCGCATTAGACGAGCCCTCAGTAACTCCCGGGCTTTCCGCGGAGCATCTCTGCCCCTGCGGGTGCAGGGAGCGGCCCGGGAAGCCGGGCAGGGCAGCACCGCCTCCCGCCTTCATTTCTCTCCCCGTTCCTCCCTCCGTCCCCGGCCGATAACCCGACAAGTGTCAGAGCAATACGGCCGCTCACCGGGCGCGCCGGGCCCGCTCGCTGCCGCTGCCGTTCCCACAGCCGATGCCGTTCCCGCAGCCGATGCCGTTCCCGCACCCGCTGCCGTTCCCGCAGCC
>VZTA01000325.1:279485-340261 GCA_013398855.1 Mohoua ochrocephala | reverse complement strand
CTGCTCATCCGGCCCCTGTGAGCGCCCGGGGGAGCCGCGCCGGGCCGGGGGGCGCGGGAGGGCCGGGGTGGGGCCGGGCAGCGCCGCTGGGAGCTGCTGCTTTCCCTGGTGGAGATGCCACTGCGGTCTGAGGCTGTTTCTGGTAGCGGCGGAAGCGCTGTTTTTGGGACAGCATGAAGATGCTACTCCAGGCTTATTCGGCCCGATTTGTTACTTAGGTGAACTTTAATTATACGTGTCAGTAGTTTGAGACTCGAGTGCTCAGTAAAAACAGAAGAGACCAAAATAATTTCCTCCAACAGGTTATTTTTATTTCTGTTGTGTTACGTAGGGCCTCGTTTCCTTTGAGATAAGTACAGCTGTTAAGGTAGTTTGGATGTCTGAGCTTAAAAGGGCTGTGCAGTTGTTATTTCTGCACAGAAAAATGATCCCGGTGAAGGCATCCAATTAGTTACGTGCGGTATGTGTGGGTTGTTTCAATCCTCATAACTTTGATATCCTTTTGCAGAGGTGCTGGCCAAGAAGTAGGAAGGTCATGCATCATTCTGGAGTTTAAAGGAAGAAAAATAATGGTAATTATTGCATGAATATATTTGTATGCCCTCTCAGTGTGGTACTTCAGATCTCCGAAGTGACCTGATGTATTGGAAGTTAAATTCAGCCTCTGCACTGAAGTCAGACACAGTGCTAGAAAAGGCACATTTTGTAGCTTTCTGGAGGAGTATAGCATATATGATATTAGGCATCACAGAGGCTGTGCTGTGAAACAAAACCGTATCCCCATATAGAATGTATTTGCTTCCAACCCAAACTATTCTACTTGAAATTCAATGCTAAAAGTAATGTTTAATGAAAAAAACCCCTTGTTTTGCATGATGCTAAGAGTTACCAGTCACTAATAACTATGTAATAGACCAGAATGGAAGAGGGGTTTTTATATGTTCTGTTAGGAACTTTAACGTTCTTTCACTTTTCAGCTTGATTGTGGAATCCATCCTGGGCTGGAAGGAATGGATGCTCTTCCTTACATTGATTTGATAGATCCAGCTGAGATTGATCTCCTCCTCATTAGTCAGTAAGTGGCACCTAAAGGAACAAATAACTTGAGGTCGTGGTCTGAGCTGTGTTCACTTGTAGGTTATTAAGAGAGGCTGAAAATAGGTGTTATTTACGTGTTATGGAAAAATTCTAGTTTCCAGATTTTCTTTAAAAAAGGAGGATTTCCATTTAGAATTAAGGACTGAATATTGAGGACGTTCGTTCATTTTTGACGTACAACTCTTCTCTGAGCTCGCTGTGGTTTCTGACTCTTCCAACCTGGCCTGCTTTAACACCATTGTGACAGCTCGAGTTTTCTACACAAAGACTGCAGAGGAGTATTGGTTGTGTTTCTTGCTCTATTGGCTTTGAATTAAAAAGGTTCTTGGAAACTTACACAAGCTTTGAATGTGGTTTAAGTATTGCTTAGTGGCAGAGAGACAAGGAGAGCCGTTTCTAAATGATGTAATCAGTAATAAACAGCTCTCCATAAAATCCTGAGTTTTTGTGGTATGTGTTTGTTCAAAAGTAGCTTTCTTAAGATGGGTTGAACTAGAATTGTGAGCAAATAATTTAATTTTAAGAGATCATGTTTTAATCTGTAGTGTGCAACATGCAAAATTAGTATTGTGTTTTCAGCTTTCTTGTATCTTTGATGTTTAGTGCCCCTGGTTCCTGTTCCTTTTCTCCCTCTAAATTTATATGGAAATTATGAGAAGAAAGTAATTCTGATACTATCCATGTAAAACCTTGGCAATTAATGGAGAATTTCCTGTATTAGTTTTACCTTTTTTTGGTTGTCTTTCTAGTCACTAGTCTGCAGAACATAGACCAGCACAGTTAACAACAAGGTTGAAAATGCTGTTTCTGGATTTTCATGACGCCATGTTAGCCCAGTGAAGTAGTGAATTATGGATATTATATATTAGTGTTGCGTAATATGAATGTATTAATTGGATTTTTGTGTCTGTTTTAAGTTTCCATTTAGATCACTGTGGGGCTTTGCCATGGTTTTTACAGAAAACAAGTTTTAAGGGAAGGACGTTTATGACTCATGCCACAAAAGCTATTTACAGATGGCTTCTTTCAGACTATGTTAAAGTCAGGTAAGCGAACCTGTGAGGTGTCTCTTCCTGAGTTATTTCACCTCTATATCCAATGGGAAACTTGAGATGAAGCTACCAAAAGTAGGTGGATGAACCTGGTTGTTGTCATAAGTAGCAACATTACATACAACCAGATTAGAAGTAATGAATCATTTTACTACCTCATGGATAGGCTGTAGTGAATTTTAAGCTCCTAAAGATACAATTCACTCTTCAGGACAAAGACAGATTAAATATTAATTATACAAAGAGTGCTCTGTTACTTACGTGTTGGGGTTTTTTTTCTCTCTTTTGTATTTTTGTTTTCTTGTGTTTCATGCCTTGACGCATCATTTCCATGTGACTGCAGTGGTCCTGAGCGTATCTCAACTCAGCTGTGTTGAGCTTGGGTCAGAAACCTGATGAACAGTCCTCTTTTAACTTGTTTGTTCTGGGCTGGTAGGAAAAGCGTGGATCCATGTGGGTTTTGAGGACTGTTACAAGCTAAGTTGCAGATCTCCGTTCAGGGCTGGGAATCTGTTGTTACTTTTAGAGAAATACAGAGCAGATTCTGAACTGAGAAGACTATTCTGTCTTTCAAAAGACAGGTACTTTAACTCTCCTTGGGTGAGCTACATTTGAGTACCTGGACTTGGTTTCTAACATGGGAGACATGGTGTTACTGAATGGAAATCTAGCTGTCAGTGGGGAAAACGCAGGAGGTGTTCCCAGCTGCTCAGATGAGCTGATGTTAAGCCATTTCACTTATATCCAGTAACATCTCAGCGGATGACATGCTGTACACAGAAACAGACCTCGAAGAAAGCATGGACAAGATTGAGACCATCAACTTCCATGAAGTGAAAGAGGTGGCAGGAATCAAATTCTGGTGCTACCACGCAGGCCATGTTCTGGGAGCAGCCATGTTTATGATTGAAATAGCTGGTGTGAAGGTATTTTCTCTTTATTATAAGATGAAATCAAGCCTGAGTACTAATATAGTCATGAATTATTATTGTCTGTTATGCCTCACCACTGTGGCTGGAGCTGTCCAGTAGACTTGGACTCAGGTCAAGGTGAGAGGCCTTGGCCTATGACATGTATTTGCTCATTGATTAAAACTAGCAAGTGACACTTATCAGATCAGGTAAAAATGTTTGGATTATGTGGGAGTTTGAGACATAACTCAGACTTGGAACCACTGAACATGTAGTTTCCCATGCTGGTCTGATCAGAGGCAGCTGGTAGTTGGGGCAGTTGTGTGGAAGCTGCATTTTAGTAAAATCTATGAACAGATGTTTGTTCCTGTAATTCTCATTTACGTGTCTGCCTCTCTCAAGTGCTTAAATGGCATTTGTCAATGTATGCAAGTTACATTTTTCTCATAACACTTCTAAAGTACCTAAAGAAATCAGATTATTATTAATTTTAGGCACTGAGGATTTAAGTAAATCATCATATTATCACAGGCAGCACTGTGCCAAAACCAGATACTTGAAACTCATCTCATGAATTGGAGTTCAGCAGGATAATCACCGTCCAAGGAAAGTTTCACACAGCCCTGAAGACGGAAGAGAGAAGGTGGTTATGAGGCTTGCTGCCCAGTAGGAGTTTGTTCATGATTTATAATGATTGAGAAATATAAAAGTTTAAAGTTTAGAAAAAGCCTAGAAACAGAACTGAGTTTACAATGATCACAATAAAATTTAGATCTCTTAGTGTTTCTTCTTTGGGTTTTTTTCTGATTGAGGCATGACGAAGATTTCCCTCTTACTATGCGTGACTCAAGTGGATTGGGTTTTAATATCCATTATTTTCTTTAATTCCCTGTGATAGTAGGTTACCTGGCAGACCAGGTGTCTGCTGTCGCTGACTGTATGTTATTTATTATTCACATTTTCATCAATGGAATTATTGTTAAATAAGAAAATGTCAGTTTTGAAACCATCAATTTGGGCGCAGAGAGTTGCATTCCACCCTGCAGTTAAGAATCCATTAAAAATAAATAACAATTAAAAATTACTTCTTGGTGTAATGGGGAACATGATTATTCCATTTGGAAAATCAATTAGATTACAGGCTTTTTTTTGGTATCAGAAAATCCTAGGAGAATTTTTAATAAATAATTTTATTGGATTATTCATTGTATTTGCATTCTGATATGTAAATGCAGTTTTATCTTCTATTTACTTCCTCTTAGGAGTTGCTGTATTTTATGTTATGTCTACTTTTACTTCTTAGTGGTCAGTGCAAGTATGCAAAAGGCTGAAAATGGCACCTTGATATCTGAAATGAAAAATAAGAGCTTAATAATTGTTTACCTAGTTTTGTTGGAATTATGGTACTGCTTGAAAAACCTTTACTATTGGGGTTTAAATACTTGTAGTGTAGTACTGTTGACCTAATATTGTAAGCACTGTTCACGTCAGAAGAGTGTCATTTAAAGTACAGCTGACTTTTTTATCAAAAATTCCTGGAAACCATCTTTGCACAGCTTTTTAAAGGCTGCTGACCTGGTAGAACCTGTAACCAGAGTACCTGCTGCTCTTTGTCTCCAACAGCTGTTATATACAGGTGATTTCTCAAGGCAGGAAGACAGACATCTGATGGCAGCTGAGATTCCCAATATTAAACCTGATATTCTTATAATTGTAAGTTTTGCAACATTATTTCTTTCTATTAATGATAAATTATGGATAGGGGTATGACTTAATGAAAGCCAAAACAAAATGACAAAGACAGTGGAGATTTAGTGGTAGTGATTTGTGTTAAATATCCAAGTACTTAGGTGTTCAGAACTCTTGACATTGCTTCCCATTGTATTGAAAAGTCCAATTATAATTTTATAATTCTTCTGATGAAGCTCCTTAAGGCTCTAGACAAACTTTTCCGAGACGAGAGATTTATTAGATTTTGACTTGCGTTGTACCAACCCCGATTTAACCAGATGTCTCTTTTAGTAGATCCTAACCTACTTCTAGATATGTTAAGAATTTGTCCTCGGTCGAGGTGCCCTGAGTGCTGTTTCATATTTTTGTTTTGTTATGTTTTCTGAGTGAAATTATTTTATTCTGAATCCATGTTTGGAAAACAGCAGCTCATGGGAAACATTTTACGTAACAGTTTTATCTGGAAACAAACCCTGGGATCTTTCAAAATTATTTCATTTACTGTGTCCCTTCTAGCTGTTCTCTGTAACTGGTAATCTAATTTTAAGTCACATCAAAATCTTGTATTTTGGGTAATTCCTATGTTTGAAGCCAGAGGTTAAACCGTGGCACGTGTACCACTATGGGCCAATGTCAGTGTGATCATCAGAGCTCTGGCAGCATTGCCAGTTAGGAAAATAAGTGTGTTAAACTTGAGCCTTCTTAAAAGAAGCGTTGAAATTAATAGCTCTAACTTCTTTAGTTCTAACAGGATCTGTCTGTCTAAATTGCTTGGAGGGGTTTGGGAGAGGGAAAGGGGAAGTTTTGATTATTTACCTTGGTGGGGTGGTTTTGGGAACTTGGGGTTGGTTTTGACTTTTCCCTCTCTTTGACTTCTCTCCCTCCTCTCCCCAACATGTTAACACCAGTATGTTTTTCTGCTTTTTTTTTTTGGTTGGGTTCAGAGGAGAAGATCAGGAATTATTCTCTGTGTCAGCCCTCTCAATACTCTGTCTCTCCATGTGTAGGAATCCACTTATGGCACTCACATTCACGAGAAGAGGGAAGAGCGGGAGGCGAGATTCTGCAACACCGTTCACGACATCGTGAACAGAGGGGGCCGAGGTCTCATCCCTGTGTTTGCCCTGGGTCGAGCTCAAGAACTGCTGCTCATCTTAGGTATGTACCTTCCCAGCTCCTCTCAATGAAAAGGCACACAAAGTGATTTAGAATGTTTTCAGATATTATAATTCCTTGAACAACGCTTCAACCATTTTACAGCATGTTACTTACCTGTAATTTAACAAATAATGCATGTTTGTTCAAATGCAAAAAATCCAGTAAACCAACCAGCAGTTCTGCTTTGTGAGGTAGGATGGGAGACCTAGAAAGGAAGAGCTGATGGTGTGGTAATATGTGCTTGGCTTTTGAATCAGGATTTCAGCAATTAGGGACAATTATTACAAATTGAAAAATAACCACTTACAACAACAACTGTTTTATTTAAACTGTACTGCTAAAAAAGGGGTATATTTTCTTCTAAAGTTCCACTATTTTGCCTTTTAATTCACAAACTATGTTTGTGAGTATGAAAAAGTCTTTCTAGGAAAAGCTTAGAAGACTATAAAGGACACTTCTAACACTTCTGAAATCCTAATAATAATGAAAAGCAAACTGGGCTTTTGAACAAAAATGAGTGAGAATTACACATGAACATAACAAGCTACTTCACATAAAATATATAGATAGTTGTTACACAGTACTTCAGATAAAACAGTTTTTAAGTAAATTATTCCCAGGCCCCTTTGCTTCCTTTTAGCACATTTAATTTGTACTATATTACGTGATTTTTTTCACTAGTCTTTCTGCTCATTCAAATGCCAGCAAGATCAGAAAATAACTATCTCAAGCTTAAAATGCTTATGTTTTGGGGTGTTGAATATTAAGCGTTCCCTAAACTACTTGAAATTTTTCTCACTTTTCATTTCAGTTTAGCTCAGTCTTAGAAACTAGTTTGTTTTCAAAATGCCTTACTAGTCTATTCAAATGTTAACAAGAAATTTGGATCTAGGCAAGAGGTAGTATTTGATGTTGTAGGATTATTTACTATTTCTCATTGATTGAGAGGGGTGTTTTTTATTTATAGAGAACATAAAAACTGAACATTTTCAACCTTGCCTAGGCATTAGGTTGTAATTTGTTTGCTTCTCTTTGCTGTGTGTAGATATTACAGTGAGTTTCTAAAGATAAGCTTGAAAATATATCTAGCAAAGCTAGACATGCAATTGGATGCCTAATTAGGTAGAAAATGCAATTGCATCTCACATGTCTACACAGTTGAGCCTGCAGGCTTCTGTGTTTATTTTTCTTCTTTCTGTAACTGTATGACAAAAATAAAACACCGTGTTATGGTGTAGAAAATGATGATGATGAATTCAGCCTGTGACTGGTTATCTTTTACTGGCTGTTTCCACCTTACACCTGAGCTTGTTAAGGTAGTCATGGCAATGAACCTCTCTGAAATGTCGTGAGCAGCTTTGCCTGCAAATCAGAAATGTTGGGTAAAAGCCCATTGTAATGTCATCGTAAGTGCACAAATACAGCCAAAAGAGTGCACCTCTGTTTTTGGGTGATTGTGCCTCAATTGTGCAACATAAATATCTTTCAGGCTAGCAGAACTGTATCCAAATGGGAAAATGGATAAGTTATGTCGGTACAGCTGCATTCAGATCTCTTCTTTGTGTTTAGGAAAGCTCATGGCTACTGTCATCTTGATAAAATAAGTTGTGGTTAATGGAGACTCTTTCCTTGGTTTTGTTCCAGTTGGGCTTGTAAAATATAACTGTTGGTGGTATACAGAAAGCCAGGCTTGATAATTGAGTGATTCCTTCTCACCTTGAACTCCGTGGATTTGTTTTACAGGATGTTCATATAGTGAATTCTCACGAACAAATCTGTGTGCAGATGTCCCTGGCTCTTAGATGTGTAATTAATATTTGACAGGGACATTTTAGCTTTATTGTAGAGGTGTAGTAAAACTTCTATTATCATAAATGTAGACTTAGTGCTGTGTACTGCCATGTACACTTTATATCTTGTAGCTGAAGGTGGTGGTTGATTGAAATTTGATCTGCCAAAAGGATCTGAGGTTCACCTTTGTCGTGTTTGTTTGCCTGTTTGTTTGTACTGGTTGTATACAATTGTAGCTGGTGACTGTTTTAGAAAAGCAGATGAAAACAAAGAGGCTGTGATGGTGATTTTCTGTAATAAAAATGAAAAAGCCCACTGGTAAATCTGTTTTGCAAGAATTACTAATGTTTCTGAGAAGCACACACTTTGTAAATAATCCTGTGGATGGAATTTTGTGGTTTGTTGTTTGGTGGATGGGGTTTTTTTGTTTTGTTCTTTTTTATTAGTTTGTTTGTTTGTTTTGGGTTTTTAGACGAGTACTGGCAGAATCATCCTGAGCTCCATGATATCCCCATATACTATGCCTCCTCTTTGGCAAAGAAATGTATGGCAGTTTATCAGACATACGTCAATGCCATGAATGACAAAATCCGCAAGCAAATTAACATCAACAATCCTTTTGTTTTCAAGCATATTAGTAATCTGAAGGTAAGCTTGAGATTCTTACAAAAAGGTGAACGTGACAGAGGAGCTCATATTTGCTGAATAGTTTGTATGTTTAATATCCTGGTAGCACAGAATATTCTGAGTTGGAAGGGACCCACAAGCATCATGGAGTCCAACTGTGAAGTGAATGGCCCCCTCCAGGGATCGACACCACAACCTTGGTGTTTTTAGCACCATGCTCAAATCAGCCGAACCAGTCAATGTCCTTAATATCCTAATAAATTGATTAGGTCCAGGTTTATGTCTGAGTTATCTGCTGTCCCAGTGCTTACAGGGCTGTTGGAGGGGAGCTTGTGCCCCAACATTTCTTTCACTATAGATCCCTGTGCTTGCAGTTTACTCCTTGTGGGGATCAGTAAAAGGAATTTTCCTGCAAAGGGTACTTTTTGTGAGGATGGGGTACAATCTGTGAACACAGGGCCCTTCTTGTACGTTGTTCAAGGGTGCAGCTGGGCTGTCCTTCGTTTAAGCGATATTCTCACTGTGTCTTTTTAGAGTATGGATCACTTCGATGACATTGGCCCGAGCGTTGTGATGGCTTCCCCAGGTATGATGCAGAGTGGCTTATCCAGGGAGTTGTTTGAGAGCTGGTGCACAGATAAGAGAAATGGAGTCATTATTGCAGGGTACTGTGTTGAAGGAACTCTGGCTAAGGTGAGTTGCTCATGCACCACAACCTCTTAATGACAGGTAGCATTCATGTTAGGTTTGAAAAGAACTGGCCAATAGCAAATGTCTTTATTTGATTTACTGATATTGTTGTCAGGTATGTATGAGTACATGGTCAAAACTGATTGCTTTTGGCTAATACTGATGAAAAGTACAGAAAATTTGCATATAGTCATTTCCAGTGATGTTATATAGAATAAGCTTTTCTAGGGGCAGTTATCTTGTCATGAGAAAGAATGATTGATGCTTTAAACCTCTTCACTGCTTAATTTTTCAAGAAGGTAGCCCTAATCCTAATTCTAGAGAAGTTGATATTAAGTCTAACACTACTTACGTGTCAGAAATCAGACTGCCTTGTGCACCTCATGCCACTGTCCATCTGTAGGGTATGTAATCTTTCCAAATTCCAGCAGCTAAGGGCAACCACAACATCTAGTTTTGCCTTTAGAGACAGAAATCACACACTTGTTACCATTTTGATGCAAATTAGAGAGATTTATCTAGAAGAAGGATGAACCCCCAGATCTGCTGAGGAGGCACAAGATGAAACGGTGTGTGTTGTGCATGCTTTTTTCATGTGTGTGTGTGTGTTCTGGGAAATTTGAGAGATTTTTCTCACTGCTTCACATATAACATAGCCATCACTATTATTTCATTGATTTTTGAAATGTAAAGCATTAGTTATATGGTGTCTGTAGGAGGCTTTACTTTTTTTAATTAAGGCGCCTTTTTTTTCTAGCACATCATGTCTGAACCTGAAGAGATCACAACTATGTCAGGGCAAAAACTCCCTCTGAAGATGTCTGTGGACTACATTTCCTTCTCTGCTCACACAGATTATCAACAAACTAGTGAATTTATCCGGGCCCTGAAACCTCCACATGTGGTCAGTATCCATGCTGCCCATTTCTCCAGAGTGGGATTCATCAAACCAGCTCACAGCCTTGACTCAAGGCAGGGACTGGTGTCTAGCAGTAGCCAGCATCCCTGTGCTTTGAATAATTAAAGGTGGAGATTTTAATCATTTTTTGTCATGTTACCTGAGCAAAGTAAAAATGAACTTGCTCTTGTGTGTTGGATCCCTGGGGATGACTTTCCAGACAGCGGTGCGATCTGTAATCTGTTTCAGCAGTGTTTTGTGCAAATAAGATACAGTATAGGACAACATTAAGTTGGAGATGCTGGTATTGGAATAATTCACTGCAATTTGCCTCAAAATAAATAAGAAAACATCGATTGAAGGTATGTTGCAGACAGCAAAAGACAAAGGCAGCATGTGCAGGGAAAAGCATGAGCAAATCATGGGAGGCAGGAGGTGTGAAGGACCAGAATGTGAAAATGGGGACTAAGGTCTGAAACTGGTGGAGAAACAGTGTGCAAGCAGAGATAAGAAAGAAAAAAAATCATAGCAGAAGAAAAGAGGATTTAACTTGGCAAAGAAAACTGTGAGCTGTGAAGCATCCTCTCTGAATTGCATGTTTATTATGTTTGTATCTACACACAGACACAAAAATGTAAGGCTAACTAACTTTTAGTGTTGAACTTAAATTAATGCTTCCCTTTCATAATACAACAATATATTTGTGTGTGAAAACTTAAATGGGACCTCTGTAAAGCACTCTGCTTGGCTGCATGTATTTTTCAGGTAGTGCTCAGGGTTGTGAAATCCCAGCCTTCGAATAATGCAGAGAATTCAGAGACAGGACCCATAACTGAGCTCATGTTTCATACACTGTGACCTCATGGAATTGTATTTTTATAAAGATGAGATAGAATATGGCAGTTTCTTGGATAGTTTGCTTACTAAACATGTCTGGTTGAACAAATAACTTCTGCTAAAAGGAAAACTGTCTTTTTTACAGATTTTAGTTCATGGTGAGCAGAATGAAATGGCCAGATTGAAAGCAGCATTGATACGGGAGTATGAGGATAATGATGAAGTTCATATAGAAGTTCATAATCCTAGGAATACTGAAGCTGTGACATTAAACTTCAGAGGTGAAAAACTTGCCAAGGTATGAGATCAGTGTTTTCTTATCTGTAGAACAGTATTTTCTTCTGGTGTAAAAACTACATGTGATCTTCCAAGCCTCTATTTTTAATTGATTTCAAATTAGATGTTTTCCAGGATCTCAAAGTATGTGACTGTTTTGTGTTTATTTGTATTTGGGGTTTGGTTTGGGGGTTTTTATTTTGAGGTTGGTTTTTTGTTGTTTTGGGTTTTTCTTTGGTTCTTCACTCTTCCAAAGTTTTCTTGTGTTATGTCTCAGAAAGTTTCTAGGTTACTCTGACCTTCTTTTGTTTTCAGAGTTAATTTTATACTCTGATTTTTCTGAGAAAACCGTATTTCATCTCCATAGTTTCTTGAAGCTGTGAATACTTCAGAGTTGCACTCTATGTGTTTTTTCTCTCCAGGTGATGGGATCTTTAGCAGATAAGAAACCAGAGCAAGGACAGAGAATTTCTGGAATCCTTGTTAAAAGAAATTTTAACTATCACATCCTTTCTCCATGTGACCTCTCCAGTAAGTACAGACAGGGATGTGATTGAAACTTATTGTGTCATTAAAACACTTAAAATTCTGTGGTATTTTGCTGCAGTTTTGTGTTTCATAAGCAATTAGTGAACATCTTAGTTTTATTTCCTTTTAGTTTTGCCCTAAGTTCTGAACTGTTGTAGTGAGAAGAAAGGCATTTAACTCATTGTTCACTCAAATTTAAAATCTTTTCTTTCTCTAACAGAAAAGAAGCAAAATTCCATTTCCCTTCAGGTTACTTAAAACCTTTTCCTCTGCAAGAATATGCATAAAACATTCCAGTGAGAACCAAAAAACACCTCAATCAATAGTCCTACCAGTTTCTAAAATGTCATTAGTTTTTAGTGTAAAAAGCTACAGAACAGAGAAAATACTTGTGTAGTCCTCCTCTGCTTTTTATTACTCAAGGAATTGATCTATTCTCAGAATAGAGGAGGAATTAAATCTAAGGTCAGAAGAGCTTGGGGGAAAGCAGTTCTTCTGCCCTAGTTCATTGTTTGTCTCTAATAGGCAGGATAATATCACAAGCTGGTTTCCTAACCACAAATATATTATTTATCTTATAACAGGTGCTCCACTTTCCTCTTCATAAATTGCCCTTTTCAGCCCTCTTGTCTTAAATGTATCCATGCCATTATTTCTCTATAATGGCAATTTTATTTATTAGTGAATTCAGAGGGCTAATTTTTGACGTGTGCTTTTTAAAATGGTTTCAGATTACACGGACCTGGCGATGAGCACGGTGACACAGACACAGGCCATTCCCTACACGGGCCCTTTCAACCTGCTCTATTACCAGCTGCAGAAGCTCACCGGTGCGTACGTGGGAGGACACGGTCATGGTTTATGCTGGTCAGCTTTTAAAACAACTTCTGGTTTTCAGAGTTCTTCTGACTGGAGATTTCTTCCCATTGTACAACATTTATTAGACTACACAGCTTCTGCCAGATCCAGTCATGAGTATGACACAGTTTTGGGGGGGAATTCTACTGTGTTCATATTGCAAAGTGATGAGCATACAGCAATACGGAGCATAGGCTGATTTCTGACTCTGTCAGCCCCCAGAGCGAGTGCTCTGGCCACTCTGATGGAGACTTTATTAATTGATCTTGTATCTCTAGCCTCAGATGGAATGGCTAATGCCATCCAATTAATAAAAACAAGAGCTCTGCCCTCCTTTGTGACACACAGCCTCTTCTGTGCCTCCCTAAGAGGCAAGAATTGGCTTTTCCTGAATGAGAAGCCATTTAAACTTGACACTGGGATGATCCCCTCTGCCTCTCTCTGGCTTTTTCAAGGGTTAGGGGCAGCTCCTGTCCTAGTTCATTAGAGGTACACACACTTTGCAGGTTCCCTTCCCAGATGTAAAGCTCAGAATTTTTTCATTCTCTAGTGTCAGAATCTAATTCATGTCACTAGTGAAGAGAACACCTATATTCAGTTGAGGTTTAGGTCTCATGACTCAAGTGCAACCAGGCACACAAGTGCTTTTTTGTTTAAGCTCTGTGCTTATGTGAGCAATGGGTTATCCTTTAAGGGGTACGGTAAGAGCTGGTTACTTCTGCAAATGGAGCAGAATGAATAAATTCCTCATTTGTTTTCTTTTTTGTTGGTGTACTTACTTACCATCAGTGTACTAAGCTATTCAAACATGAGCATGCAAACCAAGTAAAATGGCCAATATTAACTAATAAAAAACCCTCAAACAATCCAGAACAAAGAAAATAATATTGTCAGGTAAGGGAAGAGAGTATGTGGTTCCATTTTGTAAGCTGCTCTGAGCAGTTGTGATAACAGACAACCCCTCTTATTCTTAAACTGACCTATTTTCTTATGCAAATAACGTTAGTCTTGCTTCCAGTATAATTTCATCATTGCTAACCATTTGTTGTCACTTCTTAGGTGATGTAGAAGAAATAGAAATCCAACAAAAACCAGCCCTGAAGGTTTTCAAAAATATTACTGTGATCCAGGAACCAGGCATGGTAGTCCTTGAGGTGGGCATTGGTGAGGGAGAAAAAACTATTTTGGTCTCCAGTTTCTGCAAAATAATACCATACAGATGCCATGCAGAATTCAATGTTTTAAGGAGTTTTCTGTCGGATGACAAGTAGAGCAAAGGCTAGAACAAAGTTCCCCCTGAGCTGTGGTCCTGTGTGGATGTGTGTTATTTGATTTATCCACTGCCAGTTCCTTTTTTTTTTGTGGCATCTCATGAGTATAATGGCAGGCTTGGTGCCCTTTTTTTATTTGGCAGATAGTAATTGGAAATAACATCAAATGGTGTTCCTTCCTCCCCCAAAGAGTTGTGGTAATTAATTATTTTGTAAATGTGCTCAGAAACATTCAAAAGCTTGAATTTTTCATGGGAAGTTACTGGAGTACACCCAGTTAAAAGTAGTTAATAATTTGATGTGAAATGTATGACGGTCATTTAAAGCTGGAATTCAGAGAAAAGCAAAAAGGAGAATGCAATTAATGTTGTATTGTCTTTATGCTGCATTATTCACTCAGTCCAAATGACGAAATTTTTTTTGTTTTTTTTTTTTTGTTTTCCAGTGGGTGGCAAATCCTGCTAATGACATGTATGCAGACACTGTGACAACAGTGATACTGGAAGTTCAGTCAAATCCCAAAATACAGAAAGGTAGAAGTTTAATGTGTGCTTATTTAACTGAGGCATTTCTTCCTGTTTTTATTTTACATCAAGCTTAGAGGAAAATAATGCCTTCCAATAGATTGCAATCCCCTTATTGTATTTCCTTGCCTTATGGAACTTACTAGGGGTAAAATTTGCTACTGAGAAACAGAATTACAACTTGGTCGTCATTGTGACACGTTCATTTGCTGAAACTTTCTCTTACATGGCAAGCAGTAATGGACTGTGGGAAACATGGCTTTATTTAAAATAAGTTAAATCTTACACAAAAAAATCTAAAGTAATAAAGTTTTGTATGACCCAACCCAGGCCATTTTATGATTCTATGATTCTGTGTGGACAAATAGGTGTTTATTTTCACTGGATTACTCCTCTTGTCTTTTTATTATATATTTTAACAATTTTGTATAATAGCAGTCAGTATTCCTTTGGTGTTTAGTCAACACATTTGTTAAAAATCCTTTCACCTGAGTTTATAAATTCCCATAACAGTTCTTACTTTCTCATCTCTTTTTTTAATACATTTTTAAATAAATTGTTTAATTATACATCTTTTATTTAGTTTTTGGACTGTTTTTCAGGAAAGTCAGTTTGTGACTAGGATCTATCAATTAGCCATTTTTCCCTCCCAGTTAGTGTCTGTGAAAGTAATTTTTTTTTCTTTTCAGCTGCAGTAAATAAGATTTCCAAAAAAATAGATATGGATGTGTATAGGAAGAGAATGGAGATCATGCTTCAGTAAGTTGTATATATTTTTCTAAAGGAAAATGAGCACTGTTAAGTATGTAAATAGAACAGTCTTAGTATAATAGAGTTTAAAAATATGTAAAAATACTTCATGCAAATTTACTTCAGTCTAATTTCTGTGAAAGCCAGGAATTAAGTAAAGAAAGAAGTACAGTAAAAAGTTTTCAGCAACATTAAAATTTTGAATACAGGGCCCAGTTATTTCTTCCAGAAGCAGATTTTTAAGTTGTCTCCAAAAATTACGCTACAAATTATTAATAAAAACAACTTTGGATCGCATCTCTTTTAAAACTTACTCTGATGTGTATTCTGTTATTTATGTAGAAATCTTGCCTCTTTTGAAATCAAAGGAATCCTTCCCTTTGGCTATTATGAGATTATTTTGGTAAAATACTTACTGTTATTTGATACCCACTGTCATAATAAAGGTTGATATTTTTAATTACATCTTAGTGGGTTAAATAATTGTTGCTGAAAGGAGATACTCACCTGACAAAGTGACCCTAGGGTTCATAGAAAAACCTAAGTTTGCTGTTTGGCCACATCTTACACTCACGGCTCTTTGCTTTAGGGATATGTTTGGAGAGGACTGTGTGAGTTCCAAAGATGACTCTGTGCTGTGCATCACAGTGGATGGAAAGACTGCCAACATTTCCCTGGACACTCGGGTATGTGGAGCAAAGCACTTGCTTTTGTGTGTGCTGTGTTCAGCAGAGTCTCCTGTCTGGCACACAGTGCTGCCTGCAATGTCATGTACCCACTTGCTAAGGAAATGTACTTGGTATCAAAACAGAGAGTGTTACTAATGAAAAAAATGCTAGCAATGTTTATGCAACAAATGCAGTTCATTTAGAAAACAACCCAGTATTTTTCAGCAGCTCAGTTGTATGAAAAAGTGAATAAAGAAAGATTGTGGAAGAGAAACTGAGTTAACCCACAAATTTTATTTTTTTAATGCTTTTAAAGCATGGCTCTAGTCTGAATAATTGAACAGTTACAGGATAGGAATGTTGTTAATAATTTTTTTTTGTCAACTTGATTATTTTGGAGCTGAATTGAAAGCCTGAAATACTCACAAAAAGAAATACTTTATTAATGTACTAGCTTGGTTCAGAACTGGATTGTCATGCATGTTAGAAGGGTGCATTAAGAAGCCATCACACCTATCATCAAATATTGTAAACCTGTAAAGAATGGTTAAAGCCATGTCCTTCATGTTCTTAAGCATTTTTACGTGTTGACTTTCTGTCATTACTAATAACATATTAAACATAGATTGTGTGTTGCCTCTATTCCCAGTAATAATACAATGTAAATTCATTCTATGGAGTAGCTCTCACTTGCTCTCCTTAAGGGGTCACAACAAATGTTTTAAGTGTTCTACAAACACAGAAGAAAAGGTTGGCCTCTGCCAAAAATTTGTTACCTATTGAAACAAAATAAGTGAATCTTAATTACCTTCGGAGAATAGTGAGTTGCAGTCCTGTGGGTAACACACAACTTGTGCCATCTCTTTTCAATTTTTTATTAAAAGTTGCTACATTTTAGTTTGTACATAGTACAGAAAAATACAGGAACTCTTGAAATAAAGAAAAGAACTCTTGAAATAAAGAAAAAAGTAACTAGACTGGAAGAGAATGCATACTGCTTAATCAAGAAGTTTGATTTCCTTTTTATATAGGTCATTATTGTTAATAGATTTGTGTAGTGACAGAAATCCCAATGGCAGCTCAGTTACAGCAGGGTGTATCTTTGCAGTGCTTACTTTACAGACTGTTGGCAATGGCAAGCTTGTGCCATTGTGAACCAGATTTTACAAGGAAGATCTTCTATCCTTCTTTATGTGCATATGTGTCTTATAAAACTTTATTGGCTTTAAAACAAAAAGCTGTTTAGTGTAGATCTTACTGGTGGGACGTAGCGATTTATTTTTTCCATGTTAACACAGTGCTCTCACAGTTAACACAATTTTAACAACACTGCTAGATAACATTAAATACATGTTTGCTGTTTTAAGTGCCTTTTTTCCTCCCCCCAAACCTTTATGGTTGGAAAGAGTTACTTGATAGAAGAGTAACAAGTTAATACTGAATTAAAGGAGGTGTAGTCTTAAAGTCTAGAAAGGCCACAGGACCAAGAACAGTATTACGACTCAAATGCTGCCCTTTGTTTTTGAGGTAGAGCAGTCAGGGGTGAATGTAGATCAAGTTGCATGTGTGAGGTGGGCATCTTTGTCTAGGAGGATTTGTTTTAGTAAAAAATTTATGTGGATTATTTTTGTGTAAATGTCATCATGTGTGTGGGGACATCAGTGTGGTGCCTGTACCTCTGTGGTGAATGCATGTGTTTTGCAGTATTAACCCAATACAGTGTGAGTGAATTCACAGATAAAACGAAATCTCCAGGGACTCAATCTTGTGTGATTTTATTTGATTTCGAATTAAGTGTAATCTACAAAATTTAATGCATTTTCCATAGTAGTTTTGAATATAAGGCTTGAAATTAAACTTTTTTGTCCCTCAGCAGGACTTGCTTAAGTCTTTCCTGAACTTATCTACATGCTGGCAGACCAGTGAAAAACATAGAGTGCTGCTCTCGATAATTTCCATGACTACTTTTTCCTTTCCCCTTTCGAGCATTTCTCTCGTGCTGAAAAGGAGCATGAAGTGCCAGTTGTTGTAACATCCTTCTCTTTTTGTTTCCAGACAGTTGACTGTGAGCCAGGAAGCGAAGATGACGAATCCCTTCGTGAAATGGTGGAACTGGCTGCACAGAGGCTTTATGATGCCCTCAGCCCAGTGTACTGACCTCTGTAGATAACCTAGGATTAAAAAAAAAATCTTTTAAATTTTCAATTTATTTGGGCTATTTTTTAAGAGTAAATAAAAAATTTTTCTTCTGTAAGTCAAACGTATCAATTCTGTGAATGTGAAAGTGCTGAGTTACTTCACATAATGGATCAGCAACCTCATAACAACTGTATTTGTGCGTATAGATGCAATTAAATCAGGCAAAGTGTGCATATGTTCTCTTATATGCACATACGAGAAATAAAAAATTCTTAACCTAATACAAAATTACAGAGTTTAAATGGAGTTTTGTATTTTTGAATATTAAAACCAGTTGGATAAATTGGATGTATTGAGTTTGCATTTACAATTTTGTTCCTGTTGAGGAAGTGATTGCCTGCACACTTGTATCTACTTGAAGTCGAAGGGGTCTTGAACACAATTAAAAATGGAATCCATGTTTGCTTTGGAGCTTTAAAACTCTGCATGCTGGCATTGCCCTTAATTGTTCTAGAGGAACACCGCCATCTGCGAGAGAAGTGGGTGCTTATGACATGTGCCAGCCTCGTCTGCCCCAGGTACTCCTGCCCCAGAGTGGGTGACTGCCACGGCCTGGGAAAAGGGACAGAGTCCCAGACACTGCAGGACACAGAGCAGAATTCCAAAGACTCTTGAGGTAGCTGCGGTTGTTGCCAAACAATGTCATGCTGAAAAATGTCCACAGAACCTGAGTTTTCTACAAAAGAACTGTGTCTTGTACACACTTCTTTCCTCCTTTTGTCAGCTGATTAAAATGGCACCTGATGCTCTTTGTAGTGTTAACAAAATTAGCGACACTTTCCTCCCCAAATTGTGTCTTTAGCAAGCTAAGCAGTATGAAGTCTTTTAAATTAGGTAATTGCATTTTCTTAAGAAGGAGGTCTCTCTTTGAAACAGATAAAACCCATAAAATTATGCGCATTCTTTTGAAAGTACCTCCAGCCAGCACAAGGGGTGTCTGAGTGGGCGGGTCCCCGGCTGCCGCGGGCGCGCCCTCCCCGCGCACTTGCACCAATGAGCCTTTTAAAGAGGCGATAAAAGACCGAATGGGGCTGGAGCGTGAAGCCGGTTTGTAACCGGGGCTTTCCGCCGGTCCGCCCCGTTTGCCGCTGCAGAGGAAGCGGCGAGGACGCCTCCTCCTGCCGCCGCTCCCGGCGGATGTCCGGCCGCGGCCATGGCGCTGGCGGAGGCGGGAGCCCGCGGGCGGCTCCTGCGCTGGCCTCGCGTCCTCCTCTTCGGAGACTCCATCACCGAGGTAGTGCCCGCCCCTGGCCCCGCAGTTCCCGTGTGGAATTGCTCCCTGGCCAGCCCAGCTCCTCGTGCCGGGGCCGGCGGCCCAGCAGCGTCCCGGCGTTGGGCCGGGGTCCCTGGGGACCGCGGCCACATCCGTGCCGGGCCCGCCGTGAGGCTGTGCCCGGGGCCTTCGCGCCTGCTGGGCGTTTATGAGATTTGGAGCCGCTTCACAGAAATTCTTGGGCTCGCTGTGTCAGAGGCGCGAATCTGAAAGTGTAGCTTGGGATGTGTCGGTGTCAGGGGCGTTTTCCATCCAGGGAGCCCAGCGTGCTGCCCATGCCGTGTGCAGGGACCTCGCACTCTGGTGCGCACGCTGGCTCCTGGTGCTTCCCAGCTCCCTGCGTCCAGCTCGCCCAGCCCGGAGACAGGTTCTCCATTGACGTGACTGGACCACGGCCTGGTGAACATCTCCCTTGAGGCAGCACCAGCCTTTTAGCGTTGATTTTGGGTCCCTGCCTTCTGTTGCGTGGGTTGTGTGGTGGGTCACGGAGCTGCTTTGACGAGAAAATAACTAATCAGAGACCAAGTGTATCTTTAATGGGAGATGGGTGTCTAAGCCGGCTCACCGTGCAGAATTGTAGCAGGGAGGATGGTGCAGCAGTGGTAATAAGGAGAAGGAATTAGTTTTTCCACTTCTGGAAGAGGTAGGTATTAAACTGCACTCCAAAACAGCATGTGGAGAGAGGATTTTTGAGAGGTGCTCTCCAGAATGAAAGGATCTTAGAAATAAAGTAGAAAAATACTACAAACAAACATGGGAAACCCTCACTGGCCAAAACGAAACTACAGTCCGACAGCAGTCAGTTTGGATTTCGAAGGGACCACAGGCTCCATCGATCCGTAGGTACAGCCCTCTGTTGCCTCGGTTGCCAGTGGTGTACCTGGCTAAAACCAGGACTGACCTCTGAGGGACAGGGCAGGGAGAGAGGAAACACTGCAGCAGCAGTGCCAGAGGCCATGCACAAAAGCTTTTGAGGTGGGAGGGTGCCAGTGGTGGGGCTGAGCTCTGGGGAGCAAGTTCTTCCAGTGAGGATCTAACCATTTTCCTTGTTTTCAGTACTCCTTCCAGGAAAACGGCTGGGGGGCATACCTTGCTGAGAGACTGGTCAGGTAAGAGCTTAAATTTCAAAAGTGATATCTGTCTTGCAGAAGGTCATGCAGCTTTTCTAAATGAAAACCAACAGCGGTTAATATTTAATGCATGTTTATTTATTGACATTTATTTAGTGAAGTGGAACTGCCTTCTGGGCAGCATGCCCAGAGCTGGTGGAAATACTCATTGGGTGTTTCCACTCAAAGCTTGAGTGGAAATTAAAAATTCCTTAGTGATTGTCAGGATTGTTGTTCTGGTTCCATGGTGTAAGTAACAGATAAATGCTAAATGTGCAACCTATGTGTGCACTTTCAAAGCATGATCCCATTGAAAACTCCTGGGACATTTTGTTTTGCCTGAGAGGGATGGAGGAAGATGGCCTGACAGAATGGTTCAAAGCTTCCTAAGTTTTGTTTTGGTGGACAGAGGAGAGATGTTCTTTTTGAAATGTGTCTCCATTTCAGAAAATGTGATGTTGTGAATCGTGGGATCTCGGGGTACAACACCAGATGGGCTAAATTGATTCTTCCAAGACTGATCACTGAAAGTACTAGTGCTGACAGTATTGTCGCAGTTACTATTTTCTTTGGAGCTAATGACAGTGCTTTGAAAGGTAGGGTAGCTTGCTTTCTGTCTTTTTTTTCCTGTGACCTGTTCTCTTAAAACGGTTTTACAGTTTAGTAGAAAAAGCAGAACATTTCATAGGCTTTTCCTGCCTGTGAACCTAACTCCTGCCTCACTTCTCCATGAACTGATTGCTCTCTTTTCATTTATACAGAGGTTTGTTTTCAGTCATTTTATTTGTATTTAAACCATGCAGTGCCTTCCATTTCTCTCCCTATCACCAAGTTTTAACATTAGAAAGTAAATTTCAGAGTGCATAAGAGTTTGTTGTATAGCAATGGCCTAAAATTGGAGTTGGGCATCGAGCTGGTTTTTCTGTCTTTGAAGGAGTCTGATGAGTTCTTGGTAGATGGGCTGAGGAAAGGAGGGAAGGTAGCATTTGGATTCTCTTTCAGATAAGCATAGCAGGACGCAGAGTCTAATCAAAATGACAACATCAGTGTGTGAAGGACTGACTGCATGTCCATGGGACTTTCCACAATTTTCTCTGCATCCAAGAATATTAGAAATCTCGGGTTTGGTTCGGGTGAGGTTTGAGGTGATTATGTGTTCTAATATTAAGATGTGAAGTTGTAAAAAAAAGCATCTTACAAAAACCCAGCTGTTGGGGTTTTTTCCCCCGTGCCTTGTTTGCCTTAGTTGGAAATGCTGTCTATAAACTCTTGATTTGTCTGCTTTGGATACTGAGGAACAGAATTTTCCTACCACACCTCCCGAATCCATGGTTGAGGGGAACTGCATACTGGACCTGAGTGTCCGTGGCCATGCTGTGTGTGTAAAAGCCCCGTTATGCCGTGTCACAAACCTGCAGGGAGCTCAGCCCCACTGATGCATGTGCTCCTCCCCTCACAGAGCTGAACCCTAAGCAACACGTTCCTTTGGAGGAATACGCTGCCAACCTGAAGAGCATGGTGCAGTACCTGAAGTCAGTAGATGTTACTGCGGACAAGATTATTTTGATAACACCACCACCCCTTCAGGAAGCAGCTTGGGAAAAGGCATGTCTTGCCAAAGGTAAAAGAATGATGAGGATGGGTGGAATTTCTGCATTTTACCAGCAGAGTGTAAGTGACAGATCCCAGGATGTCAGGTGATTTCCTCCGTGTGTGTGCCATATTGCAGTCGTGCTCTCTGACTTGTTGGGAAAGGGCTGCTGTTTTACTAAACAACTTCTGGGTAAGCTCGTGGAGTAACTACCAACTCATTACTAACATCTTTTCCAAAGTGTTGATTGCTCTGTTAATGTGTAGAACTGACAGAAGGGGCTCCCCTCTAAGAACATGGGGTTTGTCAACACGTCCTAGGCAGATTACATTGTGTCCCAGCAGCTTCCAAAATAATACAAATAATGGAAGATACTTTGGCATTGTATGCCTTAGAAAATTTTATACTAGGTTCAGCAGATTTCACATCTGTTTGGATAAGCAGTAATATCCCAGACGGGTTTATTTTAAAGTTAAAAAAACAATACCAGAGAATAACATACTCTAAGGATGCTAGTAAAAGTGTCCGAAAAAGAAGAAAAAGGTAGTTAAATGATTTTCCATCATGTTGTTTAAGCTAACTCTAAAATTAGAGACATAATAACACCACTTTTCTTTGTGTTACGGAGCTGGTGGAAATTGCCATAATCCCACTGACTCCAGCAGTGACAGTTTGTACCTCCTGAGAGCATGTTCTTTTTTCTGTTGGGACACCTTGTGCAGTTCTTGCACATTTATAAAAAACTTTGGAGTTAGGCCAGGTGAATACAGAGTTGGTACCTTAGTGGAACAGTTTTCTATAATTTAGGTGGTCTTGCATATCCTGAGTTGCGTTTTCAATCAAACAGTAAAACTTCGAAGATGACTTTAAGTTTAAACTGCATTAAATTAGACAACATTATTGTATGCTTTTGCATTAAGAGGCTTTGATGTGATGTCATGGGAGCACACCTCAAATGCTGCTTATCTGGCTCCCAGCTGTCAAGGAGCACTTGTAATATTAATCCATTTTCCTCTTAAAGCTGCCTTTTTTATGGGGTAGGGATGGAGGAAACTTGAATTTGCAGCATTGAATCTGGCAGCATCTGTCTAAAAGAGAGTACTGTCTAGGGGTGGAACAAAAGATAGGGTGATCTCAGACCATGGACCACAAATGAAGTATTGTGGGCACAATAAGCAGCAGTATCAGACCATCTGCCCTCCAGTATCAAGGAGAAATGTTCTGCCTACTTCTGGTTTTGTCAGAAAGATATCAGAGCAAAGGAGGGATGGGAAGCAGGAGGATGGTGATGTTCACAGGAGCATTCATCCACTTGTGAAAAGTAGCAGGAGGGCTACTGCAAGGAGCAGTTGCATGTGGAAGTCAGACAAGAAGCAGAAGGCAACTTGCAAATAGATTTCCATTTACTTAACTCTGTTTTACCTGCCTTAGCAGGTGTATGAAGAGTTTTAAATCTAAGCACTGCTTTCACCTGAGGCTTGCCAGAAGGTGAAAGCTGTCAGCAGCAGAGTCATGCTGTGTGCTCGTTGCTGTTGCTTCTCTCTCAACCTGATGCATATTTGTTAGAAAGAGACATTTTCAAGTGGCTCGGATCCAAAGGGTGCTCTGATAAAGACCACACAAGCTGTAGCTTCCAGCCCCTTACATTGCTGTGCTTTGGCTTTAGTTTGTGATGGGTTATGTCTGCTGGTTTAACAAACTGATATGCGTGGTGCGTGCCACAGAAGACTGAAATCACTGCATCAGTGGCAGTTGCAGGATGCTTGCTTTGTTTGTGATTGGTAGGTGACAAACTGAACCGCTGCAATGCCACCACCGGGCAGTATGCCCAGGCCTGTGTCCAGGTCGCCAGGGAATGTGGCACGGATGTGCTCGACCTCTGGACCCTGATGCAGAAGAATCAGGTATGATGAAACCAGAAATATTTGAAACTGTCATGAATTGTGAAATGCATCATTTAGCATGGAGGAACTGGTGGTGCTGCCTTATCACTGAAATGATACAAAATACATCCACTTAGGGAAGGAAGGAAACAATCCAGAGTGCTTCATAGCTGGCAACGAGAAATAAAGCTTTGTACAACCTGGCCACGGTACTTGGTTAGCAAATGTCCCCTGAGTGCATTATATCTAAATAGCCTTTTCCTTGAACTTGAGTCATGGAATAGTTTAGGTTGGAAGGGGCCTCTGGAGGCTTCTTGTCCCACCCACTGTGCAGTGTTGGGCTAACTTCGAGGTCAGATCTGGCTGCACGAGGGTGTTGCTGGTGCTTCTGACCAAATCCCCAAACTCATCCATGGGAGACTGCAGACTTTCCCTGTGAGCAGATAACTCCAGTTTGGACACTGAACCTTTTCTCTCCCCTGCACTCCCCAGTCCGGTAGACTGTTCAGTAGTGCAGCTGATGCAGTATTTTGATTGCACCACTTATTCCCATGATCTTTTCCTGATGAATAGCAGTGATTCTGGCCATCAAAACACTCTTAATATTTTAACATAAACAGTGAAAAATAAAACCAGTTTACCAGCTGGCTTTGAAGAATCGCTGAAGACCTTCGCTTTGCGGCTAGCAAATACATTAATACATGGTTTTAACCTCCCTTGCAGGATTTCTCTTCCTATTTGTCAGATGGTCTTCATTTATCAACAAAAGGCAACAGCTTTCTAGCAGCTCAGCTTTGGTCACGCCTGGAAAACAAACTGTCTGCTCTTCCTTCACTGCTTCCCTACTGGCGTGACGTGGACCACACGAACCCTGAGGCCAGTCTTCTGTGAGATCCCTACAGGGAGGAGCCGGGGCAGCCACGCCAGACAGAGCCAGGCCCTTATCCAGCAGCGTGCTGCAAACTGTGTCCTCAGGGAACGGGGCACTGGGGAGTCCCCAGCAATGCTCTTCTCTGTCCCCTGCTCTTGGTCTGTGGGAGAATAAAGGTGAGACCACTTGGGGTGTGTCCTGGGGTGGTTTTTATTCATGCTGCTGCTGCCAGGCTATCTGTGGGGATGAGTAGCTCTTTCCTTGGAAGACTCGAGAGGAAAATGAGTCTCATCTGCTCTGTGGCCAAGGGATAGAGGCTGCCCTGAGCAGTTCCTGGCCTTGCTGAGCTTTGGGGACTGCGCTGTGATTAATACCATCTACTTGCTTTAAACACAGAGGAGCTCGTAAGAGGCAGTAGTGTGGAGTTTGTCAAGAGCCATTAATGTCAGTCCAGATTAATTTATTTGGCTGTAATACAGGAAAAGCAGTTCCCTGAGTTTTACTTTGGCTTTGGTAGTGATAGAGAGTAGGTTAGAGCAGGGGGTTTAACTTAACTCTGGCACCAGCAGCAGCTCTTGTGTATAGGCACAGATTTCAGACCAGTGCCTGTTTTTGGGCAGTACAAAACTGGTGATATATGAGCTTGGAGAAACTACTAGAAAAGGTCTGCATCTCTGCTGACAAAGCTGCACCCTATGGCATTTGCCATCAAGGTAAGGAGACCTTTCAAAGGAGCTCTGGGGTTCAGCCATAATTTAACAACTCAGGTAACATGTAAGTACTGCAGATTTTGGCCAAGAGAACACAAACTACTAAACTGCCTTTACAAACAAAAAACCACATCGCCAGAAACCTAGATGAATTTCAACAAGTATGGAAAAAACACTTTGGGACATGATTGTCTAGCAAGCCAGATAGCAGCAAAAATGAGGATACAACGAACCATGCATAAAAATCAAATAGTGTATCGGTGCAAATATAACCCCTCCATAATTCTGGGCTGTATTAACAGTTATGTTGACATGGAACAGATGTGTTTATTATGTAGTGGGTGAGAGAGTAATGAGAGGCTCTCATGCTGTCCTGCACTGTTAGTGCCATTAGACTGCCTTTGCGTCATTAAATAATTAAGACAAGCTCATCTACATGTCATCTACGATGTAATAGTGTTATAAACTGGAGCATAAGTAGTTATTGCTCATGTGCCTGGAGCCAGAGCAGAAGCAAGTTTGATATATAAATATTTATAAGTATTAAAGTGGACTATCCTTTCTGTAATAAACGCTTACAGTAAAGACTGGCTGAACAGCAAAAGGGGTTCCCTGTGGGAAGCTGTGGATCTTCCTGCCATAGATGTTATGAACAAACCATGCAAATACTGCTTTCAGTTTCTGGAATACAGCTCAGGCTGGGGGATGGATTCAGTGATTTCCAAGGCCTGCTCCACATCTCCACTTTCATGCTCCCAAGCATCTGCCACTGCATGGTTTTCACCTGGGATGTAAAGGCCTTTGTGCTGAGCACACCCCCATCCCTTAGGCATTAATGTCACCATCTGAACTGAGGATAATCTGCAGGACACGTGGGAAGACCAGCTCCAGCCCGGGCAGGAAGCAGGCAGCCCTCAGGGTGCAGGTCTGCTCCGCGGATACTCCGGATCTGGCCTCTGCAGCACCCGAACTCAGAAAGGAGCAGTCAGAAATCCTGGCTCCTGCCTGGCTGCATGCCAGACTTTTAACCCAGGCTTTGACAACCAAAGCATAGAGATCTTTAAGAAAAGGACTGCATAGAAACAACTCTTGTTTAACTGATTTTTTTTTTTTTAATATAAAAAGCTTTTATTTTGTTGGGAATTAAATTAACTCCTCACACGTGTACTTTGCACTGAATCAAAAAAAGAAAACCCGAACACAAAACAAACAACCCCAAACAAGGTTCAAAACCAGTATATAAAACACAATAGCTAGTCAGATAGGAATACCTTAAGGCACACATTCAAGTACTAGTGTAACAAGGATCCTTGGTGTGGAGGAGAGGGAGCACTCACAACTTCCCAGCACAGGTTTGGTTCCTTTCCCTCACGTTTAAAAACACGGGCTCGCCGCAGCCCTGCGTCCCTGTGGCTGAGTCCAGGCTTGTAACAGTTAAATGGTTCTGCCCTTGGCCACATTCTGTCAGTTTTATCAATAGATTACCCTGGGAGAAAACAGATGCAGAATGAAGGTGCTGCTGAACTACCAGGACAGTTGCTCTGTGACTCCACTGTGTCAGTCCATCTGCTACTAAGCTAAAACAATGCTCACGTGCCAGTCCCAGCTCACCTGACAGATCTCCAGGTGTACAGAAGACACCATGCAATTACCACCTTTTAACATCACATTTTACTACCTGTGTGAGAATCTATATTCACTAAATCTGCTCCTTATACTTACCTTGCAAGTTTTAACAAAGGTTTATTTCTTTACTAAATTCACAATTGTTTTTAAACAAAAGCCTCCCCTGCAATGGAGTGATTTCCTCCTGTCATTCATGCAGTAGGGGCTTCCAAAGGCCACAGAGACCACGGAAAATGGAGCTCAGCAATTTGAACATTTCGACAATAGTGTTGCCTATTTCAAAATAACATTTGGAGAAACATTTCTGCACCAAAACTGCTGTAAACAGCACTTTAAAATGTCATCTGCATAAATAATTTCTTCCTTTACACTTCTTTCTCCAACCAGACACCTGCGACATACAAACCTTAGTGCAGAGTGGGAAGCTCCCAACAAAAGCCACGAAGACAAGACAGCCTCACCACTGAGGCAGAAATTCCATGCTGGAAGAGCATTTCTCATGCACCACATACGATTTACCAGCCTCTGTGATCCTTTTATTTATACAGAAGCTGGGCATCTTAAGCTTCTTTATTCCGATTCTGCATTTCATTGAATGCTGCGAGAGGCTGTAATTTTCTCTGTTTCATTACTCTGTTCTCAAGGCATGTGCTTAGGCTTTTGGTTACATGTGCCTTAAATTGCTAAATTATCTACTCTATTACGGAACATACTGCAGTGTTCATTTTGGTTTTAAAAGCCCCTTAATTTTGTCTATCAGTGCTGTCAGACTACAAAATATTAAATTATAAAAAAAGGCTGATATACACAATCCAATATCCATCAGGATATTTGGTTTTGCACCACAGGTTGAAGGAAATGTTAAAGGTCAAGGAAATAGAAAAACAAATCCAAAAAGCTTCAAAAACAAGCCAGTTCGAGTTTGGATTTTCCTTTTTAAAAGATACAATGCTCTAATAAATGTAGTTTAAGGAAGGTCATACACATGACCAGCATCTGCAGTAGGTCACTTCCTTATTCTCCCACTCCCTCACAAAAATATATATACATATATTTATATTTATAGAAATGAAATGGTTTCAGATCCCTATTTTGCAGACACGAGTCATACATTTAGAAGGCAGCAGGACACTAGCACTCTGTTTCTTTGCTGTCCACCCGGTTCTGGCGCTGTAGTTTGAAGGATGAAGCTTTCTCACTCCTAATGACTGGATGGTCTGTCAAGTCCTCAAAAGATTTGGCGGCCGAGCTGCTGTTTGGGAAAGGGTCCTTCTCGAAGGCGTCCTCGTCGATGTGCGAGTCGGTGCTCGGGTCCTCCTGGATGGTGTCCATCCTCTGGTGGTCCTGCTTGGGGGCCGNGGTGGCCTGCGCCGCGGGGAAGGGCTTGATGATGCGCACGGAGGCCGAGTCCAGGCTGCTGAGCATCTCCACGTTCTGCAAGACACAAGCGGCCACGTCACCGGCAAACGCAACCAGCGGCTAGTCCTGGGCACGGGTTTTGCCCCATTTTTCAGAGGGAGGAGGCACCTTCTGAGGAGCAGCTGCACTCCTGTTAGAACAGCTTAAAGGCTACCACGTCCTCCCTGCCGCTCCCTCAAGGCAGAAAGGCCCTTCTAGCTCTGCTTCTTCCTTCTCTCTATAAAGCACCACAGGTGACGGCCTCACTGGGAAGAGCTGATGACTCGGCCCTACCTTCCCGGGGCCCAAACTGCTTTGGCAAAACCTACGACTGGGAATGCAGGGCCAAGCCACATGACACAGAGCTCAGTGCAGGGAAACAGTCCAAGGTACAGCTTATTCCAGTCCTCCAACTTGGAGAGTTCATGGTTTCATATACAAGAAGCTGCATTGAACACGGGTCAAAGACTGCAGGGACCAGTGTCATCACAGCCAAATTCTGCAACCCAGATTAAGTAAAAGTCCATTGATGTCTGCTTCTATTTGAGCATGGTTTGGAAAATATCCAGAGATCTCTAGGCATAAAAAAATCCCCAAGGACCTCAGCAAACACTAATACTGGGAGGGATGAGGGGGGAGGTTCAGCTGCTACCATTTCCCAACTGCTCCATCCTCAGCAGATTCAAAAGACACAAATCTGTTAAACTGTTGCTGGTGCAAGGAGCCCATTGGCTCTACCTGTGCTCTCCCTCTCCCGCCTCTGGGATTTTCTCAGTTAAATGCAGGAAGAAGCAATAAGGTAACTTTTCTCATGGTATTCAAGACCAGCTATGGGGCACCCGAACTAAGATCGCCCTCAGTTCTCTCACAGTAGTGGTCTCTGACTTCAGTATGCTTCCTCCAATGGTTGCACAAGGAAGAGCTCTGCAAGGCTTTTTCCCCCCTCCCCTTACAGAACAACATTTCCTTAATTGAATGTTTCAGTTCTTAATAGGAACTGGATTGTCAAAGCACAGGAAAGGATACCCAAAACTATGTCACAAGGTGCCATGTGCTGGACTCTAATTAAAATTTATCTTGGCACTTTTTTGCTCTTCCCCTCTCCCAGCTCAGTATCTGCGAGATGAGAAATGCCATCAATGGGCCCCTTGAGTAACTGCAAGGCTGTAGCACACCTGGCTGCTAGAAGCCAACTCTGCAAACAGCCATTGTGCAGCAGACACTGCATTTAGCAGAGCTTTTTGAGCCTCGTGCTTCAGTGACACCGCGTGGCTGGGAAGAAGCAGCCTGTGGCTGGGAAGAAGCAGCCCGTGGCTGGCGCTGCCGAGGGCGCTGTGCCGAGGGGAGGCTGGACAGGGGCGAAGCCGAGCTCCGCAGAGCAGAGCGGCTTCCTGCCCCGCAGGGCTTCCTGCCGCCCTCTGCTGCACCAGAGCGGCTCTGGCAACAAGGCACAGCTCTTGCAGGAAGGAGGAATCAGACCCTGCCACACTGCAGTGCTTGGGGAGGGTGAACAGAGGCTTGTTCAGAAACCAGCTTCCTCTCACATGGATTCACCCCCTGGCAGCATGGGGCTCCAGGGCTCTCTGTTATTACTCCTTTGGTAAATATTCTGCAGACACCTGAGGTTCAGATTTTCCAACACACATGGGACAGCATTCTGCCAATTCAGACTGAGACAGCAACTTACACTGGGGCAAAACAGGGACTTTGTGTTCTCCTCGTACTGCTTGTCCAATTTCTTGTCCTATTGAAAAACACACACACAAAATAATAAAGTTAATTTCCCTATGGCAAGGTCTCCTTTTTCCTGCAGGGACACAGCACTTTGTGGGGCTCTTTTCCCTTCCCCTACTTCCCCTGCCTTCCCATTCATCCCAGAAGTGCTTGTGGGCACAGCACCCCTTTGCTCTAAGCCCACACTGCAGTCAGCAGCACACCACATGTCCACACTCCCAGTTGCCCTGAGCTCGCTCTCTCTTTTTACCCATCCACCCAAGATCAATTGAGATCACTTCCCACTCTGGGTCTTCCCTCAAACTGTGGGTGTCTTATTTCTTCACAGGGCTTTAGAAGACTTTGTTTTTAATGATAAAAATACCAAAATTATACTTGGGTAGAATTCAGAAGGCAGAGAAAGAAAATCTGCCTGGGAAAGAATGGGAAAGGCTCCAGGGAATAGTCATGGGAGCACTGGGTCTGCCAGGGCCTGGCAGAGTTTAGCAAGAGTTTTGCCTACTGAAGGAGCAGTAAGCCTTACATATGCTGGATTTCCCTCCAGGGTTTGCTAAAAGCTTCCCATCATTTTCTCCCACTGCCATCTGCCATTTCACATATGAAGGGTGTTCTCACAGCAAAATCCAACAGAGCAGTCATCTCAAAGACAGCTTACTCACCACACAGTGCACAAGGATGCTGAGAGGAATCCAAAACAGTAAGGAGAAGACCAGCACAGAGCCCACTATATTATCCGCTAGGAACTTCCCTGTGAAACCAGTTCAAATCTGTCAGTTACCTACCAAATACTGTTTCATGAACACACACATCTATCCCCCCTGCTGCAGCCACTGCTCAGGCAAGCAAAGCCTCAGAATTGCCCAGAGAAGCACAGGCTGCCTACTTTGGAGTAGGCAAACATAAAATTATACAATTTAAGAAAATTTTACCCAGTATGTTAACAATAACAGGTTTTTCTCCGTTGTTCCCTGAAGAGAAATGCTGTAAGGCTGTAATATTTAATATGGGTTGTTTTGGAACAGCCAAGCTGCCCCTCTCACTTATACAAGACACACTGCGAGTCCATGACCAAATTCTGATGGAATAGTCACGTGATCTCTACCTGCCTCCACAAACAAAATATTTGAAGGTCAAAGATTCAAAAACTGCCTCTACCCCAGCAGGCTAAATAGCTTTATCAATTACCTAAGAAACCATTTTTTGTCCCTGAAACTTGAGACTGAAAGCTGCAACTCAGATAACTGCACGGTGCAGGCACAGCAGCACCATGAGCACACACAATCAGGGCTCAGGACACAGCACCAGCCTAAGCACTGGCTTTGTCTGGTGCCAGTAACACAGGGCGAGACACTGGGGTGACACTTGGGGGGCGGTGACACCTGCCTGGGTTGCACAGTTGGGATCAAGACCAAGGAGGCTCGCTCAGTCTCGGGGAGTGACTCAGCACAGGCACAGCTTGAGGTGCATGACCTCTGGTTTTCTTAAATGACAGAGAAAGGAAGTGCTCCCCTCCCGGTTTGTTGACATTTAAATCCCACTGAGAGGCCCACTTCATACCCTGCTGGATCTAGGTGACCTCTAAAGAGACTGACTGTTATTTCCTTTTCTCTAACTGACCTAGTTCTTGGTATTCAGACAAGAAGCTATCGTCCCTTTCACAAGCTTGGAAGATGCCTAAGAATAAAATGGAGTACAAAAATGCAAAACAATTCTTTCAGCTTCAAAAGGTGAGATCAGTAGTGTCAAACTTCAGGCAAAAACATACTTAGATGTATCACAAGCACAGCTACCATCTACCCTTGCACACGGGTGAATAAATCCAGCCAGCTAACTCCCTCCGAGGCTTTAGAGGTTCATGTCATGAACTCAAAAACCCCAAAAGGACATGGTTATGTATCTTACCAAAAGTATTGATGCTGAGTTGGTCTATGAAATCCCAAAATCGTTCAATCACATCCTGTACTTGCTTCTCACATTTGCCCTGCAAAAGTAACAAAATAATCTTATGCTACCTAAGCATTAAGTAGTGCCTGCTTGGAGAGAGAGATACAAAGATGGCAATGAAAGGAGAACTACAGACACAGTGTAACTTCACCTACATTCTGAATACAGAATTACACTCATGCCCAATAGCAGCAGTCTATTCTTACTGCCTTTATTTTTATCAAACCAGTTTCAATTCAATTGTCATCTGAATCAGATGAAGTTTTAATGTTCGAAACATGCAAAATCCACTCCACCTTTGGCCCATGCTAAGGGACATAAAACTGATGTCTCTGGAGAGATTTAAACACTGGAAGCCTCAGCTCCCATTATCCACAAAGAAGGCTGCAGCTCTCAGGAGCCCAAAGGTACAGACAAACTCACTCCCAGATTTGGCTGTGCAGGTTTAACACAGTATAGTGTTGGTCTTCCAGTTCTGCCAGCAGAAGGACTGGGGCATGTCCTCCCAAATTCAATTCTGCTGGCACCAGTTTAGCTCCAGCCACTGGGGTCTGCAGGTGTCCATGCAGCTGTACCATGGAAAAGGCCACTGAGTGCCAGCAACCCACCAGTCTCCCTGCCACGGGCTCACTGCTGCTTTCAGATACTGCTGGCTGGATTTTCATGTGATTGCTCCCTGACCTGAATTATTGGAGTAAAAATTAATCGGGCTAACGGGAACAACTGGAAAGGCAAGCGCTGCAAACCCAGCCGAGCTTAGGGCAGTGCTCAGTCCCCTCCTTTGTGCAGGCTGCCAGCTGGCTGAGCTGTGGGGAGCAGCAGAGGGGGTAATGAGCAGCTGCAGAAGGTAACAGCTTCCCCTTGCACGGGTCTCTGCAGAACTCCAACACCCGCAGCCTCCACCACCCTTCAGTATTTACCCTGTGAAGAGGTACTTAAAACCCGTTACCCTGCTCAAGCTTTGGCTTCTCTTCCCCAGCAGAGCCCTCCTCCCCAAGGACCCCCAGCAGAGCAGAGCTGGGCGCACTTACATTTGTGTCACAGAACCCCACAGTGCAAGGCTTCCCCTTGCGCAGGAACAGGAACTGGTCGTTGGCATCCACGTAGGGCGTGCACCTGTCCTGCTCGTCCCGGCAGCACACCTTGCAGGAGTTGTCTGTTTCTGTAATGAAGCAGCAAACTCACTCCTTGGAAGCACAGAGTCACCATCAACCCGCAACCCCACGTCTCCTGGCTGAGCATAGTCCTGACCAGCTTCCCCACAGGGAAGGCGGGACCGAGCCACCCAATTTCGGGCACTCTGACAATCAAGCCTAAAACTCAATCACATGCCCTGTGCAACCTATTAGGGGGTACAATGGGACCAAGTTCTCCAAGCTGATACCCCAACACTGCATGAATCAACAGGCCAGTGAAGGGGTTCCAAACACATCCAAAAAGACAAATTTAAATATTTCTTGGGCTCTGAGATCTCTAGGCATCTTTCTCCTTGGCTATGCCCTCCATCTCAAACAGTGGAGCTCAAAGCAGTTCATTGTGTTGCCCCTGTGAAGCTTTCATCCTACTCCCAGCTGCTTTCCCACATTTAAGGGATAATATGGACAGCAAGGGAGCAGGAAAACTCACTGGCAGAAGTATACGGCAGGCAGGTTAGCAGGGGAATGAACTTGGGGATTCTATATTCTCAAGGCACTTAATTATCTTTGAAATCTTTCTTTAATCCCTTATTGGAGGCCACTACTCCTCTGCCAGATGCTGAATCCAGAGAGGTTGGTTGCAATCTCCTTACAATCCCTTCTGTCCATCTGTGGTAGAGCTGGAAGGTAGGAGAGTGTCCTCTCCTTTAGCTGGACTGTCAGACCATAAGTCTCATCTTACTGTCTTCAACCCTGGCCAGCAGAAGACAGAAGGACATTCACATGCCCTTTTTAAACAAAGCAGCTGACAAAACCCAACGGTTTAAGCTTTTCCAGAAACCACAAACTCAGCCCTCCAACAGGCCGGCCCACAGTGAAGCCAGCACTCTCCAGGGTGCAGAGATGAAATACAAATTCCAGTCCCAGTCCCGTCTCAGTTCAGCCTGTGCCACCCACCGTTGCACGCACACGACCGCAGGTTCTTCTCCCTCTCGCAGAAGGGGACGCACTCCCCATCCTTGCACTTCCCCATGTCCACGCACACCGTGTCATCCGGAGCGTTCCCTGGAGGGGGACACTCACTGCTGTTCCCTACAGATGGAAGTCAGCAGAGTGGGAGGACTGTGTTAGAGCAAAGGGCAGAGCACCTAAGTGTGCAGAAGAAAAAAGGAAAATAATGGAAATACAGACTTATCCCAGGAAAACCCCAAAAGCTTGTTCTTGGCTTTCATCTGCAGGCTCCCTGCCAGCTGCTCTGAGAGGCAGCAGAAGCTCTGGAGGCTTTCAGCAGCTCAGGCATTGTGGCACTGGCAACCAAGCAGTAGGTGCAGACCCTGGAGCCCCCCTCAGCAAAGCATACACTCTGGCTTGACTCCCTGCCTCCAAGAAACATTATGAGGAGGAAGTAAACAAGTGGGGAAATGAAGCAGAGTTGCAGTAATTCCACCCTTTCTATGGCAAAAATCATTCCTGTCCCCTCCCAGTGACACACTCTGTTTTGCTCTTTTTTTTTTCTTTCAAGGGAAAGAAACAAAAAATTATTTAAAAAAAAAATCAATATTTTTTATGTTCTTCTGGGCAATAAATCACAGAGTGACCCCTGAACTACAATGAAACTCATTATAGGAGCATATTGTGATGGTTAACTGGTCTCTAAAATTACATGTACCGGATGACTAAAGGGCACTAGACTGAAAGTGGGTTGAACAGGACACTGAGCCTGGAGCACTTGGCTAGCTCACATACAGGGGACAGAACCACATCCTACCAGTGCAAAAAGACTCTCCTTTACAAGTGGCATTTATGGCTTCTTGGCATTTCTTTTGGGCACTTTCAAACTGGCAGCCTTTACAGCAAGGACTGTTCCGGTCACTGGGGAAAGATCAAAATGAAAGAAATCAATATTAACCAATTCAAAAAAAAATAAGTACAAGTGTGACAAAGTCAGAGAAAAAAGATGTTTAGGAAAAAAACCCCTACTTCTTGGAGACTGACTCATTGATTCAACCCTTGCCCTCTCTGCCCTCTCCCACAACCACCTTCCTACACATCCACTCACTCTTCACGTACTAAAGGTAAAATGGCATAGGAAGTACAACTTATTGAGAGACAACACAGGGACCCTTGTATTTATTCAAGGCACTTGGATCATCCTCTTGTAACCTGCTGTGCAACTTAGGACAAGATCTTTCACCCTTTCCTTCCCCAAACATTTCTCCCCCTTCTGTTGGTCCTGAAGGTTTCTTACTTTGTATTCTGCATTGTCTTTACTTTCATTGTTCTCACCTAACACAAGAAGGCCCTTAGCACAAAACACTCAATAAAGTTGATGGATTTTCTTGCTAAGCAACAGGAGTTGCACAAGCTCTCTAATGTTACGTGGCGTAGAGCTGAACTACAAAAAAAAAAAAGATTGGACGCTGCATTGCAACAAGGCCATGAACATCCCAAAAAGCAACAACAGAAAGAGGAGTCACTTAGTGCAGTCACTGTGCTGTCTGCTCAAACACATTTTGCAGCAGTGTGGAAATAACAGTATGCACCAGTGTAAAAAGCCACCTTCCAATACAAACAAAAACTGTATTTGCACAGAAAGTGTGCACAGGAAACTTTTAATGCTTTTTGATTGCCTAAGTTTGCTTAATAATAATGGTAGTAATAGCAGTGACAACGCGATAATAATTTTCAAGCCTGTGGCTCTTGACACTTCTCAGGAAAAGAGAATGCTATAAAAATTAATGTATGCACACAGAAGCCTTTCATGAACTCTTTCACTGCTGTGAGCTCACACATTTAGCCTCAAAGCCAGGAAAGAGGCCTGGGACGATGCAAGTGGCTTTAGGAGTTTTGAGCCCAGCCCATCGTTCTCTCCTGCATAAAGAGAAGCTGCAGCTCATTTCCCCTTACCTGCACTTGGCACCATCTCTCAGTTTACAGTCTGCAGAGCAGCAGGGATCAGCCAGCTGGTACAAGAGGCCAGGATCACATTCCTCCCCTTCATCCACCCTGGAGTTCCCACACACTTTGTTGTTGCGCTCTTTGAAGCACTCCTGGGCCTTGATCTCTATGGTCCTATGGATGGATTTTTTGCTGCAGCTTGAGAACATCTAGAGAGTCACAGGGGAAAAGAACAGCACTGAGTGCACCTTTCTGTCAACAACTGGCATCTAAGACAGCCACAGCCTCCCTAGGCCTCCGAGTTCTGGCATCCCAGACAGCAGTTATTCCCTCTATATTGTCAGTTTGATATCTTGGAAAAATTTTAAGATGGGAAAGTAACAGTTGGGTCAGTAATGGCCACTGCTACACACTGCAGGGACTCCCCCACAGAGTCTGGCTCAGAGACAACTCCAGCTCTCCCACGGCTTCAGGGCTTCAGCGGCCCCAGGACGGGAGGTGAAGCTGCAGCAACAGGCACAGACTGTGCTGCCTCTGGGCAGCGGGGCTGGGCACAGCCACAGGTCAGACCAGACTGCAGATCACCCCTGTAATCCGGGTTTCTCATCTGTAGAACAGGCACAACGCCAACCCCACACTGCCAGGGCAAGCTTCCGTCACAGTGCTTGGCAGCCCCTCTCCAACAGCAGCCATGGGCCACCCCAAAGCTGTGTGGTACTGAAGGTCCTGGACTGGACTCTTGCTGGTGACTTGCTTGTAGCAGCATATGGCCACAGCTAATTACAGACAACTAATTAAAATGCACCTTGACATGCTATGAACTCCAGCGAAACCCAGATTCCAAAGATGAGCTTATCTTGCACAGAACCCAACTGCATGCAAATGTTTTCTTTGCTAATTGCTAATCCATTACATTCTGGTGGTTTCAAACTACAGGAATCATTAACTAAATAGATTTGCCATGAAAGGGTCATTGACCATAGCAAAAATCTTTTGTCTTGATGCAAAAGTAAACAACCATACCTTGTTGTTTTCATGATCCCCACTGACAGCAATAGGATACATGACATATTTCCCACCCTGGTCTTCAGTGGGGGCACACTCTGGCAGACTGTCAGGATCATGCTCTGCTCCAAAGTTATGTCCAAGTTCATGCGTTGTAACCAGGTCAGCCTCCTTTTTTGAACGTGAAAAAAACAATGTTGAATAAAATTAGTCTGAGCAGTAAAGGACAGAAGATCCCAGCTCCTTCCAGGCCACCAGCAACACTAAGATACACCAAGATGGTTGGGAATTTCCTATGAACATTTTTCTGGTTTCAGAAGTGGAGAAATGAAGGTAAATAAAATTGTGGTCCTTTTCAAAGCCAAGTTCAAGGACTAGATTTGAATATTAAATCACTTTTAAAGGCAAAATGCTGTCCTAGAATACCAATTTGAACTTGTTTTCAAGGCAATGCAGACACTTAAAATATGAAAATTTGATTTTATGTAGCCGGAAGGCATAAAAAGCTAAACCAAAACACAATCCAAACAAACACCAGCTACTACGATTAGTCAATCTCACTTAACATATCTTGCCATTAGAATTATTTCTTCTAAATGGATGATGACATTAGGAGTGCTGAATAAACTCTGCTATTGCATGATTTCTAGGAAAGACACCTACAATTGTGGCCCAACAGGGATGGATTTCCAACATCATTTATGCAAGACAGGGCTGCCTGTGCTGAGGATCCCAAACCGGCTCTGCTCGCTGCGCACCTCCCACGGCGCCTTCCCCAGCAGGCGGTGTCAAGCTCACAAGGTGACAACCACAAATTAAACTCACACAGAAATAAAGGTAACCACAAGGAGACCAGGCAGTTCTGCAGAGGAACTCACTGTGGGCATGGGAAGGACCAAGCGCTGCTGTGAGCTGCCCTGGTCCGTGTCTAAGCATGGCTAATGTGGGAGCAGAGGCAGGAGAGCTGCCAGGGCATCCCTCCTGTGCTTCACTGTGTTTCATTTGGAGAAGAGTTTTAAGAAGTTTTGTTTTGGTTTGGTTTTGCTTTTAAACCAAAGTGGACACCATGAGGCACTTTTCCTGTGAAACCCATGAGAACCATCATCCCAAGCCTTAAGCCTGCCACTGGGAAGACAGAAAACTCAATTTCCTTTGTAATCCAAGGCAGAACTGCAGTCTGGAGATTGAACAACAAATGCAAATAGCATGGCAACAGCTAGAGTTCTCTGTCAACATCCCTCTAACACAAAGCTTTACTGTCTTTTTTCCCTATCCTCTTGACAGTTTCTGTGCCAAGTTTCAGCCCACACATCAATTATAAATTCCTATTATAATCACGCCACAGAAAAGCACAGCTGAGAAGCCGGCACAAGTCAGCAAAAGCGAAATATGCCCAACTGCAAAGATTTAATAGATGCAGACATAGGCACTGCTCTGGTGTCTTTACAAGTGAGACAAAGCTCATATTCAGGCTTTCAAAGCTCATTTGTGTATTAACTATCTCATAAAGTATGGAAAAAAATCCAGAAAGCGTCAACTTACATTAAGCTTAGTATTAGCACTAATAAGCCCTGTCTACTACACTGTTCTCTGCTCCAGTTACTCAGGACACACAAAAATCAGGTGGAGGGATTTCATTAAAAGGCTCAAACTAAACCTCCTGCTTTGCCTGCTTGTTCTGTTTGAGGGTTTGTTTTGTTAGAGTTTTGTTGTTTGCTTGGGGATTTTTTGTTAAAGCAAAATACATTTAAATTCATCTTTAGACATCAAAAACCTGTTTCTATCTAGAAAACTACAGGTCCTATGAGACACTAGCTGCTTCCTCATTCCTGTTTCACAGTAAATTCAATTTTCAGTTCCATTCAGTCCTGACTCCTCTTGTCAGCTACAACAAAAAAGATGATTTTTGTTTCATGATCCATACCCTTGTACTCAGAAATCTGACTCAAATGGAAAGCCAGCAGCTCTTTTCTGAGAGAGCAGAGAAGCCTGTCACAATCCCACGGCACACATCACCAGCACACACGCCTGAGGGGGATACTCTCCTACCTTTGTGAGGATGGTCTTCCCATAGTTCTTGGTGCTGGTCAAGCCACTGTTCAGATAGATATCCTTCTTTGCAATTTGACTGTAATAAGCTACAAAAGTGAGAAATTAATTAAAATTGAGAAACATTCTTCTTGTGTTTCAGGGCACTTTTGGGGAGAGAGGGATACTTGTCTGGGAAAATGAACAGCTTTATTGTTCTCACAGGCTCACCAGTGAGACCCTGCCTCTTGCCAGTTTTTGGAGCTGAGACTCTTTCAAGCACCGCTCCAACAGCTCGTGTATTGCAGTAAAGGCAAAACCAGCAGAAATTTCCAGGACAACAGCATCTGCCATTCCAGAACCGCTGCAGGATGTGCCCACACAAAGCAGCCCTTAGAACAGTGTTTTTTCTATGCAGCTTCTTCACACCGATAGCTCAGTGACTTTGTTCAGTGACTTTTATCCTTCCCGCTTTTTCCAGCTCCAGCCAAAAAAATGGCCATCCCTTCTATGTAAAAAAATGACTGCTAGAGTGTATGCAAGTAACACAACATACTCCATGAAAGCTGGAGAAGAGAACTAAACACGAATAACAAAAACTAGCTTCTAACCCACAACTGGGACAGAAGAAAAAGAAGCCTTGCCTTTAGGACAAATGCCACCATGGCTGTTAGGTCTGGGAGAGCCAACGTAAGCCAGTCCAAGTGTTCCCATGTCAAAATCTTGATACGTGAAGAGATGAGCAAGGCACACGTGAGCTGCTTTCTCAGCAATATCAAAGCTAAATTGCTTTAAAAAAAAAAAATCTCTGTTAGCTTACAGTGCATGTTAGAAGTCTACAGATAATAACATTCATCTAATGTGCCAGACAAGTACCACCTAGATCTGGTTAAGTCAGAGAACAGCAGCTGTTTAGCCATCCTACAGAGCTGCAGGAAATGAAACCAATGTCCAAGAACACTGTACACATTCATTTACATAACTTGTCTATTCATTTTCCCTTTTCACAGGGAGGACAAAGCCAAGCACAATAACTTGATGAAGGTCACAAGGCAGCCAGTCTCAGGGCCAGACATATCAGGACTGCCTTTCTGACTCAGACCACATTACTAAGACTAATTGATGTCTGCTCTGTAATTATGCAAGGGAGCCCTTTACCACGGGCTACAGGGCACGGCAGCTGGTTTGACTTTGTGTGACATCTACACATCGTGCAGAGGGACCGGAGGGCTTTCGCCCGTTACTACAGAGCAGCCATACATGAATGAGTAATTCTCTGCAAGGGGCACGATTTTTCAAGGTTTACGACCTACCTCTAGCAGCATTTTCACATCCCAGGCATCTTTCTTATCATCCGGGTAACTTCGTGCCATATTGTAATGCTTTTCTCCAGGTTTTACAGGATTTGGCTCATTGTGGATGATAATCTACATTTCAAAAAGGGCAACAATAATGAAGAGGAATTTTGGTCAATTTTATAGCTACAGAAAAGGTTTCGATGTAATTTTAAATGTCTCAATAGATCTGTAACGAGAAAAATTCAGACTCAGCATGATTCTAATATTAACTTTCCAGCCTCTGATCGTTAAATACAACTAAATCATAAGTAACTACATTGTAAGTAACCCTTTTACAGGATAACATCATAAGTTTTCACTGTAAAATTCTGCTTTGAGATGCATTGTACTTTTAGAAAAACCCCAAACAAATACAACCAGTATAAATAACCCCAAACCATTTCAGAGTTCTAGCTAACCAAAATGTATGTTAAAGGGTTGTTACTTTCCCAGTAACCCAGAATGAGTTCTCTACCCCCTCCCTGCCCAAGTAATGCTCCTTCTTTTTATTCCTGCAGATCTCTTCCCAGCAAAAGGGCAGCTGGCTTGTACCATTAGTCTCCATGTCCCACATCACAGCTCTTGCAGTACGCTGAGCTGATGGATCCCTCCTGTTTTTAATGCTGTTTTCCAGATTTCTGTGCACTAACTTTGAGACACCATCAGAGAAATTGAAGTCACTACATCCCTGTGTCCATATACAAGCCTCTACACTAGCATGATGTCTAAGGGAGTCATTAAAGCTCTTCGGGCAAGATTTGTGTGTTTTCACCTGTGTTTGAGGACCACTCAGGCTTTGTAAGCCAAGCACTAGTGACAGAAATAGGAAGTAAATGCATAAGAGTATGTCTGACAGAAACAAAACTTGCTCATATTCAGGAAAAAAAAGCACTTTTGAATTAAGAATAAATATGGAAAGATTCTCCCTGAAAATTCACATCTCAAACACTGCAAGGAACTGAAAATGAGCATCACGTGTCAGATCATTAAAGCTGGCAAGATGCTACTTCTGAGTGCTCCTGGCTGGAGTTAATAATGTAGGATTTTATTATTTTAGCTCTAACCCAGACAAAATAATCAGAAACCCTGCTATTTAAACCCTGTTCCTTTAACTTGGAAGCCCTGTGCAGAGCCCAGTGAATACCTGCTCTATCTGTATGCCGTACCCATTGAAGGTTCCGTCGTCCCAGGAAGTGTTTCGGTAGATGTCATCTACTCTGTCTATCAATTCAATCTGTGCAGAAGAGAAAAACAAGTTACCCAGCTGAGCTTTCGTGGAGCAAAAGACACTCAGAGAAACTGCAACACACTTACCTAGAAGCAGTCACTTGAATTAAAACTGAACCTCGTATAAGGTAACAAGACAAACTCCCTGGATCCAAGTACTGTTGGTTTTGGATCAGTATTATCCAATATGCTGGAAAATTTTCCATCATAAAAAAGTAGCACAAACTTTTCCATTTATCACTTTCATTTGTGTAGTGGAAGAGCAATAATATTAAGAACAAGACATTTTGGGAAACACTTTGTTCAAACACTGATTTTCCAGATTTCTTTGAGGGGAAGGGCAGAGGAGGGAGCTGTTTTTACTGCTTTGTTTTAGCATGGTGCTTAAGTAGTTTAACTGACCCCCCAGGCTTGCTTCCCTCACCCAGCCAAAAACCTATTATTTTCCTCATTATGGTTCAAGCACAAGGTTCCAGAAAGTCTCTTGTCAGTGCTCACAATCAATACCTCCCTTTTCAAGCTGGTCTCTTAAAAAAACACCTTCTACTAAATATAAACCACCAAACTTGCTGAGAATGAGAGAGCAAGACATTCAGAGCCACTCAATAATAGTTTATGCTTTAGTTTTCCAATCACTGTGTTGTTAATAGTACCCAGGAAACACAACAGCAGTCAGCCTCAGCACATGGCAGATGCTGAGATAAGAGCACCTCTGCAAACACACCAAATGAGGCCCCCTCACCTGAAGAATGTAAAAGCATTTCTGGGGGCAGAAAGGTCAAAAAGCCGGCAGAAGTGGAACAGAGCGATTAGCATTTCAAAGAGTCAAGCTCAGAAAGAGACTTTTGACAAACAACAGGCCTCCAAACCCGTTTTCATTTGGTTTTGTCTCTGGCCCCCAAACGCCCATTCTCTCCACTTCTGCTGAAAGGCTGTGGGTAAGCTTTGTTCTAGTTCACAAAAACCTGTCAGATAACCCCAGTGTTTTGGCTGGGCCACTGGCAATTGGTACACACGATGGAGCCCTGCTTTCCTGAGGATGGCTGAACACCTGCCTGCTGCTGGGAAGCAGTGAATTAATTCCCTTGTTTTGCTTTGCTGCTGTGAACAGCTTTTGCTATTGAACTGTTTCTATCTCAACCTACAAGAGATCTCACACCTTTACCCTTCTGATTCTCTCCCCATCCCATCTGTGAGGAGAGAGCAAGCGGCTGCCTGAGGCTGAGCTGCCTGCTGGGGTTAATCCACAACACCAATGTACAACCGAACAAGCTGTTTACTGGGCCTGCTTCTAATTTTATTGTTCTGGTCAGAGAACAGTAAATTTTTCCTGAAAGAATTTGGAAAAGAAGATCTATGTGAGTTGCTTTAACCTCATTAAATATGCTAGAACTTTAAAGATGCTCATTTGCAGTGGATTTCAAAATCCAGGAGACTCTAAAGCTCTCACTGAGAAAAGAGAAGTTCCTGGGAAGAAAATGGCATAGCCAACCGAAGCACATGAAAGGAAGGTATTTGCTTTTAAGTGAAATTTGAAGACTATTGAACTACATTAACTTCATTGTAAAATATTTTTAAAGCATGATTTAGCACTTTCCCAGGTAAAAGCTGTGTGTACAAAAGTAGTACAAGCTGTATGTTGTTTTAACTACTGGATCACTGTGTTTTCCTGCATCTATTCCAGCAAATTTTAACAGGGTGCATTTACTTACCAAATAGTTTATGGTGGTGCTCTCTTCCCCACGGCCCATGTACTTGAAGAAACGATGGTCTGCCACTACCAACATCTTGCATGTGTTTTTAGAGTTCTCTGGAATGGATCTTTTCTTCCGATGGGTGCTTTCTAAAGTGAGTATTTCAAATAAACACTCAGTACTACTACCACTGCTGAGTCTATTGTCCTTATTTAAGACCTGAATGTGAGTGTGGATGAGGTCCTGGGAGGAGAATGGGGATGTTTAGTTTTAGTCTGGGGCTTTTTTTTTTTTTTAAATAGTTATTCTTAAATTTTGTCTTCCTAACAGTCTTCAAACTTACTGTAAGGAGAGGAATGCACAGCGGTGAAACTGAGTTATTCATCAGATTTACCTATGGAGCTTTTATGGTCATCATCACAGCCTTAATGCCTCTCCTCCTCCTGTTCCTCAGTCATTACCCCAACTTTTGCTGACACAGCAAAGGACAGAGGAAAGAGGGACCAAAAACTCTCAAAACCCCATCATAGCTCAAGATGGATTCCTTGAGTGACCATAGAGGCCAAAGAGATCCTGCTGCACAGTGCACAGAAGTAAAAAGTTGTTTTACCAGGCATGAGGAGTGCTGCGTCTCCCCTCCACCCCCACAATGAATTGAAAGAGCTAATTTGTTTCAAAGATGCTGCTCTCTCAAGGTATGGACACTCGCCTTCATTTTGCTTCCTGTCTTCCAGTCCTTTTGGCAACAGTTCATCTTCACTCAGCTTTAAATAACCACACACTTTGGGGGACTGCAATCTTGAGAAATCTTTGATATCTTCAGATCTGTAGACCAGCAGTCTTTCATCTTCCACATCATCTACAAATCTCCACAGTGGCTGACAGCACAAGGAGAAGTTATGAACACAGTGAATGCAAAGTCTAGATAAGTAAAAAACTTTATGTATGTACCATCATATCTCCACAGCTCTCTGTGTACACACAAATGCACAAATGCACTTCACCCACAGCAACAAATCTACTTATAAAATGACATCCCCAAGAAAGCGAACAGAAGTCAACTCTCTTATGCTACATGGGAATCCAGAAGTCTGAGAGCATCTCAACAGAGTAGTGGCAGCTACCTGATAAAGCCATAGGAGAGACAATTTTTCTTCCCCTCAGAATCTGAGCAAGCTGAGGAGGCTTCTCAGGTTCCTCTCCTCCCCTCTGTAACAGCATGGAGCCATGTAACAGCAGGAGGAGATCTTTAACTGTGCTAACAAATGCACCCACCAGAGGCACAGGAGGTGGCAGGCAACAGAGAGCCTTTAAGCACACAGCAGAACGTGGGCTCTTCGATGTTCAGTAGCTACCCAAGTCACTCACAAGCATGAAAATTTCTCCAAAACCAAAGAAGACCATGAAATCTCAAGGAAAGACACCAATTCCCATAGCAGATACATACAAACCACCTTTTTACTTTACTGACAAGTCCTATTATTATCTGAACGTTTAAGCTACAGCAACACCACCAAAGACAGCACGGACAGGGTCAGTTCTTTGGCCAAAGCCAAGCAGCACAGACTGCCTGCATCCACAACACAGAGCACCTGGCTCTGGGTCTCCTCTGGCCCTTAGGCAGCGCTCTTGCAACTTCAGCCAGCCATTATTTAGCACGCTGTGCTTTCACTTCACAGCAAAAGGTCCCGAAACGTGAAGGCTGTGCCACGCCAGCAGCCACATGTCTGCAGCATGAAAGTGAGGGCTTCGCACACTAAGGCAAGGTGTGAGGGCAACAGTGGTTTACACAAAGGCCCACAGCCTTTCCAAATGGGCACAACTACCTTGAAAACAAAGGCAGGAAATGGCAGAGCAGCTTTGTCCATGCTGCCTTTGGGGAACAGACTCAGGCATGCTCCCTCTGTGACTGCGCTCGGGAATCGTCTCATCTGGGGCTGGTCGGTGGCCAAAGCTGACCTGGGGACAGCACCAGTGAGGCAGCGTGGGCCAGCCAGAGGCTGCCCACCATCGCCTGCCCTCAGCTGCACACACACAGCCAGCCAGGAGCAGGGGCTGCACGGAGAGCCGAGGCACACCCACACTGCTCTGCACCACATACACAAAAATGCTTCACACCACAATCAAACAGCTACTCTGTGTTCTTAATGTAAAACACAAGTACAGTGATTTGGGCATTTTGATCACAGTTTTATACTTTAACATAACTAGATTTCTCAGGTTTACCCATAATTCTGCATATCCTTGGGTTTGGAGACAATTACAATATCCATGTAACACTCAACCATAATTACTGTTATTCAGCCATTCTAATACTGCTTGTGTCTGGGAATATACTGCACTGAACAACTCATTATGACAGTCTCTAATTATGTATTTGTTGAATATGTTTTTTCTAACCAAGAGTTCAAAATAACACAAGCAATGAAAATGGTGAAAAACAAGGGAGCAGGGAAAAAATAACCAGATTTTCAGATAAAATATCAGGTTTTCAATGAAGCTCTAAGAATGGGAAAACTTCCAAGACGTAACAAAGCCAGTTTTAAAAAGCTTCACAGACATCGACTCTGTTTAGACCGCCACACTTTGTTAGAGGCCATGATCACCACTAATTACTAACATTACCCATTTCTGTTTCTGAAAGCCCTTCCTGTTTAAAACATACCCTCTCCCTGATGTATCTAAAACATGCAACTGTCATAGAATGTCACTCACTAATAAAAGTCAACACTTGCAAGCCAAATTGGTTTCTTCTCTCCCTCCTCATCCCAAAACAAACACTACCACCAAATCTAGTTGCAGCTACAGAAGTGTCAACACAACTAACTAGAAGAGGAACACCCAGAGGAAAAGCAGGTGATTGTCTGGATACAGTTTTCCACAGCAAAGCATACCTCGATATTGTATTCTTCTCCATCGGTATTGATTCGCACTGTAAAATCTTCATCCCCAATATGTGCCACAACCTTGGAATTATGCTCTCCTTTAACATAAGCATGGAAGAATTAAATTAATTCAGCTGTTTGCACATGCTCCTGCACACACACGGTTTGTTGGGGGTTTTTAATTGTTTCTAAACTTCATGACAAACTACCTTCCTCTATCTCTGTACTGTTCAATTTAAAGAAAAAAAGAAATTAATCAGCACTTCCCCCAAGTGTTAACGCCCCAACAGCCATAGTCAACGAGACTCAGATTGAACAGATAATTTTGCAGAAAGTGTTAAGATGGCTCTGGGCATTAGTAATAGGACACACAATATTTCTGCCAACAAAAGCAGCGTGCATCTAACTATTATCAGACAGCAATTTCACGGCGTCAGCCTGCATTCCAGTGGAAAAGTCTCACCACATCACACAGGCAACACAGAAATCAAAACAACTTAGCACAAGCATTAGTACTGCCGAAAGTGGAGCATTACTTTTCTTTACAGAAAAGTAATCTGCAAAGAACTATCTTTAAGTCTTTTAATTGAACAGTCTGGGCATCAGTGCATCACCTCTACCTCGGCTTTGTGTTCTAGGGCAAGGAACATTCAAGTCCTACATTCCAGCTGGAATTAAAACTACCATCAGCATTTAAAAAAAATAATAATTTGCAAGCCGCTGCTTAAGTAAATTATACCTCTGTGTTCTGCCAAACTAAACACAAGAATCCTATCTTAGGAGCTTGATGCAATAAACCCTACCACCCACCAAACCTAAAAAAATCCCCAAACACACCACAAGAACAAAACCAGAAAACCCAAGGGAATAAGAATTACGTTTATTTCTTCATCCTAACCATATCTGATGAAAATGAGGGAAATACACCATCTACTCTGCTCAAGAGACTCGAGCAAAGCTGTGGTTTCTCAGCATTGACCCATAGTCTACTTCATACTGACCAACGACATGTCCGGTGAAAAAGTCTTGCCATTGAACACGATACTCCTTTTCCTTGCCTTCACCATCCACAATTAATGCTTGAAATTTTTCTGAAAAGTGTTCAGCAGTTGCAGTTAAGTATAATTTAAAGTGCCTGTAAAAGAATTTACTTACATTTACTTTATATTTTAAGCAAAATATACACATAACAGATACAGTCAATCTCCATTTTACTGAGGGTCCAAAAGAAGTTAAAAAGCATTAATTCTGACAAGCAGGCTATAAAAAACATATACTGTGTAAATGATAACTGTAAATATTTTAGGGTCACCGATGTTTAATTTAAAAAAAGTTTAAAAAAACCCCAAAATCCAAAACAGTCAGAGTTTACTCATGATGTGCCTTCTCCACTTGCAGTCAAGCAAAACCAGTTACTGGTAACTATTTAAAAAAAAAAATCAGACAAAGAAATTTCTTCATCTATTTGAAATTAAATTATCTTAAATTTCTTATTTTCCGACATAAAACAGGTAGAAGACCATAAACAGAAATCTGAACTCTGTACATTTTTTACAATATATTGTCACAAAAACTAAACACTATCCCAAGATGTAAGCTGATAACCTTCTCTGGAAGAAGTCTCATGGGCTCTTGGTTTGTGTGGATTTTGGGTCAAAGATTTTTGGCATGCTCCTCTGCAATTATTCTGTAATCATCGCTGGCAGTATTGCAACCTCACCCTAAAGTCAGAGTGCATGAGGCAGTGCAAAACAGGGACAGTCAGACATCTGATCCCACTAACCATTTATAACTGCCCCTCCAAACTTGAAAATTGCCCTTCCAAACATTCAGAGATTCAAAAATTATGCATAACTTGCGTGACAGTTGAAGATGACAGAGGGGAAGGCACATGAGAATACAGAAGAAAAAAGATGTCAGATGAACAAAAATCAATCTACATTTGTTAATACAAAGTGTTATTCTCACCCTGCTCCCCATTTCAGATTCACAATTTCAGCACTCAAATACCTGCAAGGCACTTTTCTGACTTTCAGAATAAAATCCTTGCAATCTTCATGCCTGCTCCCTTCTCCTTCCCCTCTCACCTGAGCTTTTATTTGCCATCTTATAACAAAAACCAAAAAATAAAACCAAACCAAACCAAAGATTAAAACACGTATTTATTTAACGGGACATTTATACTCAGTAGGAGGAGGATTAAACCTCCATGAAAATAAATACAGTGAATCTCTTGGGCAATACACCACACACACTTCCTAAACTGAAGGCTGAGATTTTCAAGAACCAGAGGACAGTCAAGAAGCATTGACAACCTTGCCAGATGAGGTGTGAGTGGGATCCAACCCAATCAGTGGAAGTAATCTACATGAAACTAAACCTAAGAATAAAGCAAAAGAAATCCTAAAATACTGCCACTTCAGCCATCAGAGCAATAAAATATAACTTATTTTCCCCTTTCCTCTGAGCCTCTCTGAAGTCATATAACCACGCAGATCACTAACCTAGAAGAACTGACCAGTCATGACAGGAAACAAGACAACAATTTCTGGCTTTGAAACGGCACATTATTCATCACAAACTGAAGGAAAATACTATGCTGTTTCATTGTTGATTAATTAATTACCTTTGCAGGGCTGAAAAACTTAAGAGCCTCTCTACGTGTGTCTCAGGCTGGAGGTCCCTCTTCTTCAGTGAGTGCTGCTGGATGCTAGACAGAGAGAGGATGTCGTAGTCTGAAAGCATGGACTCAACTGTGTCTGGAAGACCAACGAGGAAAGTTTTAGTTTCAAAAGACTTTCTTTCCAAATGCACACATAGAAAAAGAGCAAACCAGAGCCTCCCATTTCAACAGCAAGACCACACTTTGCTCTAACTTTAGGATAACTATTGTACAGTTCTGTAAAGGTCCATTTTGCATAGGCAAGTAGAAATTGTAGAATTGAGACAAGACACAATCTGAGAGAGACAGAGTTTGCTTCACTTTTTCTACAATTTCTAAGCAACCAACTCATCATTTTTACTGCCACAGCAATGCAGAACTAATGTCCTCCCTGGCTGTCCCCCAGAAACTAAATGGGGGAGAATGTCCCCATTTCTCCGGAGTGAATTACTCTCCTCATCTGCTGGTCCGCAGATGAGACAGGAGTCTGAGGAAGGAAATAGTTTAACCGAGGAGACTTGTACCAAATGAACTGCAGATTGGGACTGCACTGGGCCTTTCTGCCCAACAGTAGCTAGAAAGCAGGAACCTGCATAGCACAGTCAATCAGAACTAACAAGGCAACTCATGTGAGACACCCTGGTTTCTCAATACCTTACTATCACGCAAAACTCCTTTTCCTACTCGGAACACAAAAACTTGTTCAGAGAAAGGAGACCAAGTGCCTGAGTTCCTATGGGAGCGGTACACAAATTACAAATTCAGGTCAATATTCTGCAGATGTTTCCACCATTAATAAGTGCACAACAGCTGCCAACGGTGTTTGGCTCTTGCTGATAAAGCCTCCTGCTACTTCGTAAGGCATTCCTTCACCAAAGCACCCATCCACACTCTTCCTTCTCTGGAGCACTCACCACCTAGCGAGACACCCAACAACCACCTTGGCTTCCACCAGCACTGATCGATTCAGTTGCTATTTACAGCATTAACCAGAGGCTCTTATTCCCACATCACCGTTTTCCTTCTCAGACAGAGGTGTTCACTCTTCACTGCACCAAATGAGGATTCAGATGTGTTTTACAAGAGACAGAAATGCTTTAATAAAGACATTCTTTATTAAAAAAATTCCCTCTTTCTTTCCCCTCCATTTCCAGCTATGCTTCTAAATCAGACCTGATAGCTACCAAAGAGGTTTTTCCTTAAGGAAGATGGCATTCCTTCAGAGGCCCTGGTCACTAGTTACACCACTCAGCAAAGCCACCTCATGTGTTTTATTGGTCTTTTAAGTAAAGCAGCACCTCTAATAAGCTGTTTTACTGGCTCCGGTGCAACAAAACCAAGATTACCAACTTGAAATCTAGATGAGTCCGGCTCTTGAAATAATACGGGTTTTTTAAACCTGACACTCAGTACCGTAATTTACCCCCAAATCCGTGCCTCCGAAGCCCAGGAAAGCTTTAAGAACGCGTGCACGGATCAGGGCAAAGGAAGCACCTCGCTCTTCCTTTTGCGAGGCAGTGGGTGGGGAGAACTAACCAGCAGTGCACGGGCACACGTGTGCTTGTGTACACCGAAGTGAGGAAGGCACGGAAGCAAAGACGACTCTCACAGCCCTCCTGGGCCTGCATCCCGACCCACTGGCAGAGCGAGGGACGGGCGACGCAGCCGCTTTCTTGGGCAGCAGAAGCCATCGAGCAGCGGTTCCCAGGCTTCTCCCTCCCCGGCTGCTCCTCCCCAGCCCTTGAGCAACACAGGAAGGGCAGTGCAGTTGCAATTTCCTGATTTCTGTTTACAACCCACAGGTCGAGAGCACCTGCAATCGATTACCATGTGTTTCGGGTTATATGCAAAGACGAGTTTCTACCACCGTATTTTCTGCTGTGGGGACTTTCCCCGTGTGTGCCCCACTGCTGCATGCCAGGCAGGGCCTTCATCCTCAGCTTGCCATGTGCTGCAGAGCTGGCTCACTAGAGCCATGCAGTGAGAAAATGCCTAACTTCCCCCTCCAAACAGCCCTTTTTTCCTTTAAAAGTCTGTTCTAATTCATTGCTTTTGGTCTGGCACCTGCTGTCGTCCAGAACCACCTAGGAAGGGGGTAGGAATAGGCAGGGAAATCAATTCTGAGAAAAACCCCCACCTCATTAAACTGCCTAGTTCTGAATTCTTTTAATCAAACTTGAGATTCTCTCCCCACACTCAGCTAGAACTGACCCCTCAGTTAAAGTGGATGTTGATATACAGGGTATCCAACATCGGTTGATGATACAGACCGAGCATGTGTTACGTGGGGCAGGAAACAAGAGGTGTGGTACCACTGCCACGCTCTTCGGGCACCTGCCAGGCACCAGGTCTGCCCAAGAGGCACAACCCCAGCTATAAAACACTACTGTCCTTTTGCACCTCTTCCTGTGAAGTACAGACCAGAACCAAGAGAAAGCCATGCCAAAGAGCAAGGTGCAGTTGCCACTATGGCCAGACAAAATGTCTCAGTCTCATGGCAAGAGAACTGAGAAGTCTACTAAAAAAATCAGGCTTTTTTTTTTGGTAGGCAAGTCCTGCTCCACCTTAATATACACAAACACCCTTCTGGAAATGCCTCACAGAGACACAGGAAGGGCAGTAAGAACAAGACCTGAAAAAGTTCATGAAGATGAGTAAGATGATTCTATTGAAGTAAGAAATGAAACACAGGGCACTCCCAGTTCCTGTAACCCTGAAACAAGAGTGCACTTGTTCATATTTCCTCTTATCCTTCCTAAATTTGTTTGCTTTTAATTTTACTTACAACATAAGTAGAGGCTTAAGACATGCTGCTCCCAGTCATAATCTGTTAACTAACTATGGTATCAGACAGATGTGGAAAAAATATATTGGTAATACACTCAAACCAAAATTTTTCTGTAAATTTTTTTTTTTCATATTGTGAAAATTAATCCACGTTCATGGCTTACTGAAAGTAAAATATGAAGTGTCATTATTTTAAACAAAACACAGAACTGTACAGAGTCCAACTGTACAGCAGTCTGTGGACGGGAGCCATATAAAGCATATACTTAACTTTTTATTCAAGTTTAAAAATCTTTCTGGTGCTCCTTCCTCATTATCTTCATTATGGTCCAAGAGTCATTTCCCATCGGCTTCGACAGACCTGAGCTGACTTAGCTTTCCCAAATCACTATTTTGCAGTTCCTTCCCTCCCACACCCTCCTAGATTTCTGCATTCCTGTCTTTTTAAGGAACACCTTAATTGCATCCTGATATGCCAAGTATTTATTTATTGTCACCAGCCTTCACCTCATGGTACCTTCTCTCCTGGAGGGAGACCTCCCAAGAACATACAGATCTCGAGTTTGTAAGAGAGACAGGGAAGGAACGTTAGTGACAAAGACGATATCCCAAAGCTCTCAAGAAGAAATCCACAGCAGAGATCCTCCCTCTACCTCCAGCTTTGAACTCACCGACTCTTCCCTCTTTTTTTTCACCTTGTTTCTGGGCTAAAAGCCTCCTGGCACTAGACTTTGAGACTTAACGCAGGAAAATATCTTTTAATAAACTCTGCTCCAGCACCGAAGAGCTCAAGAATGCACTGGGCAACAGCTTAACTCCCTGAGCTGGAGGCCACTGCAAGTATTTCAAAAGAAGAAGTTTCTCTTTCAGTGCTCAGCTAGCAATTCAAATACCAATGCCACCCTTCTCCAACCAACTTGGCTTTCATAAGCACAACAGTAAATTCCCATGATCTCATGCCACATCTATTGCCCGGAAACCAGCAAGTAAATGTGGCAAGTCAGCCATTTCATAAGCATTCTTTTGCACTGCATTATTTATGGAAAGGTTAAGCTTATCTAGAAGCACAAAGTTTTAACCCAGAAGATATAATTAATATTTTTAAAAACTCTCTTCAAAATTATCTCGTGATAGAAAATGTCCCTACCTAAAACTCAAGATCCAACATTAAAAAAAAATATTACTTTTGGGATTTAAAAAAGACCACCAGATAATCACTGGGGTTTGCAGGAATGGTTGCAGTTATTTCTCCAATCATCCCAAAGGGAATAAAAGCAGAAATATTTTTTCTGTCAAAGGCAGAATGGGACGACAAGCCTGCAGGGAACAGTCCTAGAACAAGCACTGCCAACACACTCAAGAAGGATTTTGCAGTGGGACTGTTAAATCAGTGTCACCTCCAAGACTGAAAGGAGGGCTCCAGGCTGTATTTCATGCGGCACTCTTCGACTACATCTGGGTTCTGATCTCAAGTTGATTCCCAGTGAGTATCAAATACCCATCAAAAGCTTATGAGCAGTTGACTAGTAATAATTTTTCTAATTCAGTTGAGGAGTGACTGAATAGTTGAAGGGCTCCATATTCTTTATTGTTATTATTTAGTTTTATGTGCTCTTCTTAGTACGTTAAAATATTTTAATTCAAGTAACCGAATATAGTAATTTGAAATGTAACTCAGAGTCTCAGAATTCAGACCAGGAAACACAGATTGGAGTCTTTCCAACCTGAACCACAAGAGCTAAAGCAGGTCTCCATCACCCTACATAAAACAGCTGCCCCTGTGTTTGTGGTAACAGCCGCTCACTGGCTGCAACACAGCCGGGTCGTTTGGCTGCAGCACCAGTGCAGGGAGTGCTAATGGAGAAGGCAAATATATTCCTATTTCAACTGGGCACACAAACGGTCTGTTCCAGGCAGGAGGTGATACAGTCACGCCTAAATGTTTGTGGGTACCTTCTCTGAACAGCTTATGCTGCTTTTAGGAGACTGCTGATGAAGAGGATGCATTGAGAAGGTTCATCGTGGGAAAGCTGCTCCGTAACAGCTCCTTGCACGTGCTGTGACATCTTTCTGCAGTACATCTGGTACAGAGCCATTGCCAGAGACACAACACAGAGTGAATTGAAACACTTAGCCAACACAAAACAGCCCATGCTTTTAACAGTTTAGATAAATCATGTTTACTTGTTTCCACTGAAGAGTGGTTGCTGTTTTGCTCATCAAGAACATGTAAACAGAACTGGTGTGAGAAACAAGTTCAAAGCTAGAACCAAATACATGTCAGCATTCTAATAAACCATAACAAGATACAGGTTTACACTCTGAGCACATTTCTGGACAAACCTGTTAGTAAGAATGGCCAGCCACGTCAGCACTGCTGAACATTTTAGAAGGCATGTTTTTGACTCGATCCCAGCTGCACCAAACTTGTAAAACCATGTGAGAAAACAAGGTGCCCGAACTCAGTCAGCAGCAGACAAAGCCTCGGGGTATGGTTACCCAGCCCTCATGCTGGGAGGGCAGGGATGCTGCTGCTTTATTGTCCACCAGCTACTCCACAGGGCACTTCTCCCGCAGTTACATGGGCAACTACTCTCTCCTTATCACACATTCAGACATGCCAGTGATGGATATCATGGAAAAGCTAACGGCTTACTAAATACCCTTTAGCTCATCTCAGGAAAAACTTGCTCATGTAGCTGCACCTTTCTACTACTCCAAAGTTTTTTCCCCACAGTAAAATAAACATCTGTTTCTGGGCAGTGGGAATATTTCCTTAAGGGCGCAAATTCTGTTTAGCAGAAGCTGTACAGATAATTTTCTGGTGGTTTTGAATACAGCTGAATACCCACAGTGGCTCCTACACACTACCTCACACACTTCCAACCTTGCAAATTATCTCCTTCACTAATCATGTCTTAAATAAGGACCAGAGAGGAACAAAACTTATACAGTTGTATCTACTTGATTTAATAACAGTCTGTCCTATTAATGACAACAGACCACCTTTCAAATGAAAAAAAAAAAGCAATATCCTGCCAAATATTGACATTATTAAAAGAAAAGGAAGTCCACTGAATTAACATCCTCATAAATAAAGTGAAACAAGGGCAATACAGCCATTCCATCTTACACCAGAACAGCATCATATGACTCGATGCTCAAAAAAACCCAATGCAACCCACCCTCAAATCACCTGCTTTCATACATCCTGCAGAGAGGAACTGCCCAGTCACAGGATGCAGTGTTCTCTGGAAACAGATCATTTGCCTGGCTCTCAAAAACTACAAGCCTCACTACTGTACAAAGATCCCACATCACAATATCAAGGAGGAAAAAAGTACAAATAATGCACAGGAAGACAGCACAGGAAGACAGGGATGGATATTGTGAAGAGATGCAGGACACAAGTGACAAAGATGGGCAATACTATCACATGTACCTTCAAGAATAAAAGACATCAGGAAGACCATCAGAACCATTGAGAGGGTTGCAGGACATCCCCAAAACAGGCAAGTTCATGTGTTGCACATGAACATCATAGAAAAGGCCAGCAGGATAAACTGCTCTTTATTAAAGAAACCTGGCTCTTGGATTCACAGCAAAGCACTTCACATCATCAGTCTGGCAAAGAGGCAAACTACAGTTTATAAAAAAGCTGGGGGGGGGGGGAAATCAACCTGTTTATAACAGAAGTTAAACACAAACTTCTATCTCAAAGACAAATCTCTGCTGACTACTAAACATACAATTAAATCCTAATGTAAAGTCAGAGTGCCAGAGTACGGCTGGCTGTGCTTCCTCACTTGGCCCTTCCAGCCATAGAGCAGAAATCCACACTGAGGCTTCTGCACATGCACACAAAAATTCCAGAGTGGCAGAAGCATGAAACTGAGATGAGTCACTGCTGCTCTCAGCAATGCACAGCAGCAGAGAAGTTGTCAGTTTTTACAGTGGGGGGAAAATTAAACCACCCCAAACCTTAAATGCAAATAGGAATTTTACTTATTGTCTGCTTAAAGGTCAGAACGAATTGGCACTACTGAAAACCAAACTCATGCTGAGCACTGGATTATGTTCCCATTACAAAAATCCTGCAACAGTTAAAGGTAATTCTTATTAATTAGAATTTAATGTAGCATTGACATTCTCCTTTTTGTTGACCTTGAGTACTTCTCAGAGAAATTACACTTCAATCACTTTTTTCAGTTGGAAATGGAAACACTGACCTATTCACATGAACAAGTGAAAACAAAGCTGAGAAAAGTACTTGAAAACCTTGATATTAAGTAACTTCATGGAAAAGATTGCTAATCCACAACACAAAAATAATACTGATAATTTGCATTCAATAAAGCCATGTCTACACCAAGCATTTGCTGTTTATACTGAGACAAAGACACTGCATCAACGAATTCCTGCAATGATTTTGAAATAATCCCGCCACATCCTGGGCAGGGATCACATGCTGTGGGACTGTGTGTCCTTGAATTCTCCACCATGTGATGCATGGTGAGAAACACTCCCAACCCTCAGCTTTTGGGGACATACTGCAAAACCAGCCCCATCTGAAACAGCAGTCTTGCTTCAAAGGATGTCCAAATGGGGTAAGAAACAGTAAAAAAGGAAGATCATGGTAGGGAAATGAATCATTTGACCCTCACCTAGGTCTTGCCTTAGTCTCCAACAGAACCTTCAGTTCAGCAGGAAAAAATTTAATCTTGCACAAAGATTTTTGTCACTAATGATCTCACTGCACATTCTCGACACTGAGCTAAACTTCCAATCCCTTAACTCTCTGCCAGCTAGTTACGTTCCTGGCCTTTTGGACTTCCTGCATTTTGTCACACCAAGTGTGAAGAATTCAAAACTGACTGCAAATCAATTTATGCTGCCCTCTGTATCACTTAGCTCCCCTGGTTTATTCATCAACACCACTACCATTTGTTTTTTTCACTCAACAACTTCTAAATCCTGGTCTTCTCATGTGCACTAGGTACATTTGCACCGCACCATTTGTCATTTCTCCAGCTCACACGGTTGTTCTGAGTTCTGCATGGTATTTCTGCAGTATGGAGAAAAAACTGCTGAAAATCAGGGTACTTGCCTCAGATTTTATTAGTGCAATTTGGCAGGTAGAAAAAGACCCCCAGTGAGTGATTCAAAGAATATCATCTGCCCAGCACAGGAACAACTATCTCATTTTAGTTCCCTGCCTAGCTTGTGATAAAAAGTTCCCATTCAAAGGAGGTAACAGTAGAGTAAGACACATTTTGCATCCAGACTCTCCTGAGGGTAATCCTGGACACGTGCTGCTTAGTGGCAGCACACAACTTGCACCACTGTACTGCAATACAGATTCAAGCAGTTCTTTAGATATATTCAGTGACCTATTCACCCATTCAGCACCCAAGCTGGATATCTGCACTGTTATTCTTCTCAAGTACATTAAGCTCTGTTACCATTCACATATGTCTGAACTCCAAGACAAATAGCGTAAGCATTTTACAGCTATAAAAAGTTATCTTCAGAGATAAACAACATCGAAGAGAAAAATTCTGAAAGAGTTGACACTGATTTTTCAGAGGCCAAGCTACAGTATCAGTCACTGTATTGACTAGTAGAGTCCCACTGCCCTAGAAATTAATTCCTGATGTCAACATTATTAAAAAGAGTCTACCTAAAGACAAACTGAGGTGGATACCATCCTGCCTTCAACCCTCACCTGGAACACAACCACTTTCACCCCACCCCCAAAAAACAGGCAGGTGCTTGGACAGTCACACTACTAGTGACAGTCCATGATAATGGACTTCACAAAGAGAAAATATACCCTTTACTGAAAATGAAACAAAACAAACAAAAAACCCAAACCACCAAAAAAAAAAGGAAAAAAAAACCCAAACAAAAAAAGAGATTAGCTTCCAGACATCTGACATTCCATGAATGTGCTCACAGTAATGGGGAAGGGATTGGAAAGCTGAGGTCAGGTTGTGGCAGTCCCATTTTAGATCAGTTTAGACTCCTGGAGCACCACACCCTAAGATTACTTCAGCTGAAAAAAGCTGGAAAATGACCCACATCCTTTTATCACTTATTCTATTCTTTGTCAAATTCTTTTTTCGCTGTATGATTTTTTTTTCCTCCTTGAAAAGCTGAACTCAGAGTAATAAGCAAAAAGTTCTCAACAGAAATCACAAAATGTTGATTTTTGAAACTTCCTTAAGGATACTGCTCATCAGAAATCTGATTTCAGTTCCCAAAAATTAAGCTGTGGTTAAACAGAGCTTTCAAAATAATAACACTGAAACTATTAGAAGGAAAAGATGATATTTAGAAAACCAAGCTGTAAGATGAGGACAACAGAACTCTAACAAAAGATGAACATAAAACCACAATAAAACAGGCAAAGGTATTTGGAAAAGCAGCTTGTAAAGGGCATAAAGCTAATACTTGAAATATTTTTTATTTTATGAGAAGAAACCACACAGCTAAATAACCAAAAGGGCTTGTAAAACAAGTAAGCTGCAAATACAGCCCCAAGAATGGATGCTAAAGGCCAGTACCAAAATGTAAGGCAATAACTGACCTTAGTATTCACTCCAGAGGAGATTAAAAAGTTCCCCAAAAGCTCATCATGATAGGATATATGTAAGACCTGTATTCGAGACTCAGGAAAAGAGGCTTTACAACAAGTCTAGAAAATGACCAATAAATCAACAGGATATGAATGTATTAACAAAGAGTTACAAAGCACTGCAAGAATAGAACTGGTCAACTACTAACTGTGGTATGGGACTGCAGAGCCACTGGGGTAGTGCAGGGGGTCTGAAAGGACCAATCTCCACTCCAGGTACCATCTAAGGGCCTAATCAACAAATACGTTCAGTGTCCTGACCTGGCAAACACATAATAATAACAACAAAGTGTAAATTACTAGACCTGGGGCTAAATAAGATACTAGAGAAGTAGTGCCTCCTATATATTAGCATATATATATAGGAGTAGTGTGTGGATAAAAGTAACAGCTAATGTACCACACAGGGATTTTTCAAGCCCTCTCACAAAATACTTTTGTAAATTTAGTTTACTGGACAACAAAACAAAACGTGTGATGAAATTCAAGGTATGAATATGTGAAATAACACATGAGGAAAATAATTCCTCGCTGTATTTACATGGTAAAGTATTTCGGTATAATTATTACCACTCAAAACAAACAAACAAACCAAAAAAAAAAACCAACAAAACCCACAAAGAAAAGAGAGCTTGGAGTGACTATTGAAGACCAAAAACTACTCAGAAAGGAAACAAAATCAAAAGCATTCATCACTATAAATTTATGCTGCCTTTGTATTACAAATGGTGTCCTGCAGCCCTGATCATACATCTCAAATAAATAAAAACCCAACACAAAATATATAGACAAAAGTAACCAATAAAGTCATGATTCTTTCCTCATACTGAGAATTGTTACACAGACTAATATTTCTCACTTAAAAAAAAATAGCACAAATGAGACAAATTACATAGGTATGTAAGTCACTAAAGGTGTGAAGAAAATGAATAATTCTTCCATATTGACCATTTCTGACAGCAGAAATGGTCAACGTTTAGAAACAGAAGAAAGAAAGGTTTCCTCCATGCAGTATTTCATAAAATCGAATAGCTCATAGTCCAGGCATGGTGGTACACGGGCCAAGAGGAAATAAAAGCTGTCAGATAAAGGCTGCACGAACTCATAGCAGACAGGTCCTTTAGAAGGCATGGAGATCTGACAGCCCAAGATGCAGCCCCTGTTCAGGACCTCACTGACCTGCCTGATGTTGAAGGGACACACTGTGCTTGTTTTGTTTCTATTACGCTTCCTGGAGCATCCAGCACTGAGCCCCATCCTTCCCAGGTTCCTGCAGCCACCAGCTGCTGAGGTGGGCACAGAACCACAAATCCACCTGAGGTGCAGGAGAGGAGGGCAGAGGTGCAGCCCGGACACCTGAGAGGAAATGTGCTGAGATCTAAGCCCAGAAAGGAAACTTGGAGCAGTCCCTGGTGGCCTCACCAAATGGAGGCAGGATAAATATCTCTGTGTGAATGTACAGCTGATTATTCACTGGAACAGTGTTCGGAGACTGTCTTTAGACAGTTCAGTTGTCAATTTGAATGTCAGCATCATCACACGTGAATCCCCACCCTGTGTAGCGATGGGCTCAAGGAAAGCAACAGAACTTATCACAAAATCAGTTTTGTACCTTTGATTTTCAAAACACGGGTTTTCATGTGGGGGCCAGACACAGCTTTTAAAGGAAACAAAAATTTTGCTGCTGCAGTGATGAGGAACTGTGGTACAGAGAGGAGAAAAAATGGAGCAAGGACAAGGATCCAAGAAGTATGTAAGACACGGGTCTTAAGGGCAAGACATGGCCACTGCCTCTCGCAAGAGCCCATCTGCCATTTCGGTGATAAGTTTTTGCTTATCAAACGAAAGTCTGCAACTTCTTCATTGCAAAGCAGAAGCTTAGATGCAAAACTGTTTACAGAAGTTAAATAAAGCAGTGGTTCTCCTCCATGTCAAGCTTTTCTAGAGGTCACTTTCAGCTCCAATGGCTTCGGGCTCTCCGGTGACTCTCTAGACAGAACTATGAAGGGAAGCCATTTATATGATTTTGCCCAGTGAGGTTGTGCTGTCTCCCTCACTGGAGATATTCCAGAACGGCCCGGATGCAATCCTGTGGAATGCGATCCAGGATGACCCTGCAGGAGCACGGAGACTGGACCAGGTGATCCACTGCGGTCCCTTCCCACACGACCTATTCTGTGATTATCCCACCGTAACAGAACGCAAACTCCTGTGAGGAAAACTCTTCAGCAGACCTCGAGAGTGAGGACAATGGTGTCTCCCCGCCTCCCCGCAGAGAGAAGTAACCCCAAGCACTGCCCATCAGCGATGCCTTCAGCAAGAGGGGTGCTCTGCCCCGCCCCACCATCACCCATCCCGAACCCCTGCCAGAGGCGGGGGTGCCGTGCCTCCCCCCACGCCCCGTCGCAGTGGTCTCTCCCTCTTTCTCCTCTCCCTCCCCTCCCCTCCGCGGTTGCCGTGGTCGCGCCCTGCCC
>VZTA01000325.1:234269-279358 GCA_013398855.1 Mohoua ochrocephala | reverse complement strand
CCGCCGCGCCGGGCCCGCCGCCCTCCTGGGCCCGCACCCGGAAGCGCGGCAGCTGCGCGCGAGGCATTGTGGGGCGGGCGGGGCCGCCATCTTGAGCGGGGGGCGGTGCGGAGGGGAGGTGCCGGCTCGCTGTGAGGGCGGGAGGCGGTGAGCGCTGCCCTCATGGAGACACGGCATGAGGGACCGTGTAAGGGATCACAGTGGGGCGTCTGGTCCATCCTCCCTGCTCCTGCAGGGTCATCCTAGACCACATGGCACAGGATTGTATCCAGACGGTTCTTGAATATACTTAGGGAGGGAGACAACACAGCCTCTGCACAATCTGTTCCAGTGCTTGATCACACACACAATAAACTTCTTCCTCATGTTCAGGTGGAACTTACTGAGCATCCATTTCTGCCCGTTGCCTCTTGTCCTATTGCTTGGCACCACTAAGAGGAGTCCGGCTCCATCCTCTTGACACCCTCCCTTAAGATACTTAAATACATTGATGAGGTCCCTTCTCAGTCATCTCTTGTGGCTGAACAGGCGCAACTCTCTCAGCCTTTCCTTGTAAGAGAGATGCTCCAGTCCCATAATCACCTCTGCAGTCTCTGCTGGACCCTCTCCAGGAGCTCCATGTCTCTCTTGCGCTGAGGAGCCCAGAACTGGACACAGCACTCCCGATGCAGCCTCACTGGGGCTGAAGAGAGGGGCAGGATCACCTCCCTTGACCTGCTGGCAGTGCTCTTCCTGCTGAGGGCACTTGCTTTCTTGGGACATCCTCACCACAGCCCCCTCACGGTTTTCCCAGGGCAGGAACAGACCTCGGGAAAGGGAGAAGGCTCTGAGTTCTGCAGCCCTCTCCGGGGTCGGCACGGGGTGTGGACCTGCCTGGGCAGGACCCTGATGCTCTCAGATCTCGCATGCTCAGCGATGCCACTCACAGCTGCATTTGCAGCTTCTCCCCAGCCCATGTGAGTGACTGTACTCGGTGACTTTACAAGGTTTTGTGTAGTTTCCTTAGCACAACTGAGGATTGTGGCACTTTAGTACAAATAATAAGTGGTGGGTCCATGACTCAACTGTTCCCAAAGAGCACGCCTTATTGAGATAAAAGCACAGAAAATGTGTTTGCGTTACAGCTGTGCTGTAGTGCTCCGGTTAATGTTCTCCAGAATTAGCTGGATCTCTTCACTTTTTGCAGATGCCTCCAGCGAAGATGATTGCAAGTGATGTACTTGGCAAAAATGGAGAGAAAGTGTCCCCGTTGCCCATCCTGCTTAAGCCGTGCTGCTCATTAGTTAACCTGAAATATTTAAATAACATCAATAAAATTACTCATTTTTCAATTTTTCATAACACCATAAAGGCAGATACAGTACTTAAACCAAGAGTGTGTCTCCCAGTTCTTGTCCCCAAGGATGAGAAGATTATAAGAAGTGAAACCACTGGGGAAACTTCCAGTGGGTCTGCTTTGAACTTCCGACAATTTATATCTAGTGACTCCTGAAATCGGAGGTTGTGTCTTGCTTAGCAGCCCTCACTGCTCCATACATTGTTCAGCTGATGCTCAGGAAGTGCCACCTGAACACGAGGAAGAATTTCTTTACTGTGTGAGTGACTGAGCACTGGAAGAGATTGTCCAGGGAAGCTGTCGAGTCTCCCTCACTGGAGATATTCCAGAATCACCAGGACACAATCCTGTGCCACGTGGTCTGGAATGGCCCTGCTTGAGCAGGGAGGTTGGACCAGATGCTCCACTGTGGTCTCTTCCAACCTTATCCAATCTGTGATTTCTGTGGTTTCTGTGACCTACTGCTTGTAAACTTGTAGCATCCATGTCATCCTGTGGCAGGGAGTTCCACAATGTCACTGTCTGTATGAATGGCCACTTTCCTTGCTTTCAACTCGACATTTTGTGACACCATGTGATGACCCAACCCTGCTTCTTGCTTGGGAAAGGACAGTACATCAATTTTGCCTTCTCTGTGCCAGACACCACTTCAGGGCCTCCATGAAATCTCCTTGCAGTCTGGTAAGGCTCTTCTTGTAGACTGACAAGTCCAATTGAAATATCCTTCTTTCCAAGGAAGTGTTTGTTGCTATTCTATGAACTTTACCCCTTCTGTTATTCCTGTTTGTGATGGTGGGACTGGAACTGCGTATGGTGTTCATGGCAGAGGCACACAGTAGATTTATAAAGTGGCATAACAATACTCCCTGCCTTTCAGTAATGCTTCTGAATATTTCTAGTATTCAATGTGCTGTTGATCTCCACTGAGCTGGCATTGTCCTGCAAATAACATCAAACTTCCCAGCTCTCAGTCCTGACGTGTAGTGGTCAGTTCAGACAGACTTATTCCACATGTGATGCAAGACCCTCTTTTCCCCATGTGCATGGCTTTACATCTGTCTGTCTTCATGATCATCTGTCGTTTTCCTGCCAGGCACTGAGGGCTCTGTTCAGTTGCCCACATGTGGGTGTCCAGTGCTATTCCAGATGACACAGAGGGTCTGAGTGAGACTTCAGAAGAGCCTGGGGGTCCCTGTGGAGTCCTGTGCCAGAGCCAATGTGTCCCCCATATGGTGGAGCATCAGTGTCGTGTATGAGCCCTGAACAGAGGAAGGCCTTTCTGCAATTCTCAGCCACACCTTTTCTCTCCTTTAATGAATAACAAGATATCTTCAGCAATCCTTGTCTTGTCACTCCTCACCTTACTCAGATTATTTATGAATAAGTGCAGAGATGTGAAGCTGCATTAGTGACTTCCTTTCATTGTGAAAACTGACCATGTACTTAGTCTTTTAACTGCATTTCAATCCATGCTGGGATCTTCTCTCTTATCCTGTGGTTGTTTAGTCTCCTTAAGAACCTTTTGCAAGGAACCTTTCTTTGGCAAGAAAGTCTTGAAAGTCTTTCAGAAATCTCAGTAAACTGTACCTCTGCAATCCCTCTTCTCCAAGTGCTTGCTGACACATTCAAAAGACTTCAATCTGAGCTCATAAGGCAAGACTTCTCTTGGCAAGAACAATGTTGACAATACCCTTGTTGACCTTTCCCTGGTAAATCACATCTCCCCACATATGCACTAATTATACTTGTACTAGTCTGTGCAGAACAGATGTCACTTTTAATGGTCACCAGTTCTCCAGCTTTCCCTTAGAAACAATTTTTGAAAAATAATGTAGCATTTGATACAATCCACTTCTTAGATGCCAAGAAAGTTTTAAGCAATTAAAGAATTTATACCACAGTTAGAATTTCACTGCACAGTTAAAATTATTGCATCCTTGAGTTTTCTGGGCGAACAGTGTTGAGAATTTGTCACCGTTTGTTTTGTGTCATGAACTTCTTTTTAAGTCAACATCTCTGTTTGAAACGGATCAGAGATAAGGCCAATGATGAAGTGTTCCAGCAGAGGAACACAGACTCAGGAGGCTCTCTTGGGTTTTCCACCATGGCTTTATCATCTCTCAGTACTGTTTTTGTAGCCAGTTCAGTTGGTGGGTTTCAGCTTCCGGCACTTGGTACACTAAGATTATTGAAATAATATCAGATCCTCTTGAAAATAATTTATTATTGAGTTTTATGGATTTTATGACTCTTTCCTTTGATGTAATTTGTGAGATCTACCATAACCCCCTGATATATAGGTTTGATTGGTTTTTTTCCCCAAATGAAATGTCTTATTTTGGTTAGTCTTCCCTTGTGTGTGATTATTCCATGTTTGTGCTTAATCTAAACATCTTTCTGGCTTTTGTGTTTTGGTTTTTGGGGGTGTTTTTTTTCTTTTTTTTTTTTTTTTTTTTTTAATATATATATAATACAGCCATTCTGTAGTATATAATACATAATTTTCCTCTACCCATGTCTTGATTCTAGTGACTTTTCATAATTTTGGACCTCCACTGAGTACAGAGTTGAAGTTTCAGGTAGATGATACTTCACCAGCTTTCTAAGATCTCTTTTCAGGCTAATAACAACTAAAGAAGTGCTCATCATTGTGAGTATTTGGTGAAGGTTACATATAGCATTTATAAACATCAATTTTCATTAGCCATTTTATCAGATGTGATTTAATATTGCAGGATCTTTCTGCAAGTCTTAGAATCAACTTTGGGTGGAACTTTTTGAAATAGTGTTGTTTTATCTGTGAACAATTTATCCCAATTTTCAGATCACATATTGGATTTCAGAGGTCCCAGTACAGATCCATTTTTTTATCAATGGATGCACTATCCTATCTCTCACTATTTCGTAACTCGTGAAGGAAGATACAGAAAGCCAGGTAAAAAGTTTCTTTTTCTCTTATCACTTGAATTTTCCCACTGATTTGTTTCTTCCAGGACACTTTAATAATAGAAGTTGATTGCCAGTAAATTTTTTAGGGTTATAGAACTGTGATTTGGGCTTTGACAGAGCCGATCACAATGGAGTTGTTAGATTAAAGTGTTTAGACTATTGCTATTTAATAATAGTGTTGCAGTATATAGTAATTATGAAAATTGTTATTGATTTAGCAATATTGTTTATTCCACATTAATAACAATAATGGATTTGGTCTCAGTAGGTTAGTTTATTGGCACGTCCAAGTGTGATTTTTTTTTTTTAATCTTAATTTGTTTTACAAATATATCATCTTGTGTCCAGTACAAGACCACTTTTGAAGCGTGTTGATACTCAGTATTAATAGAAATGTGTTCTTTCCTTCCCACAGTAAGGAATTTGAGCCATTTTATTAACATGAGTAGGGACTAAACAAGGCTATAAATACAGAGGATATGATTAGAAATTAATGAGAAACAGCACGTAGTGCGTTTTGGTGAGGAATAGCACAAGTACAGCACATTGAATAAAAAAAAATAAAAGAATTTAATATATATAGGCAGGGAATATGTTTCCCTGTGTTAATAAAAAAAAGCTGGAGATGTGGAGTGACAGCTAGCTGGGCAACTGACCCTGTTCAGAAGAAAGGTTCCTTCAGGAACAACTGTTTGGTAAAAGAGGTAAACCCACTACCCAGAGTGATTCATAAAATACACAGTTTAGTAGTTTGCTTGGAAAGGAAGGTGGATTCTGTGGCATGCCCTGGAGGAAGATGGTGGATTACCTTTGTTTTGTGAATGTTTGAAGAGTAAATGATCCCCTGAGGAAAAAGTCCTGATCTCGGTTCTGAGCTAAAGAGATAAGCAGAGCTCCTCCCTGCCCATGTGGGAGATGTCGGCTTCATAAAGCTGCGTATTTTCCCATGGGAATTATTGAAACCTGAATTACCTGTGGCTTTTGAACCTGTGTTGGGCGAAGTCCTGGGAAGTGCGGTGACTTATAAGAAGTGTTCATCCTTTGGGAGAAGGATGGAATGAATGAATGAGTTCATAAGGCTCTTCCACTTTCATGATCCTCTGAAAAAAAAAAAAAAAAGACAAAAAAAATTCTTTAAAAGCACTTGGGAGTTCCTCAACATGAAATAACCTCCAAAACACAGAAAAAACCCAACAGCAAAACATCATCCTTGTTTATGTAGCACAAGGAGAGAGGTCTTCATGTTTGTTTCATACCATGGAACACAGACCCAAGAGCAAGAACAGGTCTGCAAGAGTTAACAGGCATAGGACTGGTATACTTTGGCCTCATTGCTGAGGTTGTCTTCTCCCTCTTGCAGGTAAATGAGATCTGGACTCCTGTGGCATACCAGTTCTGAAGTTTCTGCAATTCCTCTCTTCCTTACCTCTTTTTTCTCCTCTGTTCTCTCCCATGTCTGTCTTTCACCGAGTCATCTGACTTAGTCTCCTCTTTTATCTCCACAGATGTTTTTCTTTCCCATACAGCGTTTCATTACTTTGAAGGCCTCACCCTTACTTAGCACTGTTTGGCCTATTGTCACTTTCAAAATATGTAAACTAGTGCTCCACATTAGTGATCCATGAGTTTATAGTACATTTCCCAACATTTCCCCTACCTACTCAGCAAGACAGAAATTTGGCTACAACTCTTGGAATATACATATTCCAATATTTTCTGACTTCGAGGAACTTTTATGGTCTCCTGTGGTCTTCCAGGACTACACAAATATGCTGCAACTGGACTGACTTACCTGCTGTGCTAGTTTTGAAATCTGCTATTATTGCATCACAAAGGAAAGCAGAGACCAACATGAGAAAGCTTTTTAAAGGCAGAAGCAACCTGAATTTGTTCTTCATTATTGTGAGCATATGTTCTCTATAATTATAATAACACATAATGCTTTTCTTCCCTGAAGCATATCAAAGTTAATCTTCCTAGGGAGGGAATGTACTCTTGTGAAGTTACTTCCTGCTACAGTCTTTTTAAAATCCACAAAGAAATTATTTGGCCCTACACTCTGACACAAAGTGGTCCCTATTTCTTTTATCTGCCAGGAGATGGTGCTGCCAGTCTTCCATCTCTTCCTTTCCAGTTTTTAGGAAAGGTGGCACATGTTTATGTATAAATAATGAAGATGCTGCTGCCATCTGACTGGTGCGCTTTTGTCCTAACAGGGATCTTAAGGGAAACAGAAAACACCTTTCCATATTTGAAGCTTACTACTATCTTACAACTGGACATACATGTTTAAGAGTCACCAGATGTCAATGGCAAAGCCATTCAGGAACTTTCCAGAATTTTTTAGTGTTCCACGGCAGGATGATGAATATAAACCACTTAACTTTATAATTTCCTGGGTAGTTTCACACATGCCTTTCTCACCTTTACAGACATCTGTGGATGCACTCTGGCAAGATGGTTCATACTTTCACAGGCATCCCAGCCCTGTTCAGAGAACAAGAGCTGTGACACTGCTTTAAATGGCAGCAAGATGCAGTTATAAAACTCATCCTAAATCACTTTTTGTAATTTAGACAGTTCTGTTAGCATCAATGTTAACAGGTCATGTGGCTTCAGGTTCCACTGAGCACACTTCACAAAATTTGGCCTGAAAAGACCTTGCAATGTATAATGGAGAGACACATTCTCTTCTGCTTGATCACATTTATAAATATGTGTGAATGCCACAGAGCAACATACTTCCTTTAGAGCTCAAAGGATCCATTTTTTGGCTTTGTTTATTTGGTATCAGATTTTCTTTTCATCAGTGCAATTATTTGGTAACACTCATGGCTACAGTAAAAAAAAAACAAACTAAAAAAAAAGAACTGGACCTAATTTCAAATCCCAAGGTTTTCTTATGTTCTGGTTCTAAAATACATCCTGATGATTTAACACAAATCCTGGTGATTTCTCTTACCCACTCAACAGCTGTCACAGACACTGGTGGAAGTTAACATCTCTGGTATCAATTCCTGCTCTTCAGAGGACATCCGATATTTTTATTGATTCTCTTTTCTCTCCTAAAAAAAAAAAGCTTATTTGATGTGAAATTTAATAGAGAAAAAGAGAATCTAAGTACAAGGTAAAATGTATTTCTTCTGAGCAGTATTTTTGATCAGACATTAGGACCAGGCATTATTCCAGGAGTATTGTTAACGTAAAGGCAGCTAATGTGGACCTTGTGGAAAGTAATGAAATGTGGGCCAGTCTCCAGCTGTACTCTTTTGGTGTATGAGAAACAGAGGGAACTAACTGCCAGTATCCTCCAGCAGCCTAAGCAAAACCTGTCAGATGGACAACTGGACACCTACCATAGTAAACAAACACACACACACACACACACACACACAAGCAAACAAACAAAAGCCCCCAAACATTTCATTGATTAAATTTGCACACGTTTGGGTTTGGAAAGATCTGCTGGCATTTTACCTTATGCAGACTGCTTTGGTTCTACATTCATGTGTGTATATGGACTATGTCTATATATACCTATGAACAGTCCCTGTTTAGGCTTAGAATTGTATGGGAAGCTTTATAGGAGACAAATGAAACTCTTTTGGGCAAACTGAAATCAGTATTTGGTGGCTTCACAAGTGAGACTTATTCTCATGCATGGGAGTTGAAAGGTGGTACTCCTGGCTTTTTTTCCCTTGCTAGCTAGGTTGGCAATATGTGACTTAAGTGTAAGCGGAGACTTCAATATGCTATGGAAAATTAATGTATTGAATTCTGTACCATCTGCACTCCAAAGAAACAGAAAAAGAGTGGGCTAGAAAAAGGCTGTGCTGGAATGGATTTGTGCCTTCTAGGGTTTTTTTGGCCATATCTCAAATACAAAGCAATTCATGGAATACATGGAATGTGGCATTAGACTTTGCTTGCTATTCCTGATTAGAGCTGTAGTAGACCACACTTGTGAATGTGGCATCATCGAGAGTTGCTTGAAAAGAGACAAGTGCCTGAGCCAACCAAATAAGACCTTGCATTTTCCTTGAGTTCCACGGTGAGAACTGGAGTCCTGAGTCTCTTGCAGAATCAGATGCTCTTGAAAAAATTGCTGTGATGGGATGTTGCAGTGATTCTCCTTCTGTATGAGTTGTGTGTCGGTCTTAATGCTCCTCTGGGCACCATCTTAAAGCCTCAGCAGAGGGGAAAGACCAGGACAAGAGGATCTCGTGCAGTGACCTGATGACTTTGCAGCTGAAGGACAGGGCAGTTACCCTAAATTGCACCACTGACTGAATGAACCCATTCACCCCAGAACTGGAGGAATGCAGGCAGTTTTTTGCTGAGCTGCTGCAGTCCTTAATGTTTACAACCTATCAACCTGTTCAGAGGTTTCATTCTCCTTACTTATTTTTGCCCCTGTCAGCTCACTGGTATCTGAGCAAATGTAAGCGTGAAGCATTGCTGCTGCAGGCCAGCAAGTACTTCACACTCTGAATAGGTGTAAGTGCCTGCACTGAGCAGGAAATCTGGATCCAAGTCCTCACTGTTCTGTCTCAGACAAAATAGTTCTGAGTATGTGAGTGAGACCAAGAGGATTTATTTTTAAATCATTTCTTTGCAAAGAAAAGTTCACCAAATGTCTCGGGTCTATGAACACTGTGTCAAAATCTTCATGTGACCAGAATTCACACATGCCACCTGCTTCCAAGAAGAAAAGGAAATCTCTACGAACAGCCTGCATCTGGGACAGCACTGCAAGATGGGCCTGCATGTGTGTTGGACTTGTAGACAGCCTACTGATATCAGACTCAGGAACACCACTGGCTCCCTTCATCCAACAGTCAGGGTCCAGGTGACCCAGACTGGCCATCCTCATGATGGAGCTTTGGTGAAGGAGCTGCATTTGAACTGCTTAAGACATGTGTGTGACTCAAGTGTCACCTGCTCATCAGCTGAGATTTCAACATTTTTTTAAATATGTCTTCTTATTTATATGCCTTTGATGTCTCATTTTCATGGTGCCTCATTTCTCTCCACTGCAGGGCTTTCAGTTCTGTGTGCTTGAAATGTGACTCACAGAATCGCCACTCCCCAGCCCTGCCCGATTACACTGCTCTGGGATGTGCTCACCTGCCAGATCTGATATAGGACACACAGCAGGAAGACAGCGAGAAGGGCACTTCCAAGGGACACTTCTGCTGCAGGACAGTGCTGCTAGAAGGCATGTTCCCTTCGACACCTGTGCAGGCTCTTCATCCTTCTCCTGGCCTACCTGCAGTGGTTTGGTTGGAAGTATATTCTGTGTAGTGGTAGTAAAGATCCTCGAGAGACCTGCCCTCTGGGTCAGCAAATATTGCCACCAACTGTGTTATTCACTGAGCTGCAGCTTAGCTCGCCCTGGTAACACAGCTCTGCCATCATAAGGCAGATGGGAGCACTTTGGTAATTCTGTAATCACAAAGGTCAGACTAGGTCAGGAATCTCCAAACAGTTTGGACCACTGGAGTGTAGTCAACTCTGAAAACTTATTGTACCCTGTTATTAAAATTCTACTTAAAACCATGTTTTCATATGATTCTGCAGAGTCCATACCAGTGGCTCATGTGCCACAGTAAGGAAACCACTGGCCAAAATACTTCAACTGTAACTAACTTAAGGTCCCATTAAAGAGACTCCATCTAAGTCGCCTCACCTTTCTGTGTGTGAATCACTTTTCCAGCGGTAGAGCATGGATACTGATATATATTAGATGTGCAATGCAAGAGCCAAGTGTTCATAGTTATACACCTGCTGACTTAAAGCACCAATTTAAAAGGACTGGGAAATAAACTGAAAAGAAGCACAGACCCATTTTTAAGTGATTATCTTAGGTAATTTTCTTTATGAAAAGTGACACCAAGCTCGTGTTTCTCACACATGACTGCAAACTGTTATTGGTGAAGAACTGGTAGGCAGAAGTTTCTAAGGTCCCTAAAGCAGAAAGCACAAGCACAGTTTACTGCAAATCTAGGACAAAAACTCATACTCAGTTATCACTCTTTTAATATTTTTGTTCTCAAAAGAATACTGCTTTATATATAACCAGGGATGTTAATATGGCTCTTTGTAAATTATTTTTGCACTTGGGGGAAAAGATAATAAAGGGAGTGTTTGAGAAAATGTCTGTTCTGAGCAAATGCCTGTGAGTTAAGATAGTAGGTAAACAGCACTCAAACTAAATTAAAGGACTCAAACACTTTTGAAGTTGCTGTGAGGAAATGTGTGACAAATATCATCAAGAATGTGGTTCAAAGGATGCAGTTCATATCTCTAAGACACACAGGGAAAGCCTAATTCTGATCCTATGCTACTTAGGTACCTGGCTTCAGCTGAATCAAACTTACTCTGCTGTCAGATATATCAGCACTGGGTAACTTTTCTTGCTTTATCTGGGATGCTGAGAAAAGATGACCCGTGGGATCAGGGCAACGAAGGAGCTTGAAACAGGTCATAAAAAGGGCCATCCATGAAAGATGAGGAGGTCAATAAGGTGACCAAGAAAAAGTTTAAGAGAAAAAAACCCCCAAACTCTGTAGTGTCATCAGAGCTTTTGCTCTTGCTCTTGTCTCCTGGATACCTTCTTCTCCTTTCCTTTTCCCTTTGAGCTTCACGAAAACTGTTCCAGTTTGGCCAGTTAAATGATGCTGAATATGGTTTATCCTTGTTTGTGTTTGTAATTAAATTGCATTGAATTCTTAGGTACACTCACAGTTTATTTTGTTGGCTGGTTGGGGATTTTAAATTTATTTGTGTTCACAAATATGGGTAAAAAAAGGAGTGGAAGGCGTAAATAGTCATGCAGAATTGAAGTCTACAGTTGTTGGATTTCTGGATGGTCTGGAAGACTCCTCCAAGACAGCTGACTGAGAGAATTGAGACAAAGGGGAACACTTGTGGTGGGATCCCATGGGCCTCCACTTATATTTTCCAGTTAAGGGCAGCAGTGTCTGCACAAGGCCTCTGGACTCTTGTGACAGTGGTCATCCTGCTTAGGTGCCTTTGTCAGGATTAAAGGCTGATCAGATGTCTGTACCAGCATCTTCCAGCTGTACTGGCAGAGGCCTTGCTGCAGGAGTCATTTCCCAGTAGGAATCAGTAAGACCAGCAGACTGTCCACTGCAAATTAAACCATCCTTTTTGTCAAAAGTCTATTCTTCTGTGTGTTTTGACAGGAAACATTGCTGGAGCCAGTGTAAGCAAGGATGCATTGCTGCTGTTTCTGGAGCAATTATACTAAGTTTAAAGAAAACATCACTTTTCAGAGCCTTTTACAACACTAAAGCGATTAGAATAAAATTAAACCAGCTGAATTTTGGTGTGCTGCTGTTGGACAGGTTTTCGCATTTACCACAACTGATACAAATCCAGGTCTTTTCCCCCTGAGAATAAAGATTATTGGCTTTTCTGAGTATCTAAGCAATAATCTAAAGCATAATTCACCAAGCCCCAGTCTCCGGAATGCAGTGATAATTCCCCAAGAATAAAACCACCACCGCTGACTGTACAAACATATTTGCACTTAATGACTTTTGCAATAAGGGGTCTAAAATAAAACCAAGATAGTATAAAAATAAAATAAATTAAAGTCTTGAGAGAAAAAAACCTCAGCAACACTGCTGTTTATGTAAGATGAAATAAGTATAGTGGGGAGTCTTAACACGGGATAACATTAATGTATTTGTTAGTGGATTAGTGAGAACAACTGACTGCAATAATGTTTTTAATGCTATGTAGAGTATTGGGATGATTTAGCATTATGTGTGTTTGAAAGACACGGCCCTGAGGAACCTGTAACTTTGAAGTTGGACCTGCTCTGAGAGGAGATGTGAACCATGTAATTTCCATAGGTCCCTTCCAGCCTTAATGGTTTTATGACTCTAAAGCATTATTGAAACTAAGCTGCTTTTATTAAAATATTTGCCTTGTTAGTGGCTGACAGCATTGTGTAATGATAAGAGCAGTGCAGGTGTGATGTTAAGCTATAAAAAGCCATAATCAGTAAAGTATGAAGCCGTAAACAAACAGCTGTACTTTACAAATGTGTGTGTGCAATTTATGCAGTGTAGAAAAACAGTTCAAGTATGAGGACATGTTTTGTAAGATCTTTAAATGTGTATTACTTGTCTTGCTCCTATTAATGCAGAGATACTGCATATATGGCAGTAAGTAAACCTGAGCAGGTTTTTTTTATTTTGTATGAGTTTATTGCTTTTCTATTGCTGTTTTACTGTGCAAACTTCTAGTATTTCTTACCATAACTTAAACTATGTTCAAATGAGCTATTTGAAAAGTTAAATTTGATTAATGAGTAAACTGGCTGTTCTTACCTGCATACAAGAACAGCCAGAAAAGAGGAGTTTATCTCTAAGGATTTAGACTTTTATTTATGGTTTTTCCAGACAACATGACCAGTAATTACTGTTAAATGTGGTTTCTAAATAGTCTTCACCCAAGACACCATAATTAAAGTAATGTATTTAGTACAAAATTTTAACAACATTTTTCTGTCCCCATTTGAGTCCAGAAATCCAAGTTATGCAAAGGCAGGAGTGGCTCACAGGACTGCAGAGTTACAGCTAATGGTGTGTGGTTACTGGCATGGGGTCATCCTAGGTCCTTAGTAACCAAAAGCTGTTAGCATCTGATTATAACTAATTTCCAACATCAAATGAGTCAGTCCCCTGCAAGCAGACACGGTCAAATCTCACAAATGAATGCACATATATACACAAACACATGCAAATATCTATAATAAAATACTTATAAATAAAATATATATTTCAGTATACACACACTAGCACAACTGAAACTATTTGGTGTATTACTTATTATTTTCCCACCTTTTATTTCTCATGAATATGTTGCATCTTTTAGGTTATAATTTTAAAGAGAGGATTCCAAATCCACTTCTCAGTTGAAAGTAATAGGAGTCTTGCTCTAGATTGTTTCATTTTAATGAGTTAAACTTCTTTAGTGAACTAATTATCTGTGGTTAATTATCACCTCATCTTGTTTCTTGCGTTAATCCCATACTCTCCTGTTGCCTTGATTACAGGCATCACTACCAGGACATTTCATTCTGGAACAGTACAGAAACAGCCTCCCACACAATAAAGCACGGGAAGACTGTAAACAAGGTTTGCCTTTTGATGCTTAAATTTTTTTTTACCCTTAAGCCCAGCTTGTGAAGGTAGAAAGAATTTGGATCATGCAGAACTCCTGAAATTGTAGTAAAACAGGTTGCTGACCATCCCTGTGTTCTGCTAGGGTGTCATTTGGATTGATGCTTCTGCTAAGGGTGCCGAGCTTCTTTCCTTGGTGAAGATCTTCATTTTTGTCTTTCATTTACAACTCTTCTTTTTGTGCAGTTTGAGACTCAGGAGCTTTCACTGCTGGAAGATATTACTCTTAAAGAGACTTTGATCATGCAGCCTAATGAGTGAGAATCCAGTGTCACTCACTTTGAGCCAACAATAAACAAGACCAGACCCAGGATCCAGTGCAAACTAGACAAATAAGCCTGCCTTGAGTCTGACAGGTAGGGATGTGAAAAAGTCCTTGTACTTGGGTTTTTGTTATGTAGCCACATCATCCATCATAATTTGCATTGCCATGGGGAGGAGGAGAGCTCCTGGCCTCTCCTCCCATGCACTTCTCTTCCTGAGGAACCATGCAGTGTGGGGGTCAGCATGTGGGTGGGGGAGGGAGAAGGGAAAGGTGTCCATCGTTGCATGTGGCTTTGCATTCAGGCTGTCTGATGCCAGCCTAAGAGGGGCACTAGGGACAGGGAGACAGCAGGAGGTTTCAAAGGCAGTATGGATTTGTGTTGGACTAAATTGAACGCATAACTGTGACCTCAGAGGGATGCTCCAGAGCATGTATCCAGTGCAGGAACTGGTTGTCAGCAGAGGAGGCATGGCCCAGCAGGACAGGCTACCACTGGAGCTTTGTACCCCAGCAATTCCCATTTAATGAAAGTCTTCAGACATCACTGGCAGGGAGTATGATTCAGCACAGCCTTTGGATTGCTGTAATTTGTAAGGCTCAGACTGATACATTTTATCCCCCAACACTGTTTAGAAGCAATATGTAGAGTTTTTAAGCCAAGGATCTTTGAATTAAGAAAGTAAGTAAACAAATTACTAATGGCAAACAGCAGTTCTGGGAGTGGGTGGGTGCAAATGGATATGAAAGCTGAGTGACAAGGAGGAAAAACAAACAAAAATACATCAAACTGCATCTACCAGTTACTTTAATCTCAGTGAAGCAGGTCTCTGAGGCAGTTTCCCCAAACAGCAGCAATTTCTCTATTCCATTTGGAAAAGGAAAACATGGAAAAACTTCACAAGTCAAGGGAAAAAAAAAACAAGCAGGAACAGACAGGAAATACACTGTTAAATGTAAGATTTTAAATTTTTGGTCATATCTTCCAAAAGGTCCCTCAGTAGTCAGATACTCCTCATCTCTAAAGGTTAAACTTTCTTCATTATCACAGTATTTTTCTTATTAACCAATGATATTTTTATAATACACATGTATTTATTTATATTTCTGAAGAGCTTGAAGATTTTTTCTCTTTGTTTTAGAAATTGGGATTGCTTTGCACAGGAAAATACTTTAGAAGAATGCAGGGCATGGAAAACAAGTGACACCCCTGTATCTTGTCTTTGTCTGTGGCCCCACAGGTGGCAGGGTGGAGAAGAGTGCTTCCTTTGGCTACACGAGTAGGAAAGAACCGATTACCAGGGCCAAAGGAACACAGGACTTGTGCTCACTTGGACTCATACATCCAAGCAAGTCTGTAATAGACATCTACTTCAGAAGGCCCCATAAAATGTGTAGTCAATAAATCTAAGCTAAAAAACAGGTTTTCAACGTCTTCTAACCCAAAATACCTAAAGAAAAAGACTGAGAGCCACAGCTATTAAAAAAATAAGATACAAGAAGAGGTCAGGAGAGATTGGGCATTGCAGAGGCCCTTGGTTTCTGCAGTAGTAGAAAGTATATGACATACAGTTCTAGCAAGAGGCACTCCACTCCACCTTCTCTTACCGAGGAGGAAATCAACCTTACCACAGGTCTTCCAAAGTGGATCTGAGAGGCGAGCTCCTCCTGGATCTGAGTTGGCTAGATGAGCATCCATCTAGTAATTGCAAATCAGTTGTGAAGGATCTCGAGGGTAAACATCCTCTTTCAGACAACACAGTGGTTTTGTGTCGTTTCCATCAAAATAGCAAAGTATTTTATCGGTCTGTGTATTCTGCTTTTTAAAGTTCTTTATCTTGCACACCCTCACTTCTCTACCCTAGATGCAGGTGTTTCTAAGGGCATCCTTGTAATCCATTATCATCTTAATGCTACAGTCAGGATTCTTTGGCCTTCGTGTTTGGTTTTGTTTGTAGGTATGATGTGAATAATGCTAATGGAGAATGATTACAGATGGGATGCACCAAGTGGGAATAATATTCCATGTACAAACTGTGCAGCATGAGGTTATGTTAATAAAATGTATTTCAAAGACTTATCCCTTGATAGTAATCTAAATGCTGATTCCAAAATTCTTCATATTGCAGATAAGATCTGACACTAGAAGACCTCGAGCTACCTGGCTGAGGGAGAACAGGTAGCCTGTTCAGCCAGCAAGAAGCACCAAGTGATGGGAAAGGGGGAAAAAAAAAAAGAAAAAAGAAAAAGAAAAGAAAAAGAAAAAAAAAGTCTCCTTTGGATCATGTCAGCCAGGTCATGGCTGATTTATAAACAGCTGCAAAAAAGCCATCTTAAGGCCAGTCTAACCAACTGCAGACTTTGGCGCAGCATGCCCATGCCATATGTATACAAGGTATGATAATGGAGAAGAAGTCAGCACAGTGCTGCATTTCCAAAATCTTGCAGAGTTGTATGGGGTATTATTAAAACTGGGCAATAGAATATATTATTCCTGCAAATGCTTCTCTGAGCTCTTCTTCTCAAGTCTTGCTTCTATTCACACATCAACTGCACCAAGCAGATGTCTCATGCAGCTGAGGAAGCAGTGCTGAATTCCAGGCAGAGCAGATGGCAAGTCAGTTTTAAGGGTTTCATCTAAAAGACCAACATAATGATACAGGACTCTGTGGCATTCAATTAATCAGTACTGGCAAGGTGATGGAATCAAGAATAACAGGATTTATTTGTTACACTGGGAGATACATTTTCCATATTTTTTTTATCCTTGTTGTCAGTCATGTGATTGCATGACTAGCTGGGGAATCAGAGACAACTCTAATGGAAAAGAGAAATTAGGTCATCTGGTCCATCCTCGCTGCCAGGACATGACTGTTCCCTGCCGTGGATCACTTCCCACACAGTTATCTTTCCAGCCGTCTTTTAGAAGATGGAAATGCAATTCAGAGTCCCATTTGGCTATGGCTTCCAGGGCTTTTGAGGACTTTTTATTTGGCCAAGAATGCTTAATGAGAGAATCAGATCTAACAATTTTAAATACATTTCAAAGAAAAAAAAGCAAATCTCAGAATTTCATTCTCAATAAAAACTTTTTAATAGAAAAATTTTGCAATATTTGGGATAATTGAGGACACTGTTTACATTAGACAGGAAATAGTTTCTGTGACTCAATTCTACAAATTAAACAATAGGTTTCCTGCTAAAAAGATCAAGCAACTAATTCAGTAAGTAGTTGAGGAAGCATCCAGTACTCGTGAAACTCTGAGCAGACTGTCATCAGGAGACCCAGCACAAGTGCTAGCTGACTGTAGGTATTCCAGGTTGCCTTGATAAATTATTCCAAGTGCTTGGATCCCCATCCTTCAGCAGAACGTCTCAATGGGCAAACACTCAGACTGTACAGAACAGGATTGGTTATTAAGGAATAAACACAAATGGAAAAACAGTGATAGAACTTACACATAAGGCAATGGCAAACTACTTCCCTTTCAGCAGCTTTAGCATGACTTCCATGCTGCCTGCAAATGCACACAACCCCCATCTTTTACCACTACATCACCGTGCTCATTGAGTAAATCCAGTATTTGAATTAGTAAGTGGCAGTCCAAGTATTTCCCTAAGGTTGATCTCGTTTCCTAAAGGACCCATTTGCTTGTTTTACCAGAGATGTGACCATGCAGTTTGGTTTAAGGATTGATTCACTTTCTGAAGTTAGGCAGGGATTCTCCAAACTACTCGGCCTCGCTGGAGCACTTCCTTTGGCTACCAAATGCTCATCCTTCTTTGCCTTCTCACACTTACCTACATCATTTCTGAGTGTTTTTAGACCATCATCATTCACTAGAGAATTTTGTATGAACTTTACCCTGCAGCAACATTCTCACCAGAGAGGACTCAAAAGCATTTAAGTAACTTCAGCAGAAACCCAGCAGTTCAGAAACAAGCTCATCATGACAAAATGAGTAATGTCTTCTCTAGATCTTCTCTGAAAAGATCACGACTACTGCAGCCTCCAGTACAAGTGCATGTGGTTGCTTTTTATGTCTCACCAGAGAAATCGTAAGATTTTCTTGATAAAAGATGCCTTTTTTTCCTTCTCCAACAGAAGAAGAGTGCTCTCAGGTACTCCAGAGTTCAGGAATAAAACAGGCTACTCTCTCCAGTTCCCTCATTAAATCTTCAAATTAATCCACATAGCTTTTCCTTTTGTCCCCAGCATAACTACAAAGAAACTGCAGGGTTATTCCATCTCTACTATAAACCCTGAAGTCATTGTCAAGTTCTTATTATCCTACTTGTCTTTTAAAGTACATGAGAGCACTCTGTATTTCATTCCTTTATGTAAATAATGCTTGACCTTGTGTTAATTTAAATGGGCTTTATCCCATGATTTTAGGTAGTCATTGAGGTTACCAAAGGTTGTCCAAAATTCATGTCATGAAAGGGTCAGCATGCCAGGTGGGAGTTCCTAGGGTCTGGATGCTTGTGTATGTCATGCCCTCCACAGCAGGGCTGTGAAGCTTTACTGTAATAACAATAATGATTAGATCCACGGTGACATGACAATTGTCCTTGGCTTTGCTGCAGTAACAGGTTTCTAGATTACGCTCGATGAGGAAAGATGTGGTTACTGACAGAAGAACACACTGAATTATAGACCTTTTGTGGGTGTAGCAATTTTCTACTGTTAGAGAAAAACAAAACATTCCAGTATTACAAATCCACTCAACAGTCAACTTGTTTTCTTTCCTGTTACTTTTCTTACTGCACCGTTTTAATTCTAGTAATTTATCAATTAGTAGTAAGGCCTGCCTGGTTGTCTCAACAAGTGAAATTCAGAAAGTCAAGGAATACAACAAGAAGTTCCAGGATGCTGATAGCGATCTCATATTTGTACCAGGCTGGGAAAAAAAAAGCTACATTTGGAAAGCTTGAGCACCTTTTAAAAATTAAAGCACCTTTGACAAGAATGTTTTGCCCTTTCTCCTCCGGTTCTAATTGGACAAAAATATTTGCAATTGACCCATCAATCAAGACAGACAGAGAAGCAACATTTCCTTTCTATCTTTTAAGAGTGAACTAACAAGTGAGCCATTTTTATAAAGAGCAGCCATTTGGAAAAAGAAAGTATGTTTATTTCTTTCAAATGTCAATGCCCATGCTGTTAAAGATCATTCTATTAGACAACCAAAACAATTCCTTCTTCCTCAGCTGTTTTGTCCTTTTGCAGTAGGTTCTTTGCAGATGCACTCCAAAACAAATTGCCTCCTTTACCAGCCAAATTATCACTGACAAAATACAAATCTAAGTATTGCAGACCATCGATAAACTGAATCCTCACTAACATCAGCAAAACCTTGAGCAAAAGAATGTGCAGCATTAGGACCCACCTCTGAAAACCAATTACTGTTATAGATGTTTTGAAGTTCTGCACCATGTACTATCCCTGCATACCACAAAATGTTCCTGGAGCACTCAATCAATCTAAGATTGCTCTCTGTGCAGAGCAGCTGACAGCAGAATGCTTACAAGATTTAGCCAACAGGCAGCACTGACACAAAAACAAGTGGGTAGAAACTAGTTAAGAGAAAGCTTTTATTTGGATTTCTAGCTATCAGCAGGATGAGGACCTGGAACAGGCTTCCAGTACCAAAGGAGGAAAAGAATCTAATATCAGCCTGGATAAACATACTGTGTAGTGCCTGTGATGGCAACGAGTGGGATGTGATATCTAGGGGGTCTCCTCCAGACTTATTTTAAGTACATAAACCACAGCATAAGTTGTCCCACTTTGAAGCGGAAGTCTTCAATTGGTCAGGCTGGTACACTTAAGGCTGTATTCTCCACAGGAACCATTTATATTATTATTTCTACAATTTTTTATTATTATTATTTATCAAAGCTGCTGGTTTTGAACCCCACTCCACAGCTCCAACAGAGGTGACCATGTGCTCTTGGTACAGAACAGCACGTAACCATCTCATTGCTTGTAGAATGGAGCAGCACATGCAGACGTGTAAACATCTTTCCAGCCTTGACCACACACCAGACCTTCACATGCGTCACTCTTAAGTGACAAAGTGCCTTAAGTCCTTTCCACTCTGGAGGCAGTAACAAAGAGACAGCAGTGTTTGCATTCAATATCCTCATAGACGGGCTCTGGGTTTTTTTTATTCTCCTGCCTTCCAACACTTTCAGGAGTGATCATCTCGCTCTATCTTCGCCCCTTTGGGATCCTACACACCTGGCACCTGGGTGCAGACCATCCCCTCACGTATTTTCAAGGTGCAAGAGATGAGAGCAGTAATTTGTGCCTTCAAGCACTTCCCCACCAACCATCCCGTGTGCCCAGCCCTCACTCCAGAGCCTTAGGACAGGGGAGAAAGGAAGAGCAAAGCAAGGACAGCTGGAGTAGAGCAGAGCAGGAGAGTAACCAGAGCATTGGAAACACCTTTGTAGGGATGGAAGTTTCACAGCAGAGAGGTTTTGAACTTGGCTGGTAAATAATTCAAGTGGGCCTAGCAAAAGCCCGTTTTGTTTCCCACTGAGCATTATTGAAACTGTCCCAGATGGTGTAAAACTTGAGGGGAGGGACAAAATGGAATATCAAAAACTGAGTCAGGTAAATTGCCTCTAGCTGCAATTCCACTGTACACGAACTTCTTTGGTGATGCTCTGGTACTCCTTGAGAAGTTCCTCCCACTGATGAAACTGCCAACCCTCTCTCAACCACAAACCCTCAGAGCAATAAACTGGCATGAGTTCCCACTTGACAGAATGCTTACGGAGCACTAATGTTTATTTGAAGCATTTTGGCATAGCTACATATTAACAAATACCTATACTCTGAAGTGTCCAAATAAAAATATATTTTATGTGGGTGCTTATTCTATGTTTTCATAAAACCCTACTGAAAATTTTCAATTTTCATGTATCATGTTCACAAGCTCCTGTATTTAAACTGATTAATTCTAACATTAAAGGTGAATTAAGCAATGAATAAAGTTCGCCAACTACTGAAACCTTTTAAATCATATAGCAAGATCTTGTTCAGAGCATTTAGTCTGATCAAATTAACTCTATAAATGAAGTTTAAGTCACCTATACACTGAAACCAATGAAATTATGCTAACAGAACAAAGGCAGCCTTTTATGTCAGCCTGGATTTTTCAGAAGGGATGAGAGTGGCAAAACCTTGGCTCTGCCATTTTATGAAATAGCCCAAATATTCTGTTGCCTCCTGGTTCACGTTGGCGTAGTTTGTTCTATGAATAGAAACAAGTATTTTTTAAACTTCACTGGGCTGATTCATGCATCCTCTACTACAGAGGCTTCAGTATCTCTAACACATGCACAAAATCTCTTTGGAAGCCTTGAGTTATGTGAAGAATGCTATAATGTACAGCGTTGTCACTGCTGAGACAAACTCTATCACTCCCTGGCTGTCACACACCAGATTTCCTTAGGGAATGCAATTTAAGTAATTCATAGCATAGGAACAAACATCTCTTCTCCTTCTCATTTCCCTCCTTTTTACGGGACCGTAATGAGCCCCTTTTCTTGCTTCCAACAGATTTACAACAGATCGGAAATACCCAGCAGCTGCTCAGCAGTAACAACTTCAGCAGCCATATGTGATTTGAAGCCAAGGCCTAAAAAAAAAGCTCCACTCTTCTCCCTCCAAACAGGTTTAGGAACTGTCCTTTTGTTTCCACGGTTGAGGGATTTTACAATGACAATGACCACAACAACAGGAATGAGGATTCAACTAAGCAAAGAGGTTGGACAACAGAGACTATAATTTGCAATAAAAAAGCTTATGAGCCACTTCTAATGGCATTTACAGAATCTCTGCTCAGGGATTCTTTCACTGATGTCAACGCACAGATCCTACACTAGAGACAAACTGCCCTATATACAGAAATACAAGTTTTAAAATACTTGATGTCATAGTTTCAGGGCTACACTTTACTATCAGGTGTACTCATGACTATGTGGCAGAAGACAACAAAGCATTCCTCTAGGAAGCTGAAGTCCTTGCAGCATAGTGGAAAATATCATGGCAGCAATCCAAAGCTGGTACTAACATTTCACCCTTCCCACTCTGGCATTTTATTCAGCTGAAAGCTGGCCAAGCTGTAATTGCTGGAGCTTTCAGCAGCCGTGTCATCTAGCCACACTCACACAAAAGAGGGCAGTTAGCTTTTGTTACACAAGTCTGGGATTTCAGCTGTACAATGGCAATCTCAAGTCTGTACTCTTCCAGTAATGTCTGGAATAAATTACAAAGTCTGCCCTTTTCCTACGTATGATGATTTATTGCCCAAGTTTACCTGGGAGGGAAAGACTCTGCCAAGTCATTTAGGGAATTACAATCCATCCCTTTTTTTGTGATATCGTCCCATGCCCTACACATTTCATTCCTTCCCTCCTCCAAAACAACGCAAATATTTGGCCAAATTTTGGAAGTAACAATGAGGAGGAGATGCTGCTGGATTCATTATTATTAAAATTTAAAAGCTGATGCTGCAGTTTCAAGACTTCTTTTTTTCATGTAAAATGTAGATGCAATGAACAAGAGACAGCTAGAATCTTCCCATCTTGGTAAACACCAGAAAGCACATTTAATAAATTAAGCTATAATCTAGATACAAGGCCCAGCTCCTGTTCCTGTAAGGAAAACTAACAACTCTCTCAACAGAGTGCAAAAGAAAAGAAACAAGAGAACAGTGTTAGCTGACAGTGTAGTGCAAGCTAAGGCAGCAGCCAGAAGACAGCAAAGAAAGCAAACCCTTAAACGAGCAGATAAAGCTGACTGCTACATGTCAGTACCCAAACAGCTTTACCAGAGAATGGCAGCACTTAGGAATTAAAGCCTTTATGAAACAAATAAAGGATCAGTAAGAAATGCGTGGGCGGGGGGAATTACGAAACCAAAACACCAATTAAAAGAAGCATATGAGTTTATGTAGAGTCCTGCCACACAATACTCTGACAGGAATTCAAAGCGGCTGCATGAAGAAAATGGAATTGATACACCTTTTTTTAGAGTAATGCATGTCAACTGAAGCGCAGTTTTATTGCGGGAACACTCATTGTGCACACTCAAAGAATGAATAAAAACATGGAACATGGAAGATGCGCCACCAGAAGCCTTCATGGACTAGTAATATATATCCTTTTCGTAATGTAATGTCTTATCCAGCCACAACACTAACAAGAGTTAAATATTTTCAAAAACCCACCAACATGGGAAAGTAAGAGGTAGAGATGTAAGAAAAAACTCTTAAGGGATCTATGGGGGGAAAGAAAAAACCAGAGCAACATATTGTTACAAAAAGCTCCAAAAATGAGGGAAAACAGTGACACTGAATGCAGTCTAAAAACAGGAGAAAGCAGATTATGATGTGGCAGCACACAAACTAATGTTCTAGAGCAGGACAAATTCCTCTGCATTACTAAACAGGTAGCTGGAACACTGTAATGAGGTCCATCAGGACAAACACAACAGGAGAACACAGCAGAGAATTCCAATAGATTACAAAAAAAAATTGCATAATTTAGATGAGAAGATAAGATTTGCAAGCCCTGAAAGAGTATCAAGACATTGACTATCTTCTCTTAGAGCATTACTAACGTGAATCCATTTCCTCTAGTCGGTTTAGTTATTAAGAAGTCCACATGTCAGAGTAACTATGAAAAGTTATCTGGGATATTTTTTAAAAACAAATTCATTTAGAAGCAGACTTTCAAGAAGTATGCAATAAATTTGAGAAAGACATTTCCAGCACAAGATACTTACATTTAAGTTCAGCCCTTAAGTTATTATATGGAATTGTTACAAGTCAACAGTAGGTGGTTTATAAAATGTAATTTTATTTAATGTTACTTTGCTGTTACAGAGGGCATAACATTTTCACAAGGCTTTTTTGGGACTACAATCAATGATTAGCAACACACAATAGTGGTCCAAACTCTCTAACAATCACTGGACAAACTTGACACCTTCTCACATGTGCACAAACCTGCATGGAAAAGTACTAAATTTTATACTTGGACATGTGAACTTCAATTGGTTTTCCCATTCCAGTGTATTAAGAAATGACATGCACTTTAGTCTGCCAAAAAGCACTGCCTGTACTCCAGCAGTAACATGCTGCTTCTAATACATAGTAAAGTGAATACCAGAACTACAAAGGCAGGAGTGTAAGTGAACTTTTATTGGGAAGGGATATCAACTTAAACAGCAGCAACTGAAGATTAAGAGAAGCCCCTGTTTTTGAAACACACAAGCTTCTGTATTACATGATACGGGAAGCAACTCAATTTGTGGTTTTCCAAACTTTAAATGCTCAACTTGATCTGGCCCAGAACTTCCATATTCCTACTGAAACGAATACACAGTAGCATGTGAAAGTCAATTATGGAAAGGAAACCCTGCAGAGTAAGAAGGGAATGTGGAGAATTAAATGCTATGTGGAACACTCTTTAGTTGCATTTAACTACATTTTCATATCTTACTGTAATACAAAACACAGTCAACTGGCAGGAACTGGTTCAGATTTGTTTTTAAATACCAGGTACACTTTAGTCCGCTACATAAGTGTTTGGAAGTTACTTATGTTTATATGAAATGAAGCTATTAATACTTTTCTACAGCAGTAACCGCACACCAGGAAGGCCAGGACAAACACAAATCAAGGAATGGAGTTTTCCCAAAGCTGCAGTGTGAAAAGACTATAAATTGATTTCCATACACATGGATGGGTTTTCTTTGCTATAGGAAATCCAAGTGGAGCTATAAGGAATGGAGACGTGTAAAAAGGTTTCTTGAGAAGGAAAGGGAGAATGACGCCCCACGTGCAGTTTAGTTCTCTGCACCTTCTGCAGCATCACATTCTTCTCCTGCACTGTCTGATGTCCATAACTAGAAAGAAAAGAAAAACCGTGTCAGCTTTCAGAAGTCCAACTCGAGCTCCAAAAAGGGACAACTACTGACTGTAAGGAAACGACAATGAAAGACTTCAGGATGCCCACAAAGTACCGGTGCACTGGCACTGCACAACCCTGGCTTCCAGTACTTGCTGGGAGAGAGGTAACCGGGCAGAGCTCCCTCCCCATGCACAGGGCACAATGAGCTTTGCCCCTCAGGCAGAGCCGATGTGTTCTCAACGGCTCCAGCTCTCGTGCTCTACAGTGAGCTGTGCCATCAATCCCAGGCCACTCAACAGCCTCCATGGGCAACTTCCTTTCAAACAGAGCAGTCTGAATCCTGCAAGTGTAGACTGCCTGTTCAGTTATTGAAGCTAAGCACTTTACACTGCTAACAACAGACATTTCTACTCCAGGAGTATTGCAAAATAATAAGTGTTGCTGTAATTTTAAGTACAGTGAATATTCAGAGAGGATATTCCCTGAAAAAGTGCCATAGTTGCATATTTTAATAGAACTTATTTGTTCCACAAGGCACTTTTCTTAAATGGGTCATCATTATAATAACATACTCAAACAAACCGATTTTCTTCTTAGTACATTGAAATTTCAGAGCTTTTAAATGAAAATCAGGACAACGAATAAAGCAAGCTACACTGGATGTACACCAGGAGAAACTTTGTTTTGAGGTGGTCATCAAAACAGTTTGAGTAAGATTCCCTGACAGATCACAGACAACGGCGTTTTAGCTCCTTGTCCTACCTCATACGTTAGGTTGGGCAGAATGCCCCTTCTCCCATCCACCTAAGGCCATCAAACAGGAAGAATGTGAGCTAACCAGGCTGTTATTCCAGACTACACAGCATGAGGTTGGACATCAATTTACACAACACTCAAACTAAGCTATTAAAAGGTATCATAGCTAAACAGCCAAAGTCAGTGCTGTGCTTTGCACTAGAGCAAAATAAAGGGTTTTTTCCCACCACAAATTCAGTCTAAGCAAACATCTGGTTACAGAACCAGATAATACATAAAAAAGCAACTTACTGTTAGGTTGTCTCTAAGCAACTGCATGATGAGAGTACTGTCTTTGTATGAGTCTTCGTTCAGTGTATCGAGTTCTGCAATTGCCTCATCAAATGCCTGGAATAATTAAACCGTCTTTAGCCTTTCTATTAACTGATCATTAAGCAAGCAGAAGCTAAACCTATCAGTAAAGGTAGCTTAAAAAAAAGGCAACATTAGAAGTTAATGACCTGAATTGCTCTATTTGAAACAAAACCATAATAAAGGCATAATGAAAGCTTGCCATGCTGCTGAAAATTTAAGTCACATTGTAAATACAGCCTGCATGTACCCCTTCAACCCCACTAACGATAACGAGCATGGAAACCAGAAACTTTAAATAGGATCATTTCCTTCACAAACTCTAGGAAGTAATAATTCGTACAGTTTTAAGCATAAATCTACTTTCCCTGCAGGCATACTGGAAAAAAAAAAGTGACTTACTGTCTTTGCCAGTGTGCAGGCAAGCTCAGGATTGTTGAGAATCTCATAATAAAATACAGAGAAGTTAAGAGCTAGACCCAAGCGAATTGGATGTGTTGGCTGCATCTCCTTCTTGCTGATATCAAATGCCTCCTGATAAGCTCCCTGTGAATTTTCTATTGTTTCTGTAAAAGAATGACAAACAAAGTGTTTCTGGGTTCATTTGAGTTTTTTTAAAGGTATTACTACTTAAATCACTCCATTAGTGGGAGACTGAACAGTGCTGCACATAAGCCTGTTCTTAGGAAAACACTGCACTTACTTTAACCAAAGTAATGATTTTGCACCCATCTTAAGTACAGCTGCCACACTGACAAAACACAGGGAGCAAACTAAGCTGCTACAGAGCAAAGGTATTCAAGAGAGATAAACACACAGAACTTGGTAAACACAAGCATCCAAGATTACTGTATTGCTTCAGTGGCCTTTGATACTTCAGGTGGGGGGGGGGGGGAAAGCATTTGTGCATTACTTTTTCTACAGAACTCCTACTTCATTCCTTGCACAGGATGGACACATTCATATGAGTTATGTGTGCAGAGTAAAGAAGACCCAACTTCTTGAGGAAGTTTGGAAGGCATGTACGGCATGTTCCTGAAAAACCGAAGGTTTGCCTCCAAAAACTGCATGTAGACAGGTAAAGATAAAAAGCCCCAATGCTGTGCCCAAAATAACTGGGATAAACACCACAGAGAAAAGAGGTTACCGGGTCAGAAAGTACTTCAGGAGTGCTACCTATAGTCTATTCCAGATTCACTTCTGATAGACAACCAAAGGGCCAACAGCTGTCCTATATGCGCTGCAGAATGGAAGGAGACTGCAGGAAAAGAAAGGTCATTGTCAGAGCTCAAAATACAGCTCTCTGAGGGAGCTAGCGCTGGAACTGCTCTAGCAAATGCTGGTAAAAGAGCTTGGTAAGTAAAATCTAATAAGTACTCAAAAGAGTCAAGACAGATTTGGATTTTCCAGTATTTACGCTGTAGTGAGTGCTAAAGGACTACATCCATTTGTGGAGACCAGGTGAAAGAAGGCAAAAAAACTAGCAAATCCAGGAGGTAAATTAGCTTGTAAATACATAAAACATATTTGAAGCTGAGAAAATAAACAGATGCTTAGGGGTGGAACATCAGAAAAGCTTTAAGTCTTGAAGTTTGCAAGAAGTTAAGCAGAAAATGTCTGCAGGGTGGGACACAGAAGCTGTACCTTCACAGCTAAACCCCAGCAGGATCTGGTAACAAGGTTATATCGATCAATCTCTCTTGCACTGTATCCCCTATCAGCACGTGTGGCATTGAACTGCAGTCATTTTAGCCAAGAGGAGCTGGTATTTCAGTGCTCGGACAAGCCCAGATTTGTAGTTGTTGCTTGAGACAAAGTATAAACCAGATGATCTTTGTGAAAGCCAAAGGCAAGTTTTCTCTGCTACCCTTGGACTTGCTGTTGCTATTTGAATCAGGTTAAGGGTTAAGAATTTCTGAATGCAACGACTTTTACTCCATTCTGTATGTCTTCATCTTTCAAACTTGAACGCTCCTACAATACAAGGAGACCTTTACTGAAGCGACAACCAGCCCCGTCCTCCTGCTTTGCAATGCAATCGGTTTCAGGCGGCCAACACTGTCAGATGCTGCCATGCCCAACCCCAGGGGACAGGCACTGCAGCACCCCCGTGCTCCAACAGCCCCTCTCCTTTGTGTAACAACGTTACCACAAAAACTAATTTTAGTTTGTTATGTAGAAATAGATCACTAGCTTATGCCATACCAAGCGTTTTTAACATCACAACACTACGTGGGCACCTTGCAGGACAGTTTTAATAATTAATTCAATGCATCTTCTCAATACACGGTTAAAATCTTCCCCAGAAGAGGTTCCTGAGGTACTTACAACTACCTACGCACATGTTCTAATTCCTAAGAAAGGTCTACAGTCTCGGGATGCCCACTATCAAGTGGCAGTTTCCAGGCCTTTTCTGCTGAATCCAAAAGGGCAAACTAAAATTTCAGGAACAGTATTATTCCCAAGAAAATCAATTATTTTAGAGTACAGCTCACGCTTTTTGGCTAGAGTATCGACCTAGTAATTTTGTGGCTTCTTTATAAACTCAGGTGACTACAATGAAGTCTGCTTCACAGTGAAATGGTTAAAATTTATAGATCAACAGGACTCTACCATGGAGTACATACAAAATGTTACAGAGATTTGTTTACTCTCCCCCACCAACTTTATTTTAGTAAAGAATTACAAACAAACAACATTAAATATATTACCATACCTTCACCTACATTGTTTTCCAGAAGCTTTGAATAAGCATTATGGAGGAACTTTTCAGAAATTTAGGGTAGCTGACAAGAACACCAGCTAAACTTCCCTGGCATACTTAAGGTCTATTCAGAGTTTTGCTTTATGTCTGTGCGAAAACTGGAGATTCCCAACTGAAACCCAGCTAACTCATGTGAATTTGGAGTCTGTGTATTTCATTTCCTGGCCCCTCACCCACGGACCAGAGCTGTGAAAGACCCGAGGCCACAAGGTACTTACGTTTTCTGTCATCACCACAGGCAACTTCAGCAAGGTATCGGAAGTAGTCTCCCTTCATCTTCAGGTAGAACACCTTGCTCTCTGGATTAGTTGCATTAGCTATTAAATATTTGTCCAAGAGCTCCTGAAACAACAACAAAACACATCTTGACATAATGCAAACACCACTGCAACTAAGCTCAATCTACTTCTCTCCCGGCGGTTTGGACAGACTCAAGTATTTGCTACAAGGCTAAACAGAGTTTTAAGGCATTTTAGATAGATGCACACCTATTTCAACAAAGTGTGTAAAAGCACAAAACTAGAGACTACATTAGGATGAACAGACAACTGGCCAATCAGACTGCAAGGAACAAGGAAAGGTTTACTGGTGTACAGTTTCAGGCCAAGTTTAGTTTCAGGATATGCACTTCTCATTTCAAAAACATTGCAAATGAGTAAGCTTTTACTGGAAAAGGAAAACACTAAGCAGAAAGTTTCAAAGCTACTTTTTTTTGCATCAATTGTGTTTATTAGACTTATGATAAGGAATCTCCAGCCCACCTACCATAGGGAGCCGAGGATTCAAACTCATCTAGCTGGCAGCCAACCTCACCAAACTGCACCAGCTCTTTGCAAGGCTCTAAAGGAATACCTGCTCCAGCACAGCAGGGAGGCATCCTTCATATCCACCTTGCCATTCCCAGAATGGGAAAAGTTATACAGCGCTCTCCAGCACACCCCGAGCTGCTGCAAACATCACTCCCCTTGTTCACAGCTTCCCTACCTGAGAACCACAAGGACAAGGAAAGTTTTGCAAGCCTCCAACAAGAGAAGGTAAGTCTCTCTCCAAGGCTGCAAGTCATCCTAAGACAGGGGTGAAGAAAGGAGAGAAGAGGTACAGGACTTTCCCCCAGAGAACAGGGTAGTTCAGAGAACTGACAAGCAGGAGAGCAGCTTCTGGCTGACCTTGTCCCTGAACCCCAGAGATTTTACCCAACTCATTACTACAACCACCCATATTCTCCAGAGTTGACAAAAGATGCAAATGAGTTCTGATAGACTCAAGGAAACCCTGCAATACTCACAGCAACCTCACAGGAGGAATGTAAGTGATAAAGATCTGCATTTACTTATTTGGAAAGTAAACAGGTCATAAAAGGAGCAGAAAGTTTCCACAAAGCTTGCAGCTGGCTAGTTAAGATTTTTGTTACAGGAACATGTATCCAAATTCATGAAGCAGCTACAAAGGAAATATTCAAGGAACTGTAAGCTTTCTGCACAAAAATCCTTAGCACTTCAGTTGGCTACTAGAGCACTACAATCAAAACGATTTAATATCAGACGCAAACCTACTCCCTACGCACACCACCATACCATTATTACTTCCTTTAATGATCAATGGAAGAAGAGCCATCCAGTTCGAAGCGTTTACTCATTCCAAGTCCATTTGAGGTTTTGGCTACTACTTTAAACTGACACTTGTAGAAGGGTACTTCCAGTTGGGATAAAAAAAAAGCATTTTTGCATCCAGTGTGTCCCATGGATGTAACGCTGCAGTGCCCAGGCAAGCTCCCTCAGAGATCCCCACCAAGGCAGTAGAGAAAGCACAGTCATACCTGCCCTTGATACCACCCTAGAGAAAACAGCAGGAAGGTAAAACGATACCAAGCCTGACACACCCTCGCACCTACCAAATCAGAGACAGATATTTTTAGGAGTTTCTGTAAGACTATAAAACCACTGCCAAAGCCTAGACACTGGCTATTTGGCAAGGGGTAAGTGAGGAATCCGTGTAACAGTTTAACACAGTCAAGTATGCAGGGGCTTGAGCAAACATATTGAACAGTACAGCTCACTGGTGTCATGGAAAAAGCAGCAAAACCTTAAGTCTGTTTCACGACAAGAGTTAAGAGGTAGTAGGCAGATGGGTAATACAACCCCATATTAATACTGTTATTGTGCATGAATCATTCCATATTAGAATGAGTTATTCCCACTCTACAGATTTCTGCAAAGAAAAAAACTTCACATTTTGGCTCGACGTTTTCTTGCTGCTTTTCTCCTATGACAATGTCCACGTCAGCCATAAAAGCACAACACTACACAAACCAGTTTCAGAGTCTCAGAGGCAGCAACAAGGTAACCTCAAGTCTAACATTTAAGCTTGATTTTACAAGAAACTGTCCGGAATGATGAAACATGACACGTAATACGCCTGTGGTTTAAAAAGGTTCCATAAATCCGTCACGTTTGAAGAGCAACCACCAGCCTCTAAAAGCCATCCTATGGCTGGGACTGCATTAAGTAGCGGAGATGTGGTTTATCCATGTGCTCAGATTAACTGTGCCACAGTCTAAGGAGCACTGACCAGACAAGCAGTGAAGATACTAGATGGCATTTTAAACCAGGTATTTCACAAAACCGTATGTTTGATTCATCTTTTAAATGCTGAAATAAAACTTTTCAAGATGTTACAACTACATCAACAAAGGAACAAACAGGCATTTTTCTTTTACGCTTTCCAAAACATAGAAATTTACTGCATACATAGCACACAAAAAGTATTACCCATTTTAAGACAAAATTCTATCTTTGGAGGTAGCTCTAGCACTAGAGCTGATCTGGCTTGGTTATGACTGAAAAATACTTAACCCCTGGAACCTAGTGTACACTAAAGAATGTTAACAGGAAAGCTTTAGCACGTCCACTTTAAGCTGAATTTGAAAGCTACATTCCCTAGAGCATTAGCACCCACTTTTTCTTCCCCCTAGATGGGGTAGGCCGCACACTTCTTCAAGGAATATGAAAGGATTTTGCCATGGTGCCAGCCCTACCACAAGCAAGCAGCACTGTGGCCTGTGTGTCAATGCATCCTTACAATGCTGCCTTCATTACGCAGATCTGAAAACCAAACAGTTTGGCTCTGTCCAAACTTCTGACAAACTTAGAGAAAAAAGTAGATGCTGAGAATGAACTGCAGTTTTTCAGACAGCAAAGAGTGGGTTATTTCCTAGGCAGTTCTCAGGTGGAGGAGCTGAGTAGGCAGCAGCTCCCACTCCCAGTTCATCTTGAGGGCCTCCTAATCCTTAAGTAAGGAAGAGACCTGTGCCTTTTGCTTCAGCTAGGGTGGAATATCCTCATTCTGGACTTCACATATTCAGTTGTGGTTTTTTAATAGTCTTAAATGGAACAAGATCTCATTTATGAATCACGTAGGTTAGAACAGAATCCAAACAGACTCTGAGTGAAGCTAATTATTTATCAGGCCAGATGTTAATCTTTCAAATCAATAATGTATTTGGTGTACTTCGTGAGCCATTCATCTCAGGATATCATCATCATTTCTTGGAAGGCATCTTACCCTCCCTCTCACAGACAAAATGTTGGTGGAGTAGTGAGAGAAGACAACACAGTAAGCCAAATGATTTACTTGACACTGCTGCGAGTCAGTAATAGCCAGGAAAACTCACTATTTTTTGCATCCGTTCTCTCATCTTTCCCCACTCGGACTTTTTAACCTTTCCATCAAACAGCAATCAGCCAGGAATCCTTATTTTAAACATCATCTGATATGAAGTAAAATGACTACAGGTAGGCAAAGCAATGAAGCAGACCACAGAGAGCCTCCAAAGTTTTTGTGATAATTTTACCTAGAGAGAGACAAGCACTGCCAGAGGAATGATTCTGGGATGCAGTAAGGCAATACAGCAGACTGCCATCCATGCTCACACACAGTGAACGTGCCCATCCCTTTGATGTATTAAGATACAGCTGCCACCATCACTTAAGAACTGCAGCTCTTCCCATCACCTTCTAAACCAAGCCTTGAACAACCAGCAATTATGTGCTGTGCAACACAAAACATGCCTCAGAAGCTGCATGAAAGCCACACGATGTCCGAGCTGCTGGCCTGCCCTGATGGAGGGTGACTCTCAGAACCAGGAACAGCATGAAGATGCAAGAATCAAAGCTCTATCCTTAGACCAGACCCTTTGTGTCCCACTGGGTGCATTACAATAGGTTTGCAGTGTGACAGTCTGTGGTTGGTAGCTGCTGCTTCCCCCACACTGACATATTATGCTCAAGTGGCGTGCTGGTCCTCCTAGAGCGTGACGAGATTTCCCACCCCCCTTCTCAGAAGTGTTGCTCATCCATTTCAATTCATTTCTACCTTCACAGTGTGCTAACACTCCTGTCATCCTAACAGCATCATATTCTCATACCTGATAGTCTTTTCCCCTCCTATAGAAGGAAGGCTTATTCATCTATTACAGAGATGCCAGCAACAAAGGGCTGCCGCTCCCAGGAACAGGTCTGCAGCCGTGTGAAGAAGCCATGGGGAGCAGGCTGGGAGCCTGGCAGCATGATACTTCTTCCCCCTGAAAGCTGATTTTTTTTTTCCTTTCTCTCTCCATTGGCAAACTTATTCCTCTACATGCCAAATAAAAGTTACATTTCAATTGCCTATTTGGATCCTTCTCCATTCTACTCTTGTTCTTTCCCAACTACGTAACTATCCTCTCAGTCCCTTTTCCCCTCTGTTTAAGTAGGCTCAAGGGTTGAACACGTGGTACCCACTGACCACTGCAATTAACCTGAGCCAGAAATAGTAAGTCAATACATCTGCTCTCATCACTTCCCCATTATTTCAGGTTTATGAAAAACAAGCCCTGAAGGAATGTCAGCCATACCTTTACTTGAAGTGTCTGACACAGACAAGGCAGCTCCCTGAAGACAGAGCTCCTTAATAATTATTTGTGGCGCATGCATCCAGCCAACCTCTCCTTACAATACACTAGCACACCTCCCCTGCAATTCGTGTTCCAGTCCCATTCCACACATGCTTCCTGTTAACTGTTTTCAGGGCAACGCCTCCTTTAAAAACCTGATGCCAAAACAGGAAGTCCCACCACTCTCTCCCCATCTAAGCCCATTTTAAAAGGCAAGACTGACTGAAGCATCAAGTTCAACCACAGTGTACACTAAATACTTACTGTACAATTTAACTACAGAGTAGGTTCAAGTGGCAGAAAAATTCCACTGCTATCTGATCTGTGCTGTTCTCTCTTCCCACATATCCAGCTATAAAAAAATCTCAATAGCCAAGATTAATTTGGAAAAAACCATCTTGAATACCAAACTGACCTTTTAGCTTCCTTCAGCAGTTGTGCCATTTAGAATTGGACTTCGGTAAGAGTAGCAAATACATGAGTGTAAGTCTCCTCATACATTCCAATGCCACTAGCTAGTGGATATATTCTTCACACTTAACCATGCAATAGCAGAGGATGAACGTGAACCAGGTCAGCTCCAGAGATGACCTACTCATCACAAGTGGTTTGAGGCCAATTTTCAAAGCAAACTAAACACACTGTGTGCCTGGGTATTGACAGAAGTTCTCAATGTGGTAAGCTCCAGTAACCCAAAACATTTACAATGTCACCATCACTCAGATGTCAACACCTATGACATGTTTGGGTCACATCACCAGCACCAAGTTATTTAATGTTATGCTATTAAAAGACTGATCTACATTGTCATTTGCATTTCTCACTGAGGGCAGTTTATCATTTATTTTGCTCCACCAGAAGGAAAAAAAGTCAATGTAAAAGCAACCATCAGAAACAGCAATGCTCTCCAAAAGTTTGTCCCATAAGTTAAGCTGCTGCATGGTATTCAGCAAGGAGGAGTGTCAATGTTCTAAATTGCTGGCATAGAATTTTCTGAATGAAGTCTATGCTAGATAAAGTTTGATTTTTCAAGTCAGACTGTTTCGGCAATACCCTTGAGCCTAAAAGCCCATATATCTTACTTCAAGTTGTTTGAAATACCTTATTTCAGCACTATCTCCATTTTCTGGGAATGTAATTTTAAAGACTATTTTTAAAAGTGAACTTCCCAACCATTTGTGGGAAGTAATTGGTATTTGCAGGTTTTCGTACTTTAAAACAATGTCCTTCACCTGGCTTGAACTCATATGACACAAAAAGCATCTAGAAAAAAACCAAAATCCAACAGGAGTAATTTTTTTGGACAGAAGAACAAACTAATAAATATCAATGCATATAATATTAAAAAAAAATATATATTCTTCCTCACCACATAATGGAGGAAGATAAATTATATGGAAAAAAGAAAGAAGAAAAAGAAAAAAGAAACCAAGTTGAACTTCTGCTCAGCAGCTCTTAGCTGTCCAAGTGTTCTCAGACCTGCCAGGAGAGGAGGTGCCGTCATTCCACAGGGTACCCATTTTTCACAGGTTTTACAGGAACTAGACTGAGTTTTATTGTTGTTTCCTAGATGTTTCTCCCTTTTCTGAACCAACACTGAATGTTCCCTATTTTGAGCTTTCAAGTGCTTTTGGGTTGTTTTGTTTTGTTTATTAAGGAGCACTGAAGCTCACCACCAGAACAGATGTTACCTGGGTAACGGCGAGTAACTGATTACTTAATGTTGCACGCCACGCTAACTGGCCAAACCCCACAGAACCAAAAAGTCACATGCAAGTGAAGAAACTGTTTCAAAATAAACCTATTTTGAGACAAGGTTCCTTAAAAACAACGCACAAGCACAGAGTGCATGTCGGCGCTTCTTTCAGCAAGTTAACACCAAGAAACACGGATTCGACGTCAGAGCCCCATCTAGATGGGCAGCTTGCATCCCACAGGAACACTGTGAAGTGTGTGAGGCTACATAAATTCAGCCTGGGCTGCAGTATACAAAATATTTGGAAAAATGATTTAGTCTCAAGTATTTTTGAGGGTCCATCCAGACCCGATATGAGAAAAAAAGACCTAGAAGCAGCATACAGAGAAATGGTTTCCACCTTAACTGCAGTCAAAAAACAAAGCTAAAAGTTGGTGAGGCAGCTCAGACCAACATCACCTAATATAACTTAAATGTGAATTTAAACACATCAAATATTCCAAAGTCTCTGACAGCACAGATGATTGGTGTGGGCTCAGACCTTTCAATAAGGCTTCTACTCACAAATGACTGCCTGTTTTAATCATCTAGTGAAGTGGTATTTAAGACTTCTCAACTATTTCAAGTATAATCAGTCATTCCAAAGTCCACAGTATGACTCACTGCAACCTAGGTGTGTTTTAACGTTCAGCAGTTGTTTTCTTGACAGGAAAGGGAGAGTCCCCTGCTGCAACAGTAAGATCACTTTACTTTCAACAGTGTAATCCAGAGGAACTAAGTTCTTCATCCTTCAGGATTCAAGCTCTATGCATCATCTCCTTTTGGGAGAACACTGAGTGATTTTCATACAGACCTCGTCAGACTAACAGCGTTTCAGTTCATGTATTGAGGAAAATATGCGTGCACCTTTCCAGTAACGACATGGCCTTAAGATGACCTGACAAAGCACTGTTGAGAGCAGAGACAAACGTACCTGACATGAAAACGGAGAGGGTGACCTAATTCATCTTTTCCACTTGGTTCCATGCCTCTGTCTACATAGTTTTAAAAACTGGCAGTCAATACTTAGGATTGGTCCTGAATGAAGTATCTGGAATCCCACTTAACAAATGCACTGGAAGCCTGACCTGCAGCATGTCTGCCCACACTATTCCCACCTGGTGCTGAGATTAAATTAATCTAGAATTTACACTCACTGCTTTTACTTCTCCTCAAACAAGTAAGAAAGTTCTGTGGCCCCCAGAGAACTATGTAAGCCAAGAACTAGAAGCATATAGAAAGGAGAACTTGCACTTCCAAAGATTTTCAGACAAAATGAGCAATCCAGTGAAAGTCAGAGAATTATTTAAGATTTTATGGAAGAGCCTAAAATTTTCCAGTTTCACCCCATGAAATGTAGAAATGAGTCTTTAAAAAAAAAAAAAAAAAATCATCTTTTCAACAATTATAAATTTTTGATGAATTAATGGCTATATAACACAGCCAAATGTTTTCAGGAAAATTTCCTTGGTATCTGACAGATTTATCTCAAATTGATTCTAACATCCTTCCATGACTGCATTTTACATATTTCTAATTCCTCAAAATACTTCCAAGTGCTCTTCTCCTCTTAGCAAACATGCATTTTAGACACCAAATTCTTCCCCTCAGAATCCTAGCTATCTAAAAGCTTCTTTCAGCATCCATTTGTGACCTTGCATAATATGACAGAATCAAACAAAAAAGTCTAAATTTTCATTTAAAAATACTTCTATGCTCTGCAGCTAGAGAAGCCCAAAGGTAAGATTAAATGACTGACTGAGGTATATCCAGACTAACAGCGCTCACAAGAACACCAGCACCCAGGAGTTACATGGTCTTAAAGCACACTGCCCTCACGCAAAGAACTCATTTTGACTTGCTTTAATTCTGTTCTCTCTTTGGGAGCCCTTGATCAGAGGCTTGGGATCACTGAAATTCAAAATGATAACACATCATCCCTTTCTTCCCATTGCTTAGTGTAGCTTGGAAGAGCCTTTTGCATCATTCCAACTTCATCTTGAAGGAAACTCAGCAAGACATTATTTCACTCAGTCTATTAGAAGTGTGCCCGTAATTTGTTATTCCCCAAACAAGACAACAATGAAGCCTAACCTTAGGTCAGAACAACTAAAGTCAACATTTCAGATAACTTGGCTACGACACTATCTCACAGAAAGTGAGCCGTGGCTTTTTGCTAAGGCCCTGCTACCTACTTTTATTAAAAGCAATTTCTGCTTACAAGAATTTTGCAAAACGTATTCAACTTCAGAACAAAACTTCCTGACGAAGTTTTATCCAGGAAGGATGTGGCTGTCAGTCAGGTAACAGTGTATATAGTGTACTTAGGAAAGTTATTATTAAAGCAAGTGGAAATTTTTCTGTTTTCAGAGCCGAACACTACTCCTATATCCTGCTACTTCAGTGAATGGATTATATAAATTAAAGGAGAGAATAAAGAGTAACAGAGCAAGTAATACACTTTTATCAATGTTAGAAACGGGTAAATCAAACCCTTGATTACTTTAACAAATTTAGAGAAAAGTGCAAGCAAAATCATAGCTAATTCAGGCCTTCCGGTTCTTAGATCTCGACATCTGATGTTTCGGTGGGTGCACAGACCACAAGATGTGAAACTCAGCACTTAAATTGTTTTGCTGCCCTCCCAAGTGCCCAGCTCACACAAACTGGGCACTGTTATATATTCAGATATACAGGATGGATTAGCGAATGACAAGCTTACAAATCAGCAGTATGCTCAGCTGAAGTGTTCTGCTGTTGGTTCCAGCTTCCTGGGATGCAGAAAGGATGAGGAGGAACTTGTAAACACTTGTCCAATGAACCTGGTGGAACTACACTGAGTAAGTGCCACAAATGCAGTGCTCGAGAACAGTTATTACTTACCTTACCTGTCGGTGACAAAACTGGCTTCAAGTTTATTGGTAGTAGGGAAAGCACAACCACAAGTAACATCAAAGGGCACCTGGCCCCTCAAAGACCAAGAGCATAAAGCTAAATATGAAAACATTGATTAATCAAGTGTGCACCTTCACCTACCAAACTTACAAAGTATATTCATGCACTTTTACCAGCCCTTCCTCTGCTGTTTTCCTCGCTACCTTCTTTCCTCTGAAAATCGCTCATCCCCCATTACTGAAACCAGAATACCAAGCTGCAGTGCCTGTACAGAAATGAGTCCAATCTACTGCTTTAATACTGTGCTAAACAACCCCAATTTCTGCCATCATAAAGAAATAAAATGCTAATAACCGTCAAATTCGAGTGTGTTCTTTCCTAATCAAGCTCTCTCTCTCTCTCTCCTAAACAGTCCTCTGTGTTTTACTTCAAAAAGGCACCTATCACATTAGCATCGAAGGCAGTAGAAATGCCTGTGAGACAACTGTCTAGAAGGTAAGCGTGACAGTGATTTACAAAATCTGTTAAAAGCTTCACTGCATTAGCAGAAAAACAGAATTTGTCGTTTTGTTGTCCAGTTCTACCTAGTGAGCACATCCTACTTTCTCAAGGCCACCAAACCAATAAATGTCCTCCAAGAAATTTAATAATTCTAGACAGCATATGGCTGTAGGGGGAGGGGGCAGCAAGCAAGGACTGCATGGGATGGAGGCTTCAGCTACCATCAGAATGCCTTGAACTATTTTTAGCTGGACTCTGTAACAGTTCGCAGTCTGTTCAAGCACCTCATTGCATTCTAGGCTTTGTTTCTCCAAGAATCAGTCTCTTCTCAGAAATGATTCTGTTTTCTTTGCACAACAGTGAGGATTCCAGCAGCAGATTCTACTGAAGGATGACAGAGAAGGTAAGAGAAGGTAAAACTATGAATAAGTCAAGTTCAGATCTAAGTTTCAAGTATATTAAAGTAAAAAAAAATTAAAGCATTAAGTTCCACGATTCTTACCACAAATGTGTTGATGATTGCTAGAAGTTGTGCTAAGAACACAAAGGAAAAATCATCTCTCTCTCCACAAATTACTTTTCATTAAAAAAAGATGATTTATTCCAAACTATTAATTCAATTCACATTCACTCCACAATTCTGGATTTGTCAAGAAGTAACGTTCCCAACCTGACTTTCATGAAGCAGCCTTTCTTTTTAGTCAGTCGTTTAAGAATTCTAAGTAACTTTAACTTACAAAAGATTAAAAAGTAATACTTGAAACACTGTCCCAACCACGACTGGGACAACTAACTCAAGTCCAAATGTAGTATTAAGTGATTAGCATGTCTGACCTTCAAAATAAAACAGCATCCTACATAATTCCCTGTATCAAAAGACTGTATGGAATACCCTTTTACTGGGTTTCACCTCTACACCACATATATTTTTGTACAAACTCCATCTGTTCACTGAAAATAGGAATGCAGAGATAAAGGATTCACAAGACATGAAACTCTGGTAAATTGTTTACATAGCAGCATGAAGCTGATACCTCCTACTGAATCTGACAAATTTCTGCATGTGGAATAAAAAAAAAAAAAAAGATTTCGCTTTTTTGTAGGCTAAAGGTAGCAGTAGGGAAGAAACAGGGCTATGGTCAAAGTTACCCATCATCAGACATCAGATATTTTAGCTGACACGAGGAATCTATTTGCTACTGCAAGAAAATGCCAACTTCATTTTCAACAGAGCTATGAACTTGTGCTGTTGAAACGAACTGCTCTAAACATTACCTGCTAGCATGGTGAGTTTTGTTCCATCTATTTTAAGTGACTAACCTTAGAACTAGATCTACAAAATGGATAATCAGAAGTGGACAGATTTCTTACTCATTTTTATTAGCTTTTATTGTTTCTTAATTATGTGAAGCAGCAGCAGGAACAACATTGCAACCTTGGGGGGGAGGGAGGGAGGAAGGAAGGAAAGGGGAGCTGGCAAGAGCAACACACCAATCCGTGCTTTCAACAATTAACAGTGCAATCTCGCAGAAGATCAAAGCACCCTATCAGCATTAAGACAGTAAAAATACAGATAGCATACACCTTATAGCTCGGAACTATTTCATTGCAGACACTGCCACAGGGTGCCAAAAAGACTCAACAGCACAAGTAATGTGACTGCTCCTTCATTTCTAAAAGTTCACAATGCCCTTGCTCATTTCTAGGGAAACGGGCCAACACGGGCCTGACACAATACAATGTAAAAATGTTTACAGAGGACACTGTGAAAACAGGTGTTTAGAAACAAATGAAAAGCCTCAGGTATGTAACTTTTCTACACAAATTTTTAAAAAATTATTAAAAAAACACTTTGAAATTTCAGCTAGAGACACAAGACATAACTATCAAGATACAGTTGTTTTCAAGCCCTAATGATTTTAACTACTGCATCTTCATCAAGACTTAAACTGCAGGCAAGTAGTTATCAAATCTCATCTCTATTACTGCAAGAAGAGCTCCAACACATCAGGAGCTAGAAACTGAACACGTGCAAACAAACACGTAAAAACCCTCAAGCTCCAGGTGGAGAGCGCTGCCAGGCAAGGGCTGCTGTCCTCCCTGCCTTTACATTGCTGCTCTCCAAAGAACAAAGGAGCTTGAATGTAACACGAGTTACAGCCTTGCACAAGAACCAAGGCTCTCAGGAAACCCACCAGGTTTAATCTCCAGAAAGGTTCCAATTCGAAAGTTAACTTTTTTTAAAAACCCAATGTCACTGAACAGTGGAGTGCGCACACAATTAAGCAGGTCTTATTTTGTATATTCCAGCTTCAAAGTTTCCCACATCATTTCACTAATTATATGAAAGTTGCTGCCACATCCACCCTTTCTACATTATCTAGTACCCCATGCCTTGAAATAACTCAAGTCGAGAGAAAGCAACATGAACTTTGTGCTCAGAGAGTATATGAAACATAGTTCAACTTTATCTTGAAAAAAATTAAGTTGCCAACGTGTTTCTTTATTCAAGGAGAAGAAAGTTTCAAGAACAGTTTTAACCATGAGTCATAAGGGATGATTCAACATTAATTCTCTACATTACCAAAGAATTAGTCAATCGATACAGGGAGTTCAGCAAAACCTCCTAGTGTACCTTTCAAATAAAACATTTGTGCAAGTCGTTTGACAGCCATACCATTTCTCCACTAAAGAGCCACTCTCACCTGAAAGGCCAGTCATAACATTAAGATAAAAAGCATTCAGATGACACCTACTTGCGAGAAAGGCAGTTAAAGAGTGACAGTTAAATAATCAGTAAAAGTTTTATTTTTATGTACATACCTATATACAGATATCTCAACGTAGTTTTGAATGTCAGTATTCTAGTGGTGATTAAATTTAAGTTCTTTATCAAACCATGCCCTGAAACAATACCTTACTTAACTGTCTTGGGACATTTTTTGCAGGAAAAAAGTAATTACAGATTCAGCGTTGCTGATATTTTAATGAAAAAATTAGCAGTATTTTTAATGCTAGCACAAGTATTTCTAAACGAAGATTTAGAAATATGCCATACCAGTAGTTAAAAAAAAACCTTTTGAAAAAAACTGTTAGTAGTATGACTAACAGCAGTCACACTCCACCCAACACACCCACCCTTGCTAAATCCAAATACTCCAGATGACAAGCAACCTTTCCATACTACTTGCCAGCAGTTGTTACAGTTTAGCTGCCTTCCTAGAACTAAAAAAGCATCTCTGAGATTCAGCTGAAGAGATCTGAAAAAGCTACAAGCCGTTACCATAGTATTAGTACAGAAGAAATTATCATTCAAAGGAGGAGCCAAAACCATGGTGTGGCTCAGCTTTAGGAAACCCAGCCTTTGTAACGCCTGCTTGTCGTGAATTTCAACCTCTCAGATGCTGACTCACGGATCATAGGAGTGGTAGATGGAGGAGGAAAGGGAGGGAATCGGAGCAGAACATAACTGCACATGGCCCTCAAAGGAAGAATAAAAAAAGGAAGGCGTGCAGTAGACAGCCAACATCTCCTCCTACCAAAGGAAGGCACAGCTCTGCAGCAGCACAGGACAGGAAAAGCATGCTCAGCTCTACGTTTCGGTCTTCACTACTTCCTGCAGCCTTCCAGGCCGGAAGGGGAGAGCTGCCAACAGGCCATTGCTGAGAACAGAGGAACACTAGAGTGCATTAAAAAATTCATCTAGCACAGGAAAAGCTCGCTTTCCCTCCATCAGAGGTCTGCGCTAGCATAGCTACCAGAACACGGGCTGGCCACCATCAGATGGGGTGGAATAACTTCAGTACAGACAATGTCAGAAGTGGTTCACTGCCTCTCCCCACAGAAACACAAGCTCCTTGTCAAAATGGTGCAAGCAGTGTGAGATTTTATTCATCACCTTCTCCACGGCACTAGATTTGCTAAAAGGACAGAGGGAGATTAGGAAGTCTGAAGAGTGAGCTTTATGTGGAGGTCCCAAGAAGTTAGTTCTGAAGTGGGGCGCTGACTAGAGAAGAGAAAGAAGAGTGACACAAATGCTGGCACTGCACCACACAGGCTTCTAGCGAAACTCTTGTCACAGGAAGTAGGAACCCAAATAAGTCCCATCATTTTCACAAAGGTGAAAGTTTCACAATTTCAAGACACCTGTAACTGCAGAAACAGTTTGCTCTTGTGGAAGGCATGGGCTCTTAAATGTGTTCAGGAATTGACTCAACTAATTCATAAAGGTAATAAATATGAAAACTATTTTCAAGAAAAGGTAACTCACTTTGACAGATTTAGAAAGAACAAACAAACCTAGGTGGCAGCACACAAGGAAGCATATAGGTATTTTCAGCACAATCCAAAGAAGCATTCCCTTGTACGTGAGCCAGAACACTTAATCAAGAAGAGAATTCAGTTACTTCCAAACCAGTCACCTTTAAATTCATGTCTCCTACACCAATCTAGAATAATTTACCTCAAAATTGTTTATTTCCCTATAGACTTGCTTCCTCCTGTTCTCACATTGGCAATACTAGACACCAAAAAACCAAAGGTAAGTAAGAGGAGCAAATACATCACTGAAGATGATCTGCCACACAATTACTATTGCATTATGCACATGCAGTTTCTTGCAGCTACGACTCCCCGGTCGTGTAGAACAGGGTCCAGCAGCCTCCACACTGCTGACACACATCTCTTGAGCTCCCAGTACAGTGCACTACAGTTTTCCTATCAATAGCATCTGGAATTCTGCTGCTTCCACAGAAATGAACTTCTGGGCTTTGATGCGTGCTTAGGGTGTCATTCTAGTCTTTACACCTTAGCTTTTCATTGTTCCATAATTACTACAAATTCATCTTGAAGATACCCTGAGAAGCCAGCATGCATCTAACAAAGCCAATTTCTACATGTCTCTTTCCCACCTCCAGTACAATGTCTCAGCTTAAAAAATCAAATTTATGTTAAAACATTCCTCAAAATGTCTCTTGCAGACTCCTTGAGAGCATTTTTCTTCATGAGGAAGTAAATAAAATGCACACATGTTTAAATGTTTAAATGTTTTTAGCAGGTTATTCGCTGATCTGAATAAAAGGGTTTTTGTGTTTTCAGCTTATCTTGCGAATAGGTAAGTTTACTAACCACAGCACAGAGGCTGAATTCCCTGTATCTCTGCAACTAGTTGGTGAAATACTGCATATAGATCGCTCCACCCAAATATGTACCTCACAGACACTCAAAACTGAGTATCTCAAATACCTCTAAACATCCAGGGCCCACGGCACAGTGCAGCTGATCCTCCGCACCACGGCGACCCACGTAACGGTTGAAGAAGTTACTGCACTGACTTCCCCTACTCCAGCACAACTCTTTGCATGGTATGCCCCAGCCAAGTTCCCAGTCCTTCCCCCCAATACAGCAGCACACTTAAACACTGCATTTCTTTACCTTAAACAAAAGAGAGGAAAAAACAAAGTCCCCACTTACCAGCACCGTGGTGCAGATGGACCTGAGCTCAGACTCCACCTTCTCCCGATAGTCCTTGATAAGCTGCATCTTCTTGTCACTGGTGTCTGTCTTCTGCTCGATGCTGGAGATGACCCTCCAGGCCGAGCGCTGGCAGCCCACCACGTTCTTGTAGGCGACCGAGAGCAGGTTGCGCTCCTCGTTGGACAGCTCGGCACCCTGCTCCGTTACTGCCTTCATGCAGGTGGCCATGTCATCGTAGCGCTCGGCTTGCTCAGCCAGCTTGGCTTTCTGGATCAACTCGGTCTTATCCATGGTGGCTGGCAGTGGGACAAGAGCAGTGTAGTAGCAGAAGCAGGAGAAGCTGGGGATGTCACACTATCAACACGAGAACGCGCCTCAAAACCTGACAGAAAGAAGACAGTAACAATGATGTCGGGATAAACACCACCGAACACGGTCCTACGGAACCCACTGCAACACGGCAAAAAACAAGGACCACCGTGAGCCTTGCCTCCCCTTCCCGATCTCCAGGTGCTCCTCCTGGAGAGACGGACCGCCAACATCCTGCCCTTCCATGCAAGGCTACGGGAACTCGTCCCAAGGGTCCACCCCTCGGGAAACCACGACCTAGAAACCCAGCCGGGGAAGGCACACTCGGTGCTATCCAAGGGACGGCAGCCTGGCGCCCAAGCAGTGGAAATAGCTGGTTTTTCCATCAGAAAAAAGTCATCACTCCGCTTTTCCTCCGTGCCCTACGTGAGCATATTAACATGCCCTCTAACAGGGACTCGTGGAAGGATTCCTGGTTACCACCCAGCCCGGGGCCCTCGCCCAAATCCCTGCCCCCGTGTGCTACGAGCCCTGCGGGCGAGCGCCAGAGGCAGGCGGGCATGAATGCCGGGACTGGCGGGAAAAAATACATAATAAAAGCAGCAAGACGAGCTCGGCCCCGGGGAACACGGCAGGGGTTAAACCCCTCCAGGACCCGCCTCCCTGGGGGCGAGCG
>VZTA01000325.1:212833-233009 GCA_013398855.1 Mohoua ochrocephala | reverse complement strand
TTTCCCATAAACAACTCGGTGTATTTGCTTGTTTTCCTCGTCTTGATTTCACCTAATTCTCTAGAGGTCAGACCACGCTATAGTCGACATACTATATACAGACATACAGTAGTAGCGTGTTGCCCACCCGTGACTGGGTAAAGGTGAGGCACCCATGGCCGTAACGCTGGCCGAGCGGATGCACGACTTCGTGTGCGCTCAGGCTGCCTGAGCCTCAGAGGATGTGGTAACGACACGGTGGGTTTGTGCTGTTGGTCTTGCCGTACGAAGTCAGGTCATGCATCTGGTGTATCAGGGCTCAGGCGAGGTCAGGTTCTCCACTGTCTGAGCAGCACCAAGTCTCTGCGTGAAGTGATGAGATTTCTCACCTTGGCTTTCGGCATCACCAAATATAGTCACACTGAGGAACTTCAGCATCCCGATGGGATGATGAATTCTCTGAATCAACCTCAGGATGTTACTGTCTCAACTCATAAAGCTCTTAGTCTGTGTTTGGGCTGGGACTGGGACTATGTACATGGAAATTTGAGCTATGCTGTGAAGAAGCCACTCTTTCTTGTCATTTGAGTCTAGGAAACACTCCTTTATTAAAAAAAAAAAATAGACCTATCAATAACAACCTTTTCAAATTTAATGAAACTCAGAAACTGCTATGGATATTTAATACTCTCCCCCAGAAGTTACCTCTTGGTAACTTGCTTCAGTTTTAGGATGCCCGTTTATTCTTCCTTGTCAGTAGGATATGTTCTCATTTTCACTAGTCCCTAATAATTACCTTCATTTACATGAAGTTAAGACCAAAATTGACCAATTGTGTAACAGAACCCTTATTAACACCATGTCTCCATCAACTAACCATTCCACCTATAAGGCACGGGTGAGTGCATTTTATTTGAGGAAGGACAGCTGGCCTAATGGAGGCTACTTCCTTCACTGATTCACCTTAGAAAAGGGGAAGATATTAAGAATTACCCTCATACCATTTAGTTCCCGTTTCTCTCCCACCGAGAGGCTGCATTAAGAAACGCAGAACCATGTCAAAAGTTGGGAAGTGCTGAGCAGAGCAGTTTGTGTGCACAGAGCTGTGTGATGGATGCAGACTGAACACCACGCATGATGTAGAGTCTGGTGTATGTGTGCAGAGCAGCTGTGTGGCCTGCGTGTGTCTCAGCACAGACCCTCTCTGTGCTGCTTGCTTTTCAGGCTTGGGTCTGGTGGGCTTACGTGCCGTAAGACTGCCCTGTTATACTGTTTTTAATCGCATAGCCATAAGATTATTTTCCCAGAAGAACCCTATTGTTAAGTAGGAATGTTGTCTTTTGGGGAGCTTTTCTGAGAGGGGACTTGAAGAATTTGTTGTGTTTAGGTTAGAAAAATGAATGTTAAGAGGAGATTTGATGTCTCAAAAGGAGAGTGAACGGCACGGATGTAGAATTGTTGCTTAAATGGAAGACAAATGTGTGTAAAATGGACATTAATGAATTTGGAAGATTTTGAATTTTCAGCAATGAGGCCATGAGACAGTTTCCCTGTGCTGAGGGCAGGAAACCCACCCGCTTTGAAAGCAGAGCCTGATGAGTTTAACAAAGTGCTTATGTGATGTAGTTGCCTGAGACAGCAGGAGACTGAGCTCCAGAAGCTTTCCAGTTCTGTGTTTCTTTTATTGCTTGTTCCATATTCTTACACCTCCTTAGTCCATGTATAACTTTAATGTACAGTTTACTGCATGACATTACCTTTTATTGAATAAAAAAAAAATTAATTTCCTTTAGAGCATTTCAGGAGTGCTATAATCTTACTGACCGTTAATGACTTTACCCTTGTCACCACTATGAAGTGGTTGGCATTATTCTGTCTTGTGTGCAGGAAATTAAAAACATCAACACTTCTGGTTACCTATATGAAGAAATTTAAGATCTTAATTTCCCAAGTGGTAAATACCATATCAAAGACCTTCATTTCCAGGGTGGTAAATGCTTTATGCTGCTTTGCACGTACAGAAAGTCCACCTCCCACTGACTTCAGATGCACCTACTCACATTCAGCATCTTAGCAGCTCACACCACAAATTACTCAATTGGGGTGTGGGAGAAAAATGAGGAATATATATAATGCAAATTCCTCAGACTTACATGTGAACTTTACAACAGAGTTAGAAGACAGTTTTCTAGAGCCTCTGTTATTTGCTATAAGACTCTTCTTGCTTTTTACCAGCGGAACCAGTCCCCTCCATCAAATGCTTTCCATCTCTACAGCAAAGGAGGTTGAGATGGTACAGGCAGGAGCTTCCTTCCTACTGTCTGTACAGCAGGTACATAGCAGGTCAAAGTGGCATCTCACAGAGCAAACATATAGCACTGTGAATGAAGGTAAACACACAAACAAAGAACCCCCAAAAGCAGGCTTCTCTCATGGGATTTACCCAGACTGCCACTGAACAACAGTATGAGCGAGCTCTTTGGATATGCAGCATACTCCTGAACTATCTGAAATAGTTCTGTCGTGGGTAGCAGTAGAAAAACTTACTCATTTTGTGTCCTGCCTTGAGTGGGATGGAGATTCTTTACAACTAGTCTCGTGTCTGTTCACTTAATGGCAAGAGAACATATTTCATGTTTATTAAGGCCCTATGTTCTGGTGGTTAAGGACTTTTCTCTTTTCCTCCCATACTAATTTCTGTAATCTTTTCCTTATTATCAGCCCCCTAATTTACACTGCTATCCTATCTCATCACCTTCGGATTCCTGCCTTCTGCTCAGCTTCTGCCTGTACCCTTGTTCTCCTGCTGTCATTCTTTCTGTGTCTCTACTCTCTGCCCTTCTTTCGTTGTTCCAACTTCTACTAAAACTTCTGGGCAGAGAAGAAGACTTGCTTAGGAGGCCTAGTCTTATATGAGAGCTGGAGTCTTGAGGAAATTCTGCAGGCAAATTTTAAGATGTCAGCTGAGGATAGTAAAATTGTGTTTTCTCATTATGTTTTCCATATTCGGTTAGTTTTCCGTGAAACCAGCATAACGCTTAACTTCCATCTGGCCAACTTCTTGAAGAGTTTAAAGGTGCCACTCTGATGGTTGCAGGTGTTGGAATTCTTTGATAAAATTGTAATAAAGTGTGTCATCCTGGACAAAACTGGAATTCCTTCTGATTTTTGCTGTGAGAAACAGCTAAACCGTTCTAGCTAAAACATGAAAAACATTCTAAGTATGTTCATACAGACTGATCTGTATTGAAGCCTTTGGAAGGGAACTAAACCAGTGGTCATAACACTTCTAGATAAAAATTAGATTTACTTAAATTTGTTTATCTTGCACTTGGTTGAGGGACTTAGGAATGAAAGGATAAGGTCTTTTGTTACCCTTGTATTTTATGTTCGTATCTTTAAGTTGCTAGAGGGTGGCATGAGTGCTCTTACCTTAAAAATAGAAAGTCACCCGTGTAAGAGGCTAAAGCATCATCAGAGTCCCGTTAAGTGACAAATAAATGTGAATCAGTGGGATCAAGCTCTTTAAATGTTAGCCTGATTCCATACTGTGTCAGTAGTGTGCTCCGAGGAAGCCACGGGACTTCTTAAATTTTTGAAAATACTTGCATGGCTTGTTCATTACTGGTATAAACAAATTGCTCCAGAGAGGACAAGCCTCTGAAGATGCTGATGAATGTGTAGCAAATGGTGGGTGCTGTTTTATGCAAATAGTTTTCTTCTGCTAGAGAAGAGGGATCAAGAAATACTTGGGTTAGGAAGGCGACTGTCAGAGTGGGAGGGTGGTACTGAACCTTAGTTTTGGTGCTGAGTGCCATTTGTCTGGTTTAACTGGCTTCTTAATAGGATAAGTGTATCTCTGTGTTGGGAGTAGTTTGGTTGTTGCTTGTAAAGGATGGTATTGATTAATATTGATATCTGCTGCAAGGTAATTGCTGCTGTAGTCTGATGTGCTGAGGCAGCTACTGATCATGGTTGATAGTAGTGTCTCAGCCTTTGTCTGACACTCTTTCTTCCCTTCTACCATTGCAGTAATTGATATTAGATTCCACTCCTCTTTTTGGGAGGTGCAGTATATATAACCAGATCGAACACGACAGGGTTTCTCTGCATCCTTTTCTTCTGTGGGCATGTGGTACTGAAGAGCGGAATAGGGTCTGGGGAACAGAGTTGAACCTATATTGCCTGGGTGAGCCATCTCCCTGCCTCAGAGAGCTTTCCTTTCCTCCTGATGGCCTGTGAGGGAAGGAGGGAGGATGCTGACTAAACGGAACCATTCCCTTTTTTGTGCTGTTGGCATTAAAATGCACTTTTGTCTGTTTTGGTCCTAAGCAGGTCCAGTGAATCTCTTGTGAAAAAAGATTCCAAAGCCTTGGGACCTCACTGTCCTGCAACTGCCAAAAGACATGTGTGATGGAGTCCCATATGGGATTCCTCTCCAAGAACACCCTGCACTGGTCTAGCTGGCCATGAAGCTTTTGCAGATTTCCCTTGGGCTTCTCTTTTATTTTCACTGGCTTTGTCTTACAAGTATGTCTTACATGTGGGAGGAGCCAGCTGGAGTTCATGGTATCCCTCAAAGTTGAGGTGGAAGTTGCATTTTTTTAATGGAAATGAAGCAAATAGCCTTTTAGTGGCTTTTGTTCAGTTGCAACTTGCTCTGCTAAAGGTTGATAAAAGGTCTCCTTTTGCATGAACAAACAGGACTGGAAAAAGTCACTCGGATTGTCAAGTAAATTTTAGCCTCCTATCAGGAGGCAACAGGAGGGCCCCTAGAATTAAGACAAATGTGGCTAATGTCCTTTTAATGGTGATTTGATTATTCTTTCATTACAAGTAACTGGTTCCCTTTTCTAATTATATGTCTTGCTTTTATCTAAGAAAAATTGCCCAATTGATGGGAGTGGACCATTAAAATTACTCATCCATTAACAGTTTATTGTAGTGCTATGAGATTACTGGTTTCAGAAAATGTCTGTATTGCAATGGATTTGTATAGATTTTTGGTTCTTCTGCTGTTTTGCCAATGGTCATGACAAATGAGAAAGCAGGTAGTGAGAGTGGATGTGCAAGGCAAAAACGATATGGAGAGGTCAGAGAGCACAAACGCTGTGCACATTTAGTGTGCCTTTTAGGGAGTGAGAAGTATTGGAAGGGAAAGGGACGCTAGGGAATAAGACCAAAATACATAAAGATGCATCGGTACTTGGAAAGGCTTCAGGTTTAATAAAGGTTTAGCAGATTCAGGGAGAGCGCTGTCTGTTATGTGTTTGACCTCTGCACTTCCTGGTTTTTCTCTCTCTCTCCTTCTCCTTCCCCTGTAACTGCCATATGAGCATGTTATTCAAATGGGAGAAGGGACATCAGTCAACCAAGCGGGGACAGGAGAGGGGGCACTGGAGGTGTAGTTGGGAGCATGATGTGAGAAAGCCTTGGCTCCTGCAAGGCAGGTGACTGCAGGCAGGTGACTGCAGGCAGGTCACTGCAGGCCACTCTTGTTAGTTTTGTGATGGGCTCGGGATGCCAGCAGGCAAAGCTGGTGCACAGAGGTAATATCTCTTACTGTATCAACCAACAGCTGGAAGAATAGACAAGCATTTGATCTGAAAGTGCTAATGTAGTTTCTCTGTATAATCTACGTGTACTTTTCTGTTCTGTGTCATATAACATTGACTGATGTATACCTGAAGGTCAAGTGTTCATCTGTACAGGTAAACTGACTGGTAAAGGAACTGTGAACAGTTACACCTGTAAACTACAAGCAAACTGGGGTAATTCCTTACGTTTCCTTACAGAAACTCCATTCTATAAAGAAAGCCACTTTTATTCTGAAATACAGTGCCTGCTACGGGAGCAATAACAACAAACTATGATTATCAGATTATTCCCAGTGTAGAACAGCCATAAGAATAAGGTAAGGGAAGGGAGAGGACAAAAAAGATAGAGATGGAAAGAAAGAAGGCAGTCAAGTGGTTAACTAGAGATACCTGTGGGAAGGTGTGATGTAACTATCCTTTCTCATCTGAACTTTACAGACTGAAATTAATTATGTAGTAGCCCTCAAAAATTTGTTCAAAGGTGAGATATTTGGGTTTCGAAGAGTTCATGCTCTTCCATCAGCTCAACATGGCAACAGGATGTGTATGTATTGAATATTTCCATACAATTTCTAATGACAGGGTTCTTGGTTATGAGTTTAATTGGGACTCAGTACTGTCTTTCATGTACAAAGTACAGAAGTCTGAGGACTATGAAAAACGCACGTTAAATGTCTCGCTACTTATGATTATGTATCGGGTACACCATTAATAGTGATTTATATGTAGAATAAAATAATTCTTCAGCAGAAGAAGGGCACGGCATACACATATATATACATATTTTAGGCTGAAATGCCCTTTGACAAGCCAAGAACAGGGCACTGTACATACATCTTTAGTAAGGGAATTAATTTTGGCAGTTAACATACGGCATCTTTGCTTTACTGAAATATTTTATTACTGTTGTACTTGTCTGCCATCATTATAGGCAAGCTGCTTAATGATGGCCTGTGCTAATGCAAATTGTATCACTTAATTACATGCATTAATGTTGTAGGAAGTTTCAGATACGTGGGATGAGTGTCCATGGAGCTGCGAGCAAGGAAAAAGGCTTCAGACTAGGGAAAGAAGAATCTAAGGGTGGGGTTGCCTCCTGAGTTGGTGGGTTGAGCTTACCAACGTGATGTTTTGCCTTCTGGAGAAACCAAATGAGAGAGGCAACCTCCATTTCCCTCTTTTCATGTTCTACTGCTAATGAGAGGGCAGAGTTTTTTGTTTTGGGGCGAAGAGCTATGCTTACAACATGCAGCCCCAAAAAGAGCACGGTAACGTGCTGACGTTTGCTGTGTTGGCAGACAAAGCCATTTCTGCAGCGGGAGATACACTTCTGAATAGGGAGATTCAGATGTGGCCCTGATCTGTGGATGAGTGCATGAGGACTTTAGTCTGAAGGTGCTAGATGTTCACAGTGTTAAGCATTGATGCTGGGAGGAGTTTTCAGATCTAATTTCCATGTGTGTGAACACTGGAGGCTTCCAAAGAGAACGCACAGAAAAGCTGTAAGTAAATACCAGTATTTATTTCATTCTGCTTCTTTATGGGGTTCCTCAAAGTATTCTTGTTTGTGTAACCTTCAGTAAAGTGTGTTTGAAAGTTTAAATGTTACGTAGTTAGCATTGCTTCCCTTCTTAGCAAAAGGTAATTTTATGAATTGGCCTTATTTCTCTAACTTTAAATGCAATGTTGCCATACATCTTTACCTGCACTTAAAAGCTATGCATGGACCATTAAAATAATAAGATAATTAAGGGGAAAGTTTTAGCATAAAATGTTATATTAAATGTATCAAACATTTCATAGGAGTTTTTTTCTGTTGTCACAGATTACCACCTTTCTTAGCTATTTCATTCAAATGTTTTTCTGGAGGGATGATATCTCACTTTCCTGGGTGTGATACTGGAGGAGTACTGGTTGACCAGCTTGCTTTATTGTACCCATGCTGCTGTCATCACAGCTAGGTTGGAGACAAATGTCCTACTCTGTCAAACTCTTCAGGAATTCTTCCCTGAAGAAGAAGGCTGCAAAACTTTTCTCATGGAAAAAAACCTCCCCATGCTTCTACAATACAAATGAAAGCACCTCCATGCCATGGGCAGAGATATCTTTCACTAGACCTGGTTGTTTAACGCCCCATCCAACCTGGCCTTGAACGCTTCCGTGGATGGGGCATCCGTAACTTCTGTGGGCAATGCATGCCAATGCTTCAACACCCTCATCAAAAAATTGTCTTCCTTATGTCTCATCTAAATCTACTCTCAGTTTAAAACCATCGTCTTTTGTCCTGTAGCTCAGGCCCTGGTAAAAAGTCCTTCTCCACCTTTCTTGTAAGTCCCCTGTATATATTGAAAGGCTGCAATAATCTCTCTCTTACAGATAAAGAGAAGAGTGTATCCTGGAAATGTCGGCTCTGTTTTCCAAGACTTTGTTGGGATGCTCCACAGAAAGACAGGCATGGATTTCTCTCCAGTAGACGTAGTTCCAATTTACTGGATTTTTGAGCACAGTAGCCCCAGCATCTCTACGTAGCCTGTGGAAAACACTTCCAGGGAATTATTCTTCCCATTTCACTGAGACTCTGGAAGTGTCTGTTTCCAGATCCTTAAGCAAGTGAATAAAATGAAATAGGTTGAACATAAGCCAAAGTCTACAAATAAGAAAATAATTTGATGAATACTCATAATGGCTGAGGATTACCCCTAATGGACCAATACAAACATTATATATTAATTATGAACAGGTTATGTTCACTGAGAAGGCACATAAATGTTCATGAGGCCTGTATGAAGGGCTCAATTTCATACTGTTTAAAGTGGTATTTGTTAGGGGACTGAATTTTCTACATTTTCCCCTTTTATATCACACTTTTGTACTTTCATTCAAAGTCATACATTCTTTTCAGGTGGAGAGGAATATTCCATATTGCTGATGCAATTGTTTTATTGTTACTCTTGGCACACAGCCGTTTAATTGGTTTGAAAGAACAGTAGTTGCAGGGCCTGATAAGTAGGATGATTGTCATCAAGAGTCATTTAGTGTTTGCTTTCACAGAGCACAAGCTCCCTTTTATTCACTTTAAAAGGATAAGGCCTGATTTTTGTCTGGTGCAAATCAGAGAAAAATGCTGCCTGTTTTGAATGTGTGTCTTTTGTATTTAATTAATCGCTTGAAGATTTTTATTGTAAGCCCATTGTAGGATTTGTACAATCTCATTTAGTCCATCCTTACTTTTGAAATTCTTCAGTTATGCCTCTGTGGACACTGTATGTTTCTCATAGATCTCTGTGATGGGAGGCTTGGTACTGGACACTGTTTGCAAGGTGAGACTGTATTGATTTAGACAGTGGTTTAATGCTTTCAGGACTTTTCTCAGTACAATTCTTCCTGATAGTCTGTCAGCTTTATACAATGACGCTGAGCATTGTGCAAATGTTCTTATTTTGCTGACCACGTCAATACTTAAATCATTTTGTCCTAGACTGTATTTGATAACATGGCATTTCCTCTGTTTCGTGTTGTCCATTCAGTCAGCGTTTGTTAGGTCTCTGAGGGTTTTCCACAACCTTATCTCAGAGTTCTGTTTTGACTGTCAGATAAAATTGTGTCACTTGTAAACTTGCCCTGTTCACACTCTTTTCCAGATCATTAGTCAAGACATTGAGCAGTAGCCTGCATCGTTAGGCACCTTGCAGTTTATCTTTGGCCTGAGTGAAAAGTAAAACCTGTATTCCCACCTTTTTGCTTGCATCAGCGACAATGGCAGAACTTGATGCATCTGAGAAGGTGGCCAACCAAATCTTATCCCTGTAGACTTAAGCATTGTTTGAAGTTTGAACCAGTTTGGATAAAAAAAATGCTGTGAGCACCTGTGGTGGCATCAGTGTCTCAGAGTGGTTCCAAGAAACCTGTAGGAGTCGAAGGAGTGGAGCCCACAGATGAATGTTTCCTACAGCCTCAGAGCCCAGCACTTGTTATCTGGGGTCAAACCATCCTGGACCGCCCCTGGCTGGCAGCTGAGCCCGTGGGTGGCAGTGAAGAGTGGGCAGAGGAAAGGGGTGTGTTGGGCCCTCCGCCGGGTGCTTAAGCCTGGCTGGAGCGCTGGAGACCGTGGGCTGCAGGCTCCATTGCACTGGGATCGATGTAGGGCACTCGCTACGTTCTTTCCTCTTTCTTCCATCAGCCTTTCTAGCCCTCACTGGAGAGATGTGTTCCTGTACATAGCCTGTCGGTCAACATGCAGGAGGTAGTGCCGAAGTCCACAATCCCTGGAAACTCTGCTTTCTTTGCTATGTTATATTCCCAAAGCTTCAACATAGGAATACTAAGTCCTGGCATCTTTTACATTCCCAAATGATTGCCTGGCTCCAACTCAGCCATGGGCTTTCCACTCTTCTCATGTTGCTGAATTATTGATGCTGCTTCATGGCAAAAGTGCTCCTTAATGCCCATGTAGAAGTACAAGAGCCGGATGTGTGACATTCCCTTCTGTAGTTCATCTCATCCCTCAGACACACATAGGCAACTTGTGGAGGGAATGGGTTGGGGCAAGGGAGGAGAGAATGTGGGAGCAGATGGGGAAAAATGGGATCAAATATCAAAACACCAGGATAGGGGCCCCAGCTGAGAAATCGGAACAAAAAGAAGCGTTTCCTTAGTTGGAAGGAGATGGCTGTGTCTAGTCCAGTTTGGCAAGGAAGATCCACGTTAGTTTTCCACATTTTGCTAAGGCAGCTTCTGAGGGAGTTGTTCCTGCAGGCCTGTCTCCCCTCTCAGTTTTGCCTTTAATTATGAACGGCAGAAGTATGCTGGGGGAAGGCAGCACAGGGGACGTTGGACGGCTCTGTGCTTGTTCACTGAAGCACGAGAACAAATTCTGTGCACGTTTCAAGGCAGGAGCGTGTCTGGTTGCCTGCATCTGCCTCAAATCCTGCAATCCTACCTTACAATTCACTCATGCTGCCTGTGCAAGTGCAGCCTAAACCTCCCAAATGCTCGTCCCTTTGTATCTCCCTCCTTCCCTCCACCAAAACATCCTCAGTACCTCTTGAGCCCAAATTTGTCTTTGTTCAACACAAAAAACAGTTCCTTAAAATATCCCAGCAACATTCCCAATAGGACTTTTGGTACTAGCACATTAACTTTTTTACTGGTGAAAGTAACTCATATCTCTCGGCATCAAACTTTGGTTTTTCAGCCCTGCATCACATTAGCAAGGGATGATTGTGCTTAACTAGAAATGTAAGGTGCTCCTAGTTCGCTGCTAAATTACGGGCTTCTAAGTTTGTAGCAGAAATTCTGGTGTTAATCCCTAAATGCATGACTTCTTACTCCATGATCTTCATTTTTAATCTGTCTGTTTTACTCTTAGCCTACCTGTGCAATACTCTGATCTTCCTCTGCACTGACACAGCCTTTGAATCTTGTGATATGCTCTTGTTTCATTAGCATGTTTTCATTTTCTTGTGCCAAGGTTGTTAATGAAAGTATTAAATAAGATCAGTTCCAAGGTCCCAAGCTTGAAGAAGCCTTAATTGGATGTGCAGGGTACATTTTGTAGATAAACAAAGGACACAGCACAAATCCTCATGGGAGCAAATCAGCCTAATCCTGATGTCTTCTGTTGAGTTATTCTGCTTATTCAGAGGATGCTGCTTCATTTCAGTCTTTTGTCCTGCACACGGATAGCAAAACAGTCCCTTGTCCTATGGCCTGGGTAGCTTTATAAGGACTATGAAATATGATTTGGATGAAGCATGATTGAGTGGACAGCACTGATACTGAGGTGAAAGTAGGACAGAAATACTTTTGCAGCAACTTTGTAAGGGAAAACAAGCAAGAGGGTATTGTGCAGGTGTGGGAAGAGGCAGAGGATACACAAGCCAAGTGCCCTGAATAGACAGATAAGGAACCTCACAGAAATGCTGCTCATTCCTGGGGCCATCGAGTCAGAAATGCATTGTGCTCCTGGCGTGGCTCAAACAGCCACTTGTGAGCTACAGATATCTCTTTATATAAATCACCAGTCAGGCATATTGCATATCTGTGCATAAATAGAGATGCAGTAAACCTTTTACCTTATTTTATGTGCAGAATTAACTGCACTTTCTGTGGAAAGATATTTTCAGTGGGTTTTTTTAAAAATTAAATATCCAGGAGCACACAGAGGTAAACACTAAGCAAAACCACATTACTAAGCATCTGAAAAGCAGTTAGGAGTATTAAAGACCACAGGCTTCAGGAGAGTTATCTGCCCCTCCATGATCCCCGAAAGCTGTTGTGCTGTAGAGTATCATCCCTTTTCACACACTTTTCTGTCTCTCTTCTCTTTAATATGCTGATGATCTGGGGAAACACAAAGGAGAAAACCAAGAAATTACTTTCCAATATACAGACATTAATCCAGTGCAGATGTCCTTTCGCCTTTTCCTCAGGTTTAGCTCTTCTTTCTCAAAGACTCTTTCCAGACCTAAGCAAATCTGAAGTTACAGGGATTTCATCTTTCCAAATTTTTCCGTGTCCCCTGGGCCTGTTGTCTAAAAGCAGTGCTTTTCTGGTAACTCAAGGAGAAATTTATTAAACATGGCATGGATTCCTAGATATCCAGGGAAGGAGCAGGAGGGTAGAAGGCTAATAGCTAGAGAGAGGCTTCAGGGGTTGTGCGTGTCTCCATTAAGAGGGTTGATGGCTGCTTTTGGTATGGGGTAGCAAAGTGCATGAGAGGCAAATAAGTAAGTGGGCACATTTAGGGCTGCCCTCAATTTGAAGGTTGTCACTGTCAAACTTGTTGCAAGCAGGCAAAACTGGATTTTTTAAAATGAGGATAAGGACAGAGAAGGAAAAATACATCCTATTCCTCCCGAACACTGGGCCCAGACTAGACACAAGCACACTCCCTCCCAGTTTGAGCACCACCAGAGCTGTGTCGATGCACAGACTTCATGCTAAGGGACAGCACTACTTTTGGTCTAAGTTCATTTAATTCCAGCAGGTCAGCGTGAAGTACACTGCAAAACTATAGGGAAGCTGCAGAGAATTCCCTACAGCAAGTCTCAGAATTGCTTTCCTTTAGCAAGTGTCTGCTTAGCCTGACCTCAGTGATTTCCCTCATAATAATGATTTATGCTGGCTCAAAACTGAGGGCACCAATTAAACTGTAAGCCAGCAACACATCTCTAGAAGTTTTCTTCCCCTGTGTACAGCAAGCACTTTTAGAATAAAAGAACTTTACCTTCCAACTGATGTGGTTTTCCTTTAGCTGTGAATTTTTTTGACTGATGTAACAATGCCCTATGACCTGGGCAGTCAGCTCAGTGGAGGAGAGGGCAACAAGCTTCATCAACAATCTGGACAAGAGGATTGAGTGCACCCTCAGACAGTGCAAAGATGACACCCGGTTGGGTGGGAGTGTGGATCCACTGGAGGGCAGGAAGGCTCTGCAGAGGGATCTAGACAGGCTGGATCAATGGGCTGAGGCCAATGGTATGAGGGACAAGATGAAGTTCTGGGTCCTGCACTTGGGTCCCAACAACTCCATGCAGTGCTACAGGCTGGAGGCAGAGTGGCTGGAAAGCTTCGCTAGTGGGAAAGGACATGGGGGTGTTGGTTGGGAGCAGGTGAACATGAGCAAGAGTGTGCCCAGGTGGCCAAGAGGGCCAATGACATCCTGGCCTGTGTCAGGAACAGTGCCATGGGACACCTTCCACTAGACCAGGTTACCAAAGCCCTGTCCAGCCTGGCCTTGAACACTTTCAGGGATGAGACATCCACAACTTCTCTGAACAACCTGTTCCAGTGTCCCATCCTTTGGAATGGTACCTTCCCCAGTCTACAATGTAGAGAGGTGCTCCAGCTGGGACTCAGAACCAGAGAGCAGTCAGGTCTTGGTAACGCTGTACTGTAGTAGACCCTGGTACCATTCTTGAAGTCGTGCTCTATTTATTTATTTTTGTCACAGTCAGGGTCCTAACTATCCCTCTGTATCCCTCATCCGCCTTTTTTCCTGCACTAAGCAGTTGCTAGGGATGTGGCCAAGAGGCAGGCTTCTCAAAAGGTCATCAGTTCCAGACTTCAGTATGGGATTGTGGTGGTAAATCAGCTTGCCACCAGATAGAATACTGAAGACCAGCACTTTGCTCTTTGCCCAAGAGCAAGAAAGCAGGTAATGGCTGCAGCAAATAACGGGTATCTGGCAAAATATGTTGACATGTCAGTAGAAGAATATGGGATATTTTCAGAAGAAGGATCCACTTCCTGGGAAAGTTTGCATCCTCCAGCAGGTTCCTGAATCTACTTGCAAACTGGCTTTAAATCTTTGCCAGTTTGCAGTAAATAACATTAACTGCAGGAGCAAGCCTGCAGCTTACACTTACAGTTAACACTATTCTTCAAGCTCTCCCACAAGGATCCCTGAGGAAGGCAAGGATAACATTCTTCCTTCAAGGGCATTGGTCTCTCTCTTGTTTCAGAAGGCCAAAAGGGAGGTGGAAAAACTCGTGACTCCTTGACTTGAGGTACACCTGACTGCGCAGTGTTGCCCTTTCCTTTCCTGTAGTAGTGTTTACGCTGTAGTTCCACTGTTGTACCAGTCCTTAGGCTGAAGCAGATCTCTGAGTGCACTGGAGAAGGAATTGCCATTCCCAGCTGGACATGGCCATTATTGTTTATTGTGTACTGAGTGTTCATCTCGATGCTGTTAAACTCAATGCAAGTTTATGAAATGCACTATACGTAACTTCTGTCCCTCTGACACCCATCTGGCTGGAATTAGGCGTGGAAAGGGGAAGACAAAAATCACTCTCCTGGATCGTCCCTTACAATAGGAGATCATTCTTTTTCCATTTCACCACATTCTTTACATTCTTTACATTCTTTCACAGTCAGGGTTGAGTCTGGAGGAGAACCAGCCAGATCACCAGCCTACTGCAAAGCCACTGGCTTGAGGCACAGGGATGAATGTTAGTGAATGTTAACCTGCAGGAGAACAGGGAGTGTGCCTTGAGGAGCATCTTGCTCTTTCCACTGAAGGATTAGGAATCTGTTTCTACAAAGAAAGGGAACGCTGGGGACAAATACTCTCTGTTCAACTCTATTCCCTTTCAGGGATGGCGAGAGGAAAGGTTCCCTTTCCCTGGTGCAAAAGTCAGGACCTGCAGTAGATTTGGTCCGTGAACTCAGGACATCCTATTGTCTGCTTTCCTGTGTGAATTTTACTATTCATGTTCCCCCAAATCTGGACAGACACTTCCTAGCACACTTCCAGAAGGATGTGACACACGTTAAGGTACACTAAAGACAGTGTGCCTTGTTTGTACAGTGATTAGCTCATCCCAGTTTTGATCGCAAGCTTTCACTGCCAAATATTTGGGAGAAACTTAGTTCCTATGATGTTGCGGGTATACGTCTGCCAGGATGGATCTGCTCTGAATGATGTTTGCTTTCTTCAAGCATTTGTTCTTTGAAGCATCGTCCAAAGCAGACACTTCCTTTGTAATGCCTGGCAAAAGATGGCTTGAAAAACCACCCCAGCTTGCTTCAAGCAAGCTTCTGAGCTGAAAGGAGGAATATGCACAACAGTGCATCCCATTGTTAGAGAAAATAAAGATGGAAGTGTTGCTTTTTTCCTGCTCAAAGAAAGTGAAGTGAAACAGGTGCCTCACAGCTTTTGTTATCAACTTAATTGAATAGAAAAATTAAGGCTGTAATCTGGACTTTATAGCTGAAATCTGATCTCTGTCAAAGCGTTTCAAGGATGCGCATCATGCCTGTAAAGGGCATTATAATTATGGCAACAGAACTTGCACGCTAATTTGTGCTGCCCTTGCCACAAAGTACCCTGACAATTCTCCTGTCATCATTCTGCATCCTGAGAGATGCTGAGCCCCCGTTAGAACTTGAGGTCTGGTGGTGGAAGTGTGCCTGCCTCACCCAGGTGCGTCAGTGAGTCGTTAAGAGGACGTAAACAATTTAAAGGCAATAACCTGGAGTCCGGCGTGTTTTCCAGCAATGCCCGGGCAACAGGCAGTGATGCCCTGCCTACAGCATCTTTGTGAAGCTCCTACACTTTGTCATCATGCCTGTGCTTGGGGTATCAGGGGCAGCACCCCTGTAGGTAGGATGTTACTGCTGCATTGAGTCCTTTCTGTGCCTCCATCTCAGCCCTTTCCAGAGGTACAGAAGCTGGGGAGGACATCAGGATCTTTCTAAGGAAGAAGCGTTTGGAGCATAATGTAGCACTTCACTTGTGCAGCCAGGAAAGCTTTGCTCACCCTCAGTAGCTGCAGATACTAAGGAAGGAGGCTGTTGGACACAGCCCCTGCTCCCATCATCTTCCACTGCCTGGATGTCACTTATGTGCTGCTAAAACCTCCAGCCCCCATTTCTCTCATGGAGTTTTTCAGGCTTTGTCTGATTCATGAATTAGATCTAATCCCTGCTAATCCCTAACCTAACCTAATCTCATCAAGCACTACTTAAGAGCTTGTTAAAACTGAACATTAACATCTAAGTAATATTCCATCACTCCATATAATTTCATTCCTTTTGCACTTAATGCAACATCTTGCTTTTGTTTAATGCCACTCCTCGCCTGTTTTTTTTTGTGTATGCCCACACAATATTTAAATGATTAAGATTGCTGTGTGACAGATATTTTAAATATTCAAATTGCAAGCCAAGGGCTGGTGTATAACTCATCATTTTAGCTGAAATCATTAAAAAACCTGAAGCACTCCTTGAGCCTTAGGACTGAAACACTGCTCAGCTCTGATTAGAAGTTGAGCTTTCACCCACAGATCTAAGGTTCCTAAATGTTACAACCGCCTTAGCTATGGAAAAAAGGAGATAGTATAAGCAGATTTCTTGCAGTTTAGAGTCTTAATTCTCTGTGAATTAACTCAAAAGCATCATTAAATGCTGTGGGAACTGGACACTTATTCAGGTGCACAGGCTGATGCCTGGAGGTAAAGCCAAGCCAAGCCAAGCCTAGCCAAGCTACAAGCAAAGCACATTTCACCCTCCAGATCCTTTTAGCAGGTCCTTTCCTAGGGCATAACTTGTTGTTTACAACAAAGGAAATATTACAACTAAAACAGTCCCCAGGGGGCACTTCCCTGTCTCCGTTAACCGGAGGAAACAAGACACACCTTCCATGTGACCTGAGACACTGCTTTCTATCGGGCTGTACGGACCTGAGGTAGGCAGGGATGCCAAAACCATCCCTAGGCTGCTGCTCTGCCTTATAAAACTCTGCAGTTTTATAGCATTTAACAAGCAGTTAATGCATGTCAGCTCTGGGACACGGAGATGTAAAATGCATTGCAATGCTTTAGAAGATTCCACCAGAACCCTTGTCTAATCCAAAGGTCATGTACTGCTATGATGTGTCTTGAAATAAGAAAAGTAATCCTTCTTCTTAATGAGTTGAAAGCAGCACTGCATGCTGATAGGGATGCACTTCCCTGTTTGTATTGTGGATTGTTTCCCACCGCTTGCAAACTAGAGCTCTGCTGCGTGGAAATGCTGCACGAGCACTTAAAACACTTTGGCTCTCGCTGGCAGCTGGGGCTGGTAGCATCTTGTGCGGGGTTCTCAGAAGTCTGCAGCAGCACTTTTCAATGGGACAGCAGGTCTCTCTGTTCCTCTGGATTATAAATTGTGTCTTTAGGTTGATTTTCATACTCAGAGTTGTGTTACTGAAAAAGTCAGTATTTTCTCAGGTAGCTGTCTGCATCTCAATTTTGAGGACAACTAATGTCCTCAGGAGTACTGAGCACTCCTGATTCCTAGGCTTCAGGCAGCTCAGTTCTGAGTTTTAATTTATAGATTTAACTATAATATCCAGCATTTGTTATGCAAGCCACGAAATATTAAGACAGCTCTTCTGTTAACAATAGGTCAAGTTAAGTTGCAGTGCTTTTTAAAATGTGTATTTTATTAAGAACTTTTGATAAATGCTAAACAATGGGAAGGAAGGGAACATCTTCCATCCCTTCCATGATCTTCACCACCCTGTCAGGCTTACGAGTAGACTACAGGGGAATTCTACACCTTGACTTCTGGAGGCTGCAGGATCCCACTGCTTGCAGCAAGGCTCTGAGCAAGATCCTCAGGCCAGGCCAGGCCAGGACAGGCTACAGAACTCTCACCTAAAGAAAACATTAAAAATGTACCAATTAAAATACTCTTGCACAATGATGCCCAACTCTAAACAGCAGAGGAGAGCAAAACAACAGGAAGAACCGGGAAAAGCCTGAGAAGGATTCTCCAAAGGTGGCGGTTTGAAATCTGCCCTTATATAACTTGTTGAAGTCACCAAATATGAACCTGGGCCAGCAAACTCGTTCAATTTTTTATGCTATAAATAGTTTCCTCTCTCCAGTGGCATGAGTCTAAGGTTTAATAGTGGTTTGGCAGTTTGCAGAGAAAAACCTGAGCAGTGTGCCAGTTTGCTGGGAGGGAGGAGCAGAGGGATGGTGAAACACCCTGCGACTCATTCCCACTGCAGCCAACTGACTTAAGGTTTGGACTTAACCCATTTGTGGGTTCAACATTCAACATGTCCAATTATTTGGAAAACATAGGAAAGCCCAGACCTCAGGGGAGGCAGTTCCCCAGCACCCTACCTGCCTGCTTGACTCAGCACTGGAGCCTCTGCTGCTGTCCCTGCTGGGCTCCAGCACCCCGACAGGAGAGTCCTGTGTTTTTATGCACATCAATTTCTGCATAGCTTTTAAGGTGGGGGAAAAGCACGCAAAATGTTTGGGTTTGTTTGGGGTTTTTTGGTTTTTTTGGGGTTTTTTTAAAATGATTATCCTTTACAACTTGCTTTCTCAGCTCAGTTCTGTGTTGCTAACTGGAAATGCAGACTTAAAGGAGGCAGTACTGGAACTAAAGAAACCAGGCAGGAAAGAGAAAACAATGGCTTGGATAAAAATCATTCCCCTGGACAGAAATGGATAACCAGACTGCAAGAGATGAAGAGGGATCCCTGAACTCCAGCCCCTGTCTTTGGGAGGCTACTGTGGGAAGGCTGGGGAGAGGGGAGCAAGCCGAACTGTGAGCGTAGGACCCCTGTAGGAAGGGGGGGAGCTGGGGGCTGCAGGGGTGTGTCAGCGGGGAGCCAGAGACAGGGGGAGCCGGGTGTGAGCTCCTACACCCCCGAGGATGAGCAAATGCAACTTGCTTGGCCTGGGAACAGAGAGGAGGATCCATGTAGGTGAGGGAATATGCTGGGAGATGTGTTTGTGCCTGAGGCATTATACCTTGGCCACATGTCACTTCAGTTTTTGTTGGGGATGACTAAAAGGGGCTTCTAGGGGGGAAGTTGCAGATTCTTGGCAACTGGCTGGCGGAAAGCAAACCTTTCTCTGAGAGAGCTGAAGTAGCTGGAGTTGGTCACAACTTAATGTGAGCCTTGGCAACCCCTCCAGGAGAGGGACACAAGTCCCTTTGCTCACTGAGCATCCCTACTACCCCAGGAAGGAGGACACTGTCTGTGGCACAGAAGTCATGACAGGACAAAATTCTCATTTGTTTACTGTTGTTAATCTTCAGTTCAAAAATCATGCAAACACATCAGAGTCATCCCTGCCTGTGTTGTGGATTCTCTACTTGGAGGAGGCCTCAGAGGGAGGTCCCTGGAGGGCAGCTCAAGCTGCAGACCTGCTTTGTGTCACTGACAACTGTGCATGCAAAACAAGTGCACCTAGATGTCTATGCCCCGGCCTGACCCCAAAGCTCCTCCAAAGTGCACACCCTGTGTTCTCTGTGCAACAGAGAACTCTTTGCAGGCCTGGTGCTCCTTCCCACCACCATCCCAGGTGCAGCTAACCCTTTCCTTTCAGGAATGTGCCCACCTCAAACAAGAAAGGGAGGAATAACCTCTTCCAGGAGACACCTAAGAGGATCAAATTAGGAGAGGAGAAGGAAACCTCTTGTGTTGGTTTGGCACAGCCTGGTTTTAGGTAGCAGGGGGGCCACAACGATGGCTCCTGTGAGGAAGCTGCTGGAAGCTTCCCACCATGTCCGGCAGAGCCAATGGCTGATGGCTCTGAAGAAGGACACGCCGCTGGCCAAAACTGGGCCAATGAGAGAGGTTGGTTATGCCTCTTTGATGACATATTTAAGAAGAAAATCAAAACAAAGTCACAGGTTTTGCTTCTAGTCAGAGAAGAGGAGGAGGTGAGAACATGTGAGGGAAAACAACATGGAGACACCAAGGTCAGTGAAGAAGGAGGGGGAGGAGGTGCTCCAGGCGCCAGCGCCGAGATGCCTCTGCAGGCCGTGGTGCAGACCATGGTGAAGCAGCTGTGCCCCTGCAGCCCATGGGGATCCACGTGGGATGCAGAGATCCCCCCGCAGCCCGTGGGGGAGGTGCCCGTGCCGGAGCGGGTGGATGCCTGGAGGAGGCTGTGATCCAGTGGCAGACCCGGTGGAGAGAGAGGGCCCTGCTTCCAGGCTGGAGCAGCCAGTCCTTGGAGGACTGCACCCTGTGGAAAGGGAGACCCACGGCGCAGCAGTTTTGGGAGGACTGTGTGCCCGTGGGAGGGGCTCACGCTGCAGCAGGTGCCGTGTGGCTGCTGCTCGTGGGAGTGGACCCACGC
>VZTA01000325.1:129789-212654 GCA_013398855.1 Mohoua ochrocephala | reverse complement strand
CCATGCCCTGTCTCCCTGCTCTGTCAGGGGGAAGGAGGGAGGGGCTGGGGGGTGGAAGGTGTTCTAAGGGCTTATTTTACTTCTCATTATCCTCCTCTGATTCTGTTAGTAATAAATTCACTTTGCAACTGAAGTTGAGCCTGTTTCGCCCTTGAAGTGCTTCTCTCAGTCCTTATCTCACTCATGAAGCGTTCATTAGGTTTTTTTTCCTTTTCCCTCCTCTGCCCAGCTGTGGCAGGGGAGGGTGAGCGAGCGGCTCTCGCGGGTGCCTGGCGCTGGGCCAGGGTCAAACCACGACACCTCTCAAGGGTTTCCTGTGCTTTTGGCCTACTACCTCACCTCTCCTTAATGGTGGCTTCTACTTCAGGGCAGGGCTTCATCATGGTCATCTGGTGCTCAGGTCTCCATCCATGTTGTGGGCAACCTGTTCAGTGCCTGTGGAAGTAGGATTCATTGGCATCCCAGCTGGCCGAGGTTTTGTCCTGCTGCCCCTTGCCTGCCACGGATGATCTGTGTGCCCCAAATAATGTGTGAGGCTGGGCAGGGAGAAAAGATCTCCAAAGACAGCATCTTGATATGCCAGGCTACAGTTCTTGGCCAGGCATTTCCACCTTACACAGAAAGTGGGAGTTCCGTTCTTAAATACCTTGAGTGAGATGTTTTCAATTCATAAAACTTTCTGAGATTCTTCACCACTTGCCTTTTCACATTTTTGTTCATTGTGCAGAAAAGAACGTTTAATTTTTAAGAAGACAAGGAGTATGTGTGCTGTTAATTAACAAATGTATTAAATATGTCATCAAGGAAAGTGTTTTAACAGGCACTTCGGGTTTCATGTGCTGTTTACTTTTGATAGCTTAGGTGAAAAGTGTTTCTTGAGGGAAAATGTGATCTTCTTATGCCAAGACAAAATGTCTCTCAGCCCAAGTCATTCCATTTATTTGTCCATGACCCTGATCAGAAGAGTAGTGACACTAGTTCATAAATTGATGTTTCTATCAGCAGCCTGATGAAAGACCAGAGCCCACAGGCTTTAAATATTGAGCATGACACTATTTTTCAGAAGTTGTGCTGTTAATATTAATATCATGGTCATTTTTGTATGCAACTAATTAAAAGTTGTCATATGATCTGTCCCCTGCATATGGAAAGACACCTGGTCCAAACAAAGGCTGAACTTCAGTGCTGAACTTCACAAGCATTTGGGGTTAGATCCTCATTTGGAGTAATCTGTGTTTGATGCCCTCATCTCATTATGCCTGTGTTTGATAGATTTTTATGGCAGTTAATGGTGGGCTGTGTTTAGACATTTGCATATGACTTAATGTTATGCTATTTACATACAGAGCACGGTGCACAGGAATACAGTCTGCTCTTTGTAGTCTGATAAAATGCCAGTGAGCTTGTAGGTGTGATGCAAGGTACCTGTGATCAGGGACAGCTGAATCAGGGATTGAAAATGAGCTGTCAGGGAAGATGTCATGAAAGCAGGCTCAGCCTACAGTGCCAGCTCATCTAACCTTTGGCTGCAGGGGGAAAAGGGAGGAACATGTTATCTCTTCTCCCATGGTTTGGTATCCAAAAAAGACTGCGTTAGCACCTGAAAAAATGAGAAATAAAAAGCAATCTGTTTCTGTATTCCTTTTCCTCCATAAATCAAATGGTATTTTGGGAGGATTACAGTCCTACAGATTAAGTGGTTTGACATAAAATAATTTTGTTGCAAGTTGTGAAGTGAAAAGTGCAGAAAGGAAATTTTTGCTCTTTGTTCTTTACCAAAAATTTTTGTCCTCCTTCTTGGCTGTACAGAGAGGATAATTCAGACACAATGGGCTTGTTTCCCTCCTAAAGGCAGCAGCACGAATCAATAATTCTACCAGGGTCAGGACTCATCTGCATGGCAAGTCAGACTGCTGTAATTATAGCTGTATTTCTTCAGTTATGCCATATAATCTCTCGTGTATCCTTTTATTACAGGATAAAGAGTGACTTTTTTTCAGCTTAGTTCAAACTACCTCTTCTGATGTTAAGAAACATCAACTGTGTTGAAAATGGTCATGGTTCATATTGGAAGAGAAATACTCACATGGGGAATTAAGTTGCCAGCATGATTAATTAAATTCACACCTTCCTTTACAGTGGTGTAATTCCCCTTTTCTGTGGTTAATGTCAGGTTCAAGGCAGTGTTAATCCTTCTTGCAGCCTTTCTAAACTTCTGTTTAGAGCCTGCTGCTAATGAGCTGCCCAAGCAGAAAACCTGATTTCTGACATTTTAACAGGAAGGTGCTTTCTGCTGCTCACTGGGGCTGGGCACAGCCAGAAGTCAGTGGTGTAATCCTGACCATGGGACTGCAAAACAGTGGAGAGTGTCCCCTAAACGTTATTGTTCCCACTTTCACATCTTTCTTTATTTGTGCTTGGTTGAAAAAGTGAGATCTTGGCCCCGCTGATGCTGATGGCAGAAACTGGAGAGGGTTGGAGTGGGACAGGGTTTTGCCCAGAGAGCACAGAGCATTTCTCCAGGAGTTCTCTCTGTCTGGTTCCCGGCCCTGTGTTCACTGCATCGAGCAATGGCTTTCATCTAAAAGAATGAGGGAATTCTGTAACTCTTCTCCCATGAGACCAGTTAGTTTTATCATCTTCAACAGGATGCAACCATATGCACAGAAACTTGTTCAAGTCTCTGCATGAAAGCTGAGCTTGGGCTGGTAATAAGGACTGACTTTTAGCCTCGGGGACATTTCTCCTGGTTGTTTGTCATGACCTGCTACACCTCAGAAACCAGAATGATCCCCCTTCCATTTCTCAATCAGACTGGAAAAAAGATGCAATATTGTCAAGTATCATAGTCAGCAGTTTCAGGGCCAGAAGGGCTGTTCTTAAGCAAATTCCCCTTGGCTGGCAGTGTGCTGTGCACTGTGCCATTGGTGCTGACCTGCCCTGGGGACAGAGCCCACTGTTGGCTGTTGGCAGTGCTTGGATATCAGGTAAGTTGATGCCTTTTTATTCTGTTTAAAGGCAAACTGAAATAAAATGGGTACTCCTTATGTGGTTATTAAATATACACATTCCTGGTTTTATTCCATCAAGAAAATGAAATCCGGTGGTTTTGCTTTAGTGTGTGCGAACCTTTGAAAACCTAGGTTACAAAGAAGTGCAAAATTTCTTTTAGAGGCACTTAAAACATTGTGAGTAAAGATGGACTGAGGAACAGTTTCTGCCTCACAACTTGATTATATGAAGATTCCACAGCTAAAATCTGAGGTCAGAAATCTGCCTCCTTCATCCTAGGGTTCTGGTAGGTTTAAATCGTGGATAAGATGATGCCCATCACTGATCTGAAGAGCTCTATTTTTCACCTGTAATTATTTTTTAAGGAAAAGTGTGTTAAATTATCCTGTCACTAAGCCCATTTTGACCAGTGCCTTACTATGCGTTAAAAAAGTGTTAAAACCTGAATCCTGCTTTCTCCATAAGAAAGTGCACCAAAATCCCCTTCTGCTTGCTTTGGTGAAGGACAACACATGGCACCTGTGCAGGGATGATCCCAGCTTAGGGACAGTGGATCTCAGCTCAGAGGGGTGCTGACATACAAAGCCAGGGTGGGATCAGGCTTGGGTTTTGTCTCTGTCCTGACACAGCTTCTTTCACCTGAAGCTGTAGAAGGTGAGGCAAGCTGAAGCGTATTCCTTGCATCACTCCCGAGAAACAGCTCCACATTTCTGTGTGATGGCTACGGAGTCATTTCCCATACAAGAAGACACCATTGCAGCTTGCATCCAGACCAGAAAGGTTACAGTGATCAGACTTACCCCTCTTTCTCAGCCTCCAGCAAGCTTAATACTCTGTAACTCTGCAGAGAGAGCCTGAAGGTCTTGCTGTGCGACAGCTGATCTGTAAACTCGACCATGAATATTTTTGGTGCAATATGGGCTCTTTCTTTAGCTGCCATTTTTCAGGGTCTAGCTCAACATTGTGCAAGGAGCTCTACCAGTCCCTAGGAGTGTGTCCCTTTGTGCTCCAAACTCAGGTGAACTTCTTTGCCCCTGTGTTCACTGGTAACAGCACACAGCCGGGAGGGGGAAGAGGCACACCTGGAGCACGGATATGCTGCATTCTTCCTGGAGAGAAGGAAGAGCATCGCAGCTGATGGAAATCGATCACCTCTGTGTGTTGCTACGTGGATGGATGATGTACAGGCAGGTGCAATAATGTGCCTTTCTCTACAGTTTGTGTCCATTCCTTTTCCCTTCCATGCTAGACCTGCTCCCTCAATACTTTGAATTAATTTTACTGACCTGATACGCTTGGCATGCAGAGGTGATACTGCTGCTCTGAGTCACTCCCGCGGGATGAGGTAATGCTCCTGCTGGCTTCCCCACGCGCTGGGGCGGCGGCTGCTCTCCCCCATAGGAGTGGTGATCCAGAGACGGTGCAGCTGAGCACGGGGGCCGTGCCTCCTCCCAGACCTCACTCCTGCAGGAGGCTACTACACTCTCCTATTCTCCTTTAAATTGATTAACCCCATTTCTTCAGGCTTTCCTTATGCTTTCTTCTCTGTACATCCTGCAGGCAAATGCCACAGCCCGGCTCTGCTGGTTAATGGGGGCATGGATTAGTAAATCGAGGTTTTCTTCTTGCACTGCATGTGAACATCTCCCCGGCACAACAGTTTCTCCCTGCCCTCTCCCAGGGTTTAAGCTTCCACCACGCACTATGTGCAAGTTTTGGCCAGTGGCACCTGCAGGTATCACATTGCACGCAATGTCCCTTTTCTCTTGGGGCCCAGCCCGTGCTGCCTTTGTTTCCTGTGAGCGCTTGCCTCCTTCTGCCTATGGCTGCATCCCTCTGCATCACTCTGGACTGCTCTGCATCTTTCTGCATCCCTCTGTGTCCCTCTGTGTCCCTCTGTGTCCCCCTGCGCATCTGGGTGGCCAGAGCAAGGTGTCAGGCCAGAGAGCAGCCTCCTGCTCTGCCTGCTCCTCCTGTTGGGAAGCAGTCAAATCTAAGGGAGCAAGGCTTGCTCCCTCAGATCAAGGGTTGTGTCTGCTCTGTTTGCTCAGAGGCCATTCACACCGTGTGCCCTAATATGTATTTTTAATTTTGTTGCTCCTGGCTCAAGTGCCATTTACCTGGAACAGGCAGGTTTTCCTCCAGTGCAGCAGTGTATTTACAGCCCTGCTGGTGCTGGCACGGAGAGGATGTGTTTGGGGGCATGCCCAGGTGGTCGGACAGTCCACCAAAGCACTGATTTTTATTTGTTTTTTAAATGTATATTTTATATCATATCATATCATATCATATCATATATATTTTAAAAGATACATTTATATTTTTTATTACTCCCAGGCTTCCTCCCCTCTTGCTGGGAGCCATCCTTCCTGTTAGGATGCAGCCCCAGCAATAGGAGTGTGGGACAGGGGTCCCTGTGCGGGGACCACACAGCACACTGGGGACCTTGTGGCTAATCAGTTCTTATCTGCTCTCCCAAAGCTGACAAGAGCAGGCATAAAGCTATAACAGGAGCACAAACTTGGCATTACCAGATCCTATTAATTCTATATAAAAGCAATTACGTGTTGGTGTCAGACCTAGATTTCATACATACCAGGGCTTTATCTCTCACTGCACAAATCTGGTGCTGATGGTCTCAGAACCACAGCCATGAATTCTCATACAGCTCCCCCAGCACTGATGGCTACAGGAGATGGTGCCCATGCTGTTCTGTGATATGAAGGTATATCAAAAGAAGGATGTCACTTTTGGCACCTCAGGAGACTGAATGAGTTTTTCACAATAATAGAATGGTTTAGGTTGGAAAAGACCTTTAAGATCAGATGTTAGCACAGCACTGCCAAGTCCACCACTAAATCATGTCCCCAAATGTCACATCGACACATCTTTTAAGTCCCTTCCAGGATGGTGACTCAACCACTTCCCTGGACAGCCTGTTCCAATGCTTGGCCACCCTTTCAATGAACAAAATTTTTACTAATATCCAATCTAAACTTCCTCTGGCACAACTTGAGGCCATTTCCGCTTTAAAAATTTCCGATCACTCTAAACAGTAATTATCTTTGTGAGCACTACCAACATTGCATCCCTCATGTTCAGCTGCTGTTTGCCACCACTGCTTTCAAAGAGGATGATATGACACCGATCTGTGAGGATGTGTGTTCCCATAGACTAAGTCTTCTAGCACATAAACAACCCAGGAAGGAGACCATACATCTTTGAATGACCATACATCTTTGAATAAATTAGGAAGTGTCCTGGGCTCCTGGAAGATGCAGTGATGAGCACATGAGTACAAAATACCTGCACACTTCTCACACTATTCAGAAATCACTGCTAGATTTTATCAAACGGCTAAAGAAGCTGAGGCAACACTCACTAGCCTTTAAACCTCTGATTTAGATGGAGAAATGTACTGGAAAGGCTTTGATATTCTACATCTAGCTGTATAATAGAAACACCCACATCCAGTGGTACTCGCTTGTCTGAAGTCTTCAGATTTCTTATGCATGCTGTGACATTTCCCCTCCATTTAATGGCATTAATCCTACACTGAGATTGCCTTGGCTTGTTGCTGGGATGCTCTCCTGCCCAGCCTTTTGCTACAGTTGAGCAAATGAATACTTTGTGGTGTACAGAACTTGACATTTGGGTATTATTTTTGCTACATGTTTTTTTCTTAAATTCCAGCACCACTTTTCTCTCTCTCCCTCTCTTTTGTGTGTTACTTTCTGTGTAGCGTGAGCCCATCTGCATTTAGTCGAATGAGTGGGAACTGTGGGCACGCAACAGTACATGATCCCTTCTATTACATAATTAAATTGCCATAATGTATATGACTTAGGAATATGTCTGAACAAGTTGCTGTGAATCATACATTTTTCAGCCTGAAACTGCCCTATTTAGCTTTTGTTAATCATTTCACTGCTCCTACATTTCAAAGTAAAGCTTCCCTTTGCTTCAACTCCAAAGGCAAAAGGATGGGAAGAATGAAACACATTTCCATCTCAGTTATTCTAGTGCAATATGAACATAAGGTAAATTACACCACGTGCAGTTGAGATCAGAATCTGGCACAGAGCCCCATGATAAGACATTTCTGCAGTCCTGACCTACTGAACTATCAGTAACAGCAAGCAAGTAGGTGGGTAATTGTAGTTCAATATCTCACATAAATTTTGGGCACAGATTTGCCGGGCAAGTTTTTAAAAAATTTAGAATTTTAAAATTTGGAATCTATTGTCTTCTTTCCCTACCAGTTGCTACTCGATCAAAATTTAAAAAAAAACAAAACCAAAAACTGTTCTGTCTTTAGTAGGATCCTGCTTTAAGCAAGATACATCTTGTCTTTATCAGAAGCTCTGTCTGATCAGAGAGAGGATCCTGCCAAAAACATGGGAGAGATTTGGCTAGAACTAAATGTAAGAAGTCAGTGGTAAAGGGGAAAAAGTCCAATGTCTGCATATTTACTCTGTGTCAGACTTTGTCTTCACTGGAGTCACTTTAGGTTTCACCAGGCAGCTCAGAGCGGAGCTCGGCGCTGGAGTGCCTGAGCTCGTGCAGTCTGGTTCGAGCATACACTGAGCAGACAGAGGAGCTGAATCAGAGTGCCTGGGGAGCAGAAGTGTGAGTGTGAGTCAAAAATGACACATACCACTCGATTAAAGAAATCCACTCGGTTCAGAGAGCCCTGCCACAGCTCTGGCACCGTCTGGGGAGGCGGCAGGGCGGATGGGCTCATGTGCTTCCCCATCGGGGGACCTGCCCTGCCCTGGCCCCAGCACATTGCCGGGCAGGGCCTCGTGTCTGAGGCTGGCACCAGCCAGTAGATCTCTGGGTGGGACCACCTGCCCTGCGGATCTCAGCGGGGTCTCGCTGCTTCTCCCCACACAAAGCAGTATCAACAGGCAACCTGTGTTTCGGACCGGAGTCTGCTTTCCTGGGGATTTTGGTGATTCACATTCCTCCCTTTGTTTCTGCCTTATTTCTGCTGTGTCGACTGCAGCACAGCGGTTGTGTCTCAGGGACATCTTATTACCGTACGGAGTTTTATAGCGAATGAGTAATCGAACCTCTGCAATGTGTTTTAGAGCCAGGCTCGCAAAATCTCTGGTGTAGCAAAGGGTCTGACTGCCGCACAAAGGAAACACTGAGCAGTCCTGCCCTGCACGGGGGAAGGTAGTGGATGCACGTATTCTGGGGAGAATTTAATGTCTGTGTTTTGCGAGATGTACTCGCTGCACTGCTCGCACGGGCCCAGCCTCCTTTTCCTCACTCCAGCACGGAGACTGCATGGAATGAATGGCCAATGCCGTGCTGTGGCAGCTCGGGAGGGGAGGGGGGGGGAGGGGAGGGGGGCCTTTGTCATGCAGATTAAAGCACTTGCATTCACACAGGCAAAGACTTTCTTGGCACAGTCTAGGATCTTTCTGTAGCTTTTCTTCTTTCATTAGAAGATTCACCAATGTTATCCCTATTCCTTATTAATACAGGTGTCCAGAATGAGCTTGCATTTCATTCAGAGACGACATTAACTGCACAATGGGTCTATTTATAAAGATGCATAGAGGGCACAATTAGAAAAATATGGGTGGGGTGACAAAGAATGATACCCTTTGCTCTCAGTGGTTGTGATGTTTTCCTCTTGCACTGCGTAGGAATCCCAGGGTTTCCCAAGGCACTTGTTAAATACTCCTGACTTTCAGACTGTCTTTACTGGATAATAAAAATAGAAAATGTTCTTACCTGGTGTAGTGAACTTAACTGGTCCATTTTACACCTGTGTGTAAACTGTTACTGGTGATAAGGCAGGATTGTACCCACCCTGAGATAGTTAATGGAAGGAAATCCCTGCTGGAAGCTGGTCAGAATATGACCCTTCAGGTTGGTGGTACAAGCAGGAGGACAACACAGCCCTGGAGTTCTGCCCTTCTTCCCAGTTCCATGATCAGCCCATGTACCAACCCTGTTGCTCACTCTCCTGCTGCAATATTGATGGCTTAGACATTTTCTTCATATAACAGTGTCCCTTGGAAACTGTGACACAATGAAAATATTGGAGGATTGTCTGAATTGTTTCTTATGTGCAGCATTTTCAAGCTATTTGAAAAGAGTTCTCGATGTAATTTCAATGTACACAAAATCACACAGACCACTATAATAAAATAACACCAGGGACCCTATATGAATGACATTCATATGCATCAGCAAAGCCCACGACACCCTACTTGAACATAAGAATCTGTTACAGGGCTGTCATTGTGGGTGTAAAAACAAAGAAAGTTACTAAAACCAAAGAAAATTACTGATGCTTATTCTTGGAAAATATTATTGAATTATTTTTATTAATATTTTCTGAAAACTTCTCCAGTGGAAATGATGCAAATGCCTGTCAAGGAGTGCTCCAGGTGTCCTGGTTCATGAACTTAAAAAACAAAAGCCGCTTTGCTTTAATTCTGAATGCAGACTATTCACCCTGATAGGCCAGTACCAGATTTCTAGATTTTGCCTAAACCCCTTTTTCTTAGGAAATCCACTACTTTCCATCTCATACTAATCACCCTCAGTTACCCCTCAGTTTAGAGCAAGAAGTACTAATCAAAGAAGTCATGCTTTACTTTTTACAGAGATGAAGAACCACTCAACAATGTCACAGGTTCTTTATTGTAGTGCAAAACACTATGTAACTCTCCTTAGAGGACGATACTTCTGGATTTATCAAGAGCCTTCCAGTTTCTGAGCAGTTCAGGAAGGGAATAAATGAAGAGGAACTTCAGAAACTACGAGCTTTAATTTTTTTCCTACTGTATATTTTTTCAGGTTTTTAGAGCATTTAGTTGCGTGCTGGAAAAGGATTGGAACACAATGTGCAAGTAAGGGCATTAAAAAAATTATGGCATCACTTTAAATGCCACATTCTAAAGTCAGATACTTACTCTCAAATGGAGCACATGAATTCTGTAGTCTCTAAGCAGCCAGGGACCCCTGTATTAGAAAACTGTTCCACATCGTTGTCAACTCCAAATCTCTTCTCAGAAAACTGAAATGAAAATTATTCTCTTTCAGAAGGCATTTGTAGTCAACATTTTATTCCAGTTAAATGTTTCTTTAATTATTTCAAAGCATATCTTTCTATTTTTATCACTACTGATCAGCCAAAACAAATCAATTTGTGTGTTAAATTAAAGAACTTCTCATTGAATCAAATGAGTTTTTAGCCAGACTCTAATTTCTAACTCCCAATACAGCTAAAACACCTGCCTTGTAGCAGATAATAGTTTCTTTTGCTTAATATGCACAGATGTCCTGGAATACAAGAGAATAAGGATTTGGAGGGACTTATCTAGTAGGTTCAAGTAACAGCCCTTTTACTGGGTGTTTGTGTTGGTTTTATTTTAAATAATGGAAAGCAAGTAAGCCAAGGGAACATTATTTTATATTAAGGGTGGGGGCTCTAATCCAAATGACATGAAATGCAGAGCATTTTCCTCTGCATTTGGTGAGCTTTGGACCGAGTGCCAGGCTTGCAAAATGCAGCATTTTGTGATGGCAGTCTCAGCCCCACCGCCTGATTCGGGGCTGGAGCTGCTGCCCAGATCAGCAACTCACAGTGTGCTGCTGGCAGTCTCTGGATGGGGATCACGGTCCTGTTTGCCTTTCCAGGCTGTGGCTGGGAGCTGCTGGGTTGGGTTGGGAGACCTCTGGCGAGAGTGGGCATCTTTCCCTGGCGGGACAGCTGCCTGCAGTGTGATGGTGCAGAGGCCTGAGGCCGGTAGGGGAGCCTGCTGGTGCTCCAGGGGTGCCACCATAAGGACATGGGCATCCTTGGCAGGAATCCTCACACAGCAGGCCTGAGAAGGAGAAAAGGGACAGTCGTGCCATTCCGCGTGGTTTCAAGGCACGTTCTTTCACACAGATTTTTAATAATGTAATTTGCTTACTTGCAACTGACTTGCTAACAGCCACAAACATGAGTTCTGTGCTGCTGAAAGACAGCCCTGGTGACTGCAGTTATTGCTTCTGCTTCAGGGAATGATCAGCAACCCCCTCCCCCGAGCAGCGCTGGCAGCCTGCCTCCTCTCTGGCCAGCAGGATCACTGTCTCTCAGGTGTGAGACTGAGTTACTTGGAAAGAGTGTGGGACTCCTCAGAGTCTCATCTCTCCCCAGCTTTGTTGCACGGGCAGTGGTCTGGAAGGATTGTTAACATTGACTGAATGTGCTGGGATCGCTGTGGCCACTCCACAGGCTCTGAGGCTTGTCTGCACCACGCTGGGATGTTGAAGTCCTTGCTATGCACTCTGCTGCCCTTTCTAAGGTGAAGCTTGTTACCTAGAAAAGGAAATTTATTAAACCTAAAGCTGATCAAGGCTTCCACTCCCCATACTGTGAAGATTTCTCCTACGGCACACTCAGTCCATGATGGGTTGTCTCCTGCAGGCTGCACACTTAAAAGCAACAGATGCACAGCTTTCACCCAGCTCCGAAGAGCATAACCTAAAAAAGACTCATGAATTGTTGTGAACCAGCACAGGAATGCCAGGAGTGAGTATGACTGGGTCCTGCCTCTACTCAGACACTGGGACTTCTGGTGAAATGCATCCATGAGCAAAGACGGGTCACCTGCAGGCTGCAAATCTGGGAGTTTCTTGAGGGTGAATGATGGAGTAAATCCCCAGAGGGACCCGTACATTTGGTCTGACCTCTAGACAGAACTCATAAAACATTAATAAATTCTCTGTGCTGCCTTTCTGAAGGGCCATGGTTTCCTCTACAGCAGTGCAAAGCCCTTCCCTCTGCATCTTGCCCCATCAGTTCCCATGCTCCAGCTGGGGCTGTGGGCTCATGGCTCTCTTTAAGCATTTCAGTTATTTTATCTGCTCAATGAGCAGACATGTGGTGTCTGCCTCTCCTTTCTTATCCAAGCCCATGAAATGTGCATGAGGATGGAGAGCTGGACGGAGAGGCCAGACAGCCGGTCTGTTAGCAGGGAGCCCTCCAAAACCTACCCTGGAGGAGGTGGATCTGCCCCACCATGGCCAAGGAAGACAGGACACGTGTGAGCCTGCACAGTGATGCTCAAAGGGCTGAATTCCCTTGGTGTTTGTGTTTCAGGATGACTAAGGAAATGCAAGCCGTGATTAAACCTTGTGTTCAACACTGCAAAATAATGTCCTTGTACAAAACCAAAAGGAAAGACAACCTTTCTTGAGACTCTCTAGTTGTAATTTTCTTTGGAACAGCAGAAAGGGAAGAAAAATCATATTGTTGTTTCCATTAATGGATGTCCTCCGTTGAAGGACATTATCACAACAGAGATTTGGCAGTGGAGGTGAGCTGAAGCTGAAAGAGCAGATGCTCAGGTGGTGTAAAATGGCTTTAGTTTAGTGGAAATCAGTGGATTTTCATTGCTTTACCCTTTACAATCTGATTCATAAGCCCTGACACCTTGTGTCCTGTTTCTGACTGCTAAAATCACTTTTTCTCTTAAATAACACTTTTGGGGTGTTGTAAAGGAACTTTCACTAAATTTAACAAAGAGAAAATTAAAACCTTGTGAACTAACAGATTTAATGCTCTGGCTTATTCTAATTCAGTCCTTGGGCAGTTTGCTTTGTGAAAATGTTATGACAAAATCTGGGGGAGAGGATTTTAAATAAAAATCCAGCTGGATCACATAACCAGACCTTTCTTACATGAAAAAAAAACCTATCACTTTTGTTTTTAGAAGTAATTATGTGGTACAAACTCTTCTCATTTGCCAATATCTCAAAGTCAGCCCTGAGATAGAGGCTCACCTAATGTATTGGGCTTTTTCCTAGACCACGTCTGTCACATCCCATCAGCTCCCTGAAGTGCTTCCTGGCCCCTTCCCTGCCTGGTTCAGCTGTGGTCGGTGGCTGAGAGGAGAGGAGAGGAGGTGGGAGCTCTCCAAGCCTGGCAGTGCTGTGCCTTGCTCGCTGCTGGCCCTTGCCCCACGGCCATGACTTTTTCTCCCTTGGTCTTGTCATCCTGGAGTTTGAGCTCCTGTAGGCTATTCCCTTCTGCCTTGTGTTTGGTTGATGTTATGTGGTTTTAACTCAGAATCTCAGGTGAGGCTGGAGGGGCTGTGACAGCCCTCAGCATTGCCGGTGTGGTGAGTGGAAGATCCCATCACACGGAGCAGGCCAGTCCCTCCCACACTCCGTGTTTCTGCTCCGAGCACAGCTCTGCTGTCAGCTTGCTTGTGTCACCACCTTGCCTCCAGATGATCCTCACCTTCAGCAAAACCTGGCTGAGTATGAGGCTGTGCCAGACCATCACTTCAAAATGCGCATGGCAGCACTTTGAAAAAATGCAACAGAAAGAGATGAACAGATTTCATCGCCCATTTTTTTCCAAGAATCTAATAAGCAAAGCTAGATGTGAGGGTCTCGGCGTACCTCGCACAGTTTGGAGAGAATGAAATAACACAAATAATATTTCCACACGTGCAGATATCCAGTCTTGGACCCGATGACTCCCAGAGGTCCCTTCCAACCTCCACCCTTGTGAGAGCCTGTGCTGGGAGTCTGGTGCTGCTGGTAGCAGGGATGCAGTCGCCGCCTCCAGGTGCCGTGTGCTCGCAGAGGGCTTGACCTTCCATCAGGGTGAACAGTGAGGCTGTGCTGAGGAGGGGCACAGCCTCTGCAGCACATCTTGCACAGAGCCTTTTATTTCCTGTTCCCCTACCCCTGGCTGGAGATGTGTGGGACTGCTTTTCCCTCCCAGCGTACAGACGATGTCATTGCAAGCACCATGACATCATCTTCCAGGAGGAGAAAGAGGAGCAAGTCTTGCTCTTGCCATACCTGCCCAAGTGGGTTTGCTGCTGGAAAGTCTTGGGAGCTGATGCAGAGTGAAACTGTCAGCAGCCCTTATAAAAATTCTATACAGCAAAGATCAAAAAGGAATTAAACCCATCAGTGGATGAAATGGTAAGGCTGGTGTAAACGGAATTTGAACACTGTCAGATTTGGTTCAACGGTATTTTTAATTGAAGACTAAGTAAATAAATAAATAACATGATTTCATGCAATTTCTGGTCAATAGTAAAAAAAATCTTGGTTCTTGGCCATGGAAAACCATCTGTCTCATACCTAGCAGGGGTTTGCACCTAAGTGATCTTTTTTCTTTTTTTTTTCGCTCTTGTTCTGCTTGTAGTATGAGTTATTCCTTACCCTGGATTTCCTCTCTCTCTGCCTCCTGTGAGGCTGAGCCAGTCACATATGTCAGGTTTCAGCAGGCAGCAGGCTGCCTGCCCAGGTACCAAATTTAATGAAAATTCTGTTTCTTCCCATCCAAGCAAACCAGTTACCATCCTCTGTGTGTGCAGGAAAGGCGTGATAGTGTCTCAGGCCAAGAGCTGTCTCATCAGTGACAGACCCCTGGCAAAGGGCTGTCAGGGACAGCGGTGTGTTTGTGAGTGCCCTGCCCTGCCTGGATCCTGAGGATTTACTGTGCTTGCTGTCATCTTTGTGAATGTTCCCTTCTTTTCTATTTCCTACCTCAGTGTACTATCCTGTCACACAAAATGAGACAAGCTGTTAGTACCACAACTGAACTGTAAATGGCACACACATGTATATATGTATGTATGTATATATATTTAGGTGCACAATTAGAAACACCATGACCCTGAAATTTCTTTTTTAAAATTTTTTATTTTTCTGGTTTTTCTCTTCTCCGGTCCTTAATGAAAGAGTTTCTTCCTCAGGAACTTAAGACTTGAGGTTCAAAATTTGTAGTATTGTGTTGGTTGATTTTAGCATGCCAGGTTTGCATTACTATTATTCATCTTCCTTTGGTTTTTAAGATAGAAGACCAAGAGCTGCTTTAATAAAGGAGATGTCCTTGGCACCAGGATAGCCTTTACCACAAGAGACACGGTCCAGCCATAATCCTGTCCAGTCATAATCCAGTCCAGCCATAGCAAAACTCAGCCAGTTGCCTCATAAATTTGCAGTTCGGAGACTCAAAAGAAATAAATTAAGGATATGAGAAGAGCAAAGTAGAAGAGGAGAAGAAAAGTTATAAAATTTTACAAAGTTCAAGAATGTTTTCTACTTTCTACCAGGCCTTCAAGTGAGGCAAGGATGCTGTGGTATCAGCAGGAGGGACCTCTGGAGAGCAGTGGGTCCAAGCCCTGCTCAGTCAGGGTGACCCACAGCAGGTCCCATAGGATTGTGTCCACTTGGGTTCTGAGTATCGCCAAGGATGGAGACTTCACAATCTGTTCCAGTGTTCAACCACCCTTATGGTTAAGAGAAGTATTTTTATTATGTTTAAACATAATTTCCTGTGTTTCAGTCTGTGCCTGATGCCTCTGGTCCTGTCCCTGGGTGCCACGGAGAAGAGCCTGGCTGTGTGCTCTTGGCTCCCTCCCCACCACGTAGTTAAACACATCGATAGGATCCTGCTGAGCCCTCTCTTCTCCAGGCTGAGCAGTCCCACCTCAGCCTCTGCTCATGTGATGAACGTTCCCTTCCCTTCACCACCACTGTGGCCCTCACTGGATTTGCTGCAGCATGTCCACATCCTCCTTGTTCTGGGGAGAGTCTCCGCTTCCAGGTTCTGTAACAGCAGCATGGGTTTTGCCTACAATTCCTCTATGTGCTGTCAAATAATAAAATAGCCATTGCTCAGCAGAGTAATCTTTGAAAGGAATTAGTTCGTAGGCAAGGCCATTTTATGCTTAAATTTAAGTTTTGCGTGGGAGTGAGTTGAAAGGTGTCTGTGTAAGGGCTGCACTGGGATACACAGCTTCATACGGATACTCCATGGGTTTGTTGAATGTACCTCTGTCCATGAATAACCAAAGCACTAATAATGTGTGCAAAGGAATGGAGGCCATTTGGAAACCTGTATAATTTTGATGGAGCATAGAATATTTTGTCTCTGGCCACGTGCTCTATCAGACCAGTCCATTTTAGTCATCCTTGAATAGACTTTGATCTTCTACAAATGTACTTGATATTCAAATTATTTTGCCAGTGGTTAAGTAAATACATCTCCTCTTAGAATTTGCTTATGTTCCCAAGATAATCCATTGTTCATGCTGCAGAAAAAGTCACCCAGCTCATACAATGTGATTTTTGCTTTCTGTGCATCTGACTGACAGTTCTTTCATGCATTTCATTTTGGCCAAGCCCGCATTTCCTGAAAGCCATACAATTAAGTCTGTCTCCAGAAGTAGTTATGATGCTTTTCTGATGGATGCATTAGCAAAAAGTTAGTTAGTAGAAACATTAGTTGAAAGTGAACAAGGTCCTTAGTGTGTCAGCTAAGCATCAAAAGGTGGAAATGGGATATGATCCAAGCAATACATACCTGTCAAGGCTGTAAGAGCTCTCTTTTATTGCAAAACAGAGCATCAGTGACTGTGGTAATTCTCAACTGAGACCTACCAGAGCAGCCCCAGAGCTCTCTCACAGCTGTGTTGTCTGTTGAACAGCACCACAGCTCTTGCATCTGGCTCACCAACATGGTCAAAAGTCAGTCTTGTTGGTGGCCAACTGTAACAACACCGATACAGTGACATCCAAATTTATTCCAATATTTTTTTCCAGCACAAAAGGTAGACATGTCTGTATCTAGTAAGACTATTAAGATTTAAAGACTAGCCTCGAGGCATTTATGAACATACATGCACAAAGGAGGTTTTTTCCTGAAAAAAATCACTGTTACAATACAAAAGAGTCACACTAAAATGTAGTCACCTCTAAAAGAAAAAAGACAGTGCTTCTCTATCGTCAGGGCTGGGAAGGAGGAAAGGACTTCCTTATATGACCTTATTATATGATTGTATGAATCAGCAATCCAATGTCTCTGTGGGCAAAGGTCTCTTTTATGTGGAAATCTGTAAATGTCTCCTTTTCCACTTTTGTAATAGAAAGAAGTATTGAACTAACTTGAGTTTTCCTCTTCTTTAAAACAAGGATATGGTTACTCCATGTCAATTAAGAATTTGATCTTTTCCAAATATATTTTGGACACTGAAAGCCTAGTACAAAAATATTGCCTTCGGATTTGTATATTCATCTAGCACCCGGTACAGAGTGATGCAGGTGTGTTGTTGGGAGCCTGAGGTGCCACACCATAGAAATAATGATTGCTCATCAGACTGCTAATGTTGCTCTGCACAGTTTAAATAAACGGTGTTGAATTAACAGCTCCCTGGTACAGCCACTTATTTCAGGGTTGGTTTTTCTTCCGTACCAATTGTATCACTGTAGTTTAAATGACTAAACGCTTTGAGACACAGGCCAGGCTTCAGGGGTGTTGCAAATTTGGGTGAATTTGGATGGATACTTTGATAAAGGCAAATGATCAGCACTTACTGCTATGAAAAAACCAAGAATATTTCTTCATATTTGGCTTAGTATAGTATCTAAGCAAAGGTTCAGGACTATGTCTTGGGGACCAAATTCTTCTGGAAGGAACCAGTGAGGTTCCTTCCTCATTTTTCATTCTGTCATGCTTCTACTGAGCTGGTTGAGGAACCTACCAATGTCCTTGTGTCATTTTGAACTTTCCAGCTCCCACTGGCACCACTTTATATAGCACAAAGCAATTTGTTTTCATTACAAAGGACATTAAGGTGATGTAGCTGAAATTGTTCTGTGCCCTAAATCTATATAATTTGTTGCTCTTGAGCAATTCAGCTCAGCTTCCATTAGCACAGACTGACATCAACAAACCATTTCATCTTCCAGGCCTGTCACATCAAGTATTTTTTACAGCACTGTTATAACTTCATTTCAGAAACTGACTGTGACAAAGAAGGGGCTGCATTAGACTCAGTGTCAATAGCAATCTGATTTGCTTCTCAGAAACTTCATTAGCTAAAAATAAATTAGAAAGTGACATGTGTACAGCACTGGTGGTTCAAAAACACCGAGCAATGAAGTGCTCTGGCAAAGCAGTGCACTCCCCAGCAACAGCACCCTTGGCTGCCGACGATTCCTGAGCAGTGCCATGACCATGGCGGGTCCCATTCCCTGTCTGCTCTCATCAGCTGCCAGGAGAACATTTGTTTGCAGACCGGTGTTCTCCAGAGTTGCCTGCTCTGTCAGGTGCCTGCTTTTCAAGTGATTGGGCAAACTCAGGTTTCGCATGGTTAAAATCCAAGGAAAGCATCACCATGGAGTAAGATGGGTGCAGGCTTTTTTGGAGGGAGTGTGGGGAAGAGCCTCAGCAACCAGCACAGTACAAGGGCTGCTGGTGATTTCTATAGTCTGGAGGCACTGGAAAGGGCTGAGACAAAAATATCCAGTTTCTCTATGTTTTCCTCAACACAGTGCATTATTTCTATTGCCTCTCTGCCCATGAGACAGCTCCTTTGCATTTTTTAAGCCCATTGAATATTCGTGGTGCATTGCACTGGTTGCTCCAGAGCCACTTCTAAGATACAGCTCTTCTTAGAGCTGGTCTGCCTTGCTTGGGTCAGAGCAGCTTTGAATTTGACTTTCTTTAAATACCTTGCATTTTAGAAGTCTCAGTTTGCTACGTGTTCCAGATATTTCTGCCCTGCCCAAAAGTTGCTGCATTTGAAATTTTACCAACAGCGATTTTGCGTCTTACGGATAATGGATAAAAATTTTGAGAGAGATACCAAGATCCTGCTGGTCTTCATAATATCCCATAGATAACAAATCTGTTTGATGAAGAAAACAGTTTTTTGAGCTGTTTATTAGTCGCTTCTTTATCCACATAATGCTTTATTAATATTGTATATTGACAATTTCTAATCAGAATGCCAATATGATGCTCAGAAAGAAACCTTGCAAAATTCTATTATGCCTTTGCAGTTATAAATCAAACACATAATCTCGTCAAAGAATTAAATATTCTCTTTGTCAGGTCTTATCTTCCGTAATTACATTTCTACTCCTGTCCCTCAGCAGTTTTTTTACTTTTTTGTCTAATACCCAACTCGCTGTCCTTCAGTTGTTGAGAGGTGCTAACCTACTTGTGAACTTGCTGGTACAGCAGCCCTCTCCTAGGCTTCACAACCTGCTCAGGAAGAGAAGATAGCACCAGCAAAGTGGACATCCTGTCTTTTCCTTGCCACCTGTCCTGCCACCCAGGGCCTTTTCTTATAGATACTCAGTTTTCTTTATGAATTTCTTCCATTTTTTAATATTGGATTTTGACACCACAGAAGGCATAAAATCGGGCGGAGTAAATATCGAATTGATGTCTTCCTTACATTGTTCACTGACATTTAAAGGGCATTTTAACTGTGCCCATGTGGAGGCACAGTGCTGGCACGAGCACCCATGGGACAGGGAGTATCCTTGGGAACACTGCACGGCCCCTCACCAGCACAGCAGAGCAGACCCTGCTCACGCTGGTTTTACTGTCAGTACAGTCCATCCAAATCAGTATTTCTCAGACTTGTTGAAAGTACCCCTTCTTTTGGCTCCTTGGCCTAACCAGTACTCCTCAGAGCACAGCTTCCCCCCACATGAGCAGCCAAACTTGACATGTTCCTGTTCAGACCTGCACTAAGCTGATCAATTTAAAATTAATAACCTTCCTTAATACATAGCTTGCATTCACACACTGCAGATGCTCCAAAATCACGTCTAACACCTGCTCGCCCATTCTCAGATGAGGCAGCAGTAGTTTGGAATAAGAAATGTCTCTAATTTCTGTGTGAAGTGTCTGTGCTGACAACTACCTCAGTCTTCCAGCAGATGCTCAGCACACCCACGGTGAGGATGAAATGTTTGTACCTGCAGAAAGGAAAGGCAGCCTGTATTTTTCTCCCAGACTCTGAGAGGTCCAGAGATCCACTGCCTTTCCTGTGTAGACATTTGTGTTGTGCACCCTGCAGAGGAACCCTGGCAAGTGGAAGGGTTGGCTGAGACTCGGCCTAGGAGCTGTGGCTTGTAGCTCACTTTTGCACCAATCTGGGTATCATGACATATAGGAAGCCTATAAAAAGGTCTTCCATGGCAGCCCTCAGTAAAGATTTTACTGGTTATCCTTAAGTGCTCAGAGGCTGGCGTGGGGCAATATGGCCAGAAGTGAGAAGGAATACAGAGGAGAAAGCTGCAAAGTTCTTTACAAGTTCAAGTACAAGCTCAAATACCAAAAAAACCCCCATTCCCCGCCCCCCCCCGCAATGTATAAGAAACAAATCTTGTCTTGTTATTATCTTGACAATTAATAATCTATACTGTTCTTTTTTGTATTGTCTTTTAGCTTAATCCTCCACTTCATTAAGCACACTACAAACGCTACATACTCCCAACTTTTTTCTTAAGATCCCTGCCAGCCAGAAAGCCAAATCTACACTGCAGAGAGCGGATGGTTGGATGGTCAGCAGGTTGTCTCTGCCCATGTTCAGAAAGAGAGATAAAGATTGTGCAAGCCATAGGCTGCTGCAGATCAAAAGATGTGAAGACAAACAAGAATATAATAATTTTTCACCGTTGCCATAGAAATCCTCATTTTCAAGAAGCACCTGTTCCTTCTGTGACCTGGATTAGCACACCCTGGTGTCATTTAGTCCCCTGTGAGCTTGACTTACATTTCTGCTAGGTTTCACTGCTGCATTCTCACACCTCTGATGGGACTGCAGAATGACATTTAGAACTGCCCATAAAAAATAAGGTGACTGATAGTGGATGCTTAGAAACATGCACACAAGTGTGAAAGCTGTAGGAGAACTTCCCCAGGAGGCTTGGCCAAGGAACTCCTGAGCCAAGTATGACATCTTTGTGATTAATCATACTCGATATATTCTGTCTTCCATCAACTATTTCCATTCACTGTTTGAATATGTACGCCTGTGACATCCACCAGAGTCACGTCCCAGTGAGCTCCCCAGTTTAATGACACACTGTGTGCACCTCTTGTTTTTGAATCTGCCACTAGAAAAATTTAGGTGAGGTTTCCTAGCTTATTATTATTATTAGTAGTAGTAGTAGTAGTCATAGTGTGAGAAGTTGAACCATTCCCTATTAATTTACCCTATGTGCCTTGAGGTTTTATAAACCCTAACATATATTCCTCATGATCCTCTATTCCTTAGGTTGAAGATTCCTTATCTCTCTCAGGTTCTTCCCTGTATCACCCTTGGTTCACATCCTTGAGCTTTTTCTGCTGCTTCTCCATTGCTTTGAGAAGAGATGCCAATGCTCACTGTGGAGATGTATGGTAAGATGCAGGCATACAATCCTTGCAATATTTTCTTGGGTTTTTTCTCAATTTTTTTTTCTATACTTTCTGAATAATAGTATTAAAATTAGCCTTTTCAAACTGTCCTAAGCTTTGAGTAGACAGTTTAACAAACCTCTCTAAGATCTCTTTCCTGAGTGGTAGCAAGCCAGTCAGAGCCCATCACTGTGTGCATGAAGTTGTCTTTCCAGTATACATTATTCCACATTTATCAATATCACATTTCATCTGGCTTTTTATCATCCAGCCATTTATTGCTAGGTTGTACTACAACTCTGTTCAGTCAGCTTTCAGTTTTATTGCTTTGAATCAGTTCATATCATCATCAATCTTTGTTCCTCACTCTTTCAAATCATTTATGAAGATGTTGTCATCAGATCCATATGGTTCATATGATCTAAACTCTGGAAGAGATTCCTGTGGGACTTCTCTGGCAATCGCCCTTGATCAAAAACACTGCCTGCCTATTCCTACCTTCTTTTTTCTGTCTTAATGGTGCTTTGCTCAAGCAAGGCCCTTCCTTCTCAGGAGGCTTAGGAGGAGACAAGCTAGCAGACTTACGCAGAGTTAGTGAGCGTGAGACAAAAGGCACCTTGTCTGCTCTGCACAGAAAAACTCAGCTGGGGCAGCTACATGGGGTGTCACTCATTCCTTGCACCCTCCATGCTCCCTGTAACAGAAGATCACTGTGGGATGAGAGAGCAAAGTGTATTTTTGGTATTTACCTTTTTGAACAAAAAGGGTTGCCCATGGGGTGTTTGCACCTGCTTGCTTGGGCTCTTCTGGTCCCATTCTTGAAAATCTGTCCTAATCTAATGGCACCTGGCAGAAGATTTGAATGTACATTAAACTCCTGCAGGCTGGTTCCTGAGTATGTGTTTGACCGACAAAGGGCCAGATGCCTGGAAATTGCTGGGACACTGCTGTTCCCAGTGCTGGCAGTGCTGCACAGCACACATCTTTTGCAATGAGAAGGGAAAGATTTCATCAGGACAGGCTGAAGATGTTACTGGTTTATGGGTCTGCTGTGGAGAGTTTGGAAGAGCTTCCAGAAGAGCAAAGGAAAGAGGCAGTGCCACCTGTGCCCGTGCCTTGCTGACAGGAGCCGGTGATGATGTGACGCAGCACCAACTCACAGTCCCAGAAGCCCTTAACCACCAAGGCTCCTGGTTTTTGTTCTTCATGGCTGCCTGGGTCTGACTGAAGAGCATGCACCCACCCAGGACCCCTCTCATCCCCAAAGCCTGAGTGTTGGTGCAACACGCCTTGGGACATTCTAGTGGCAGTAGAAAGAAGAGCAAGTTTACACTGTGATTCCCTTTGAAGCCAAAATTGAAGACACTAAGTTTTGGGTTTTTTTCTTGATGTGTCTAATTTTCTTTACACAGGCTGACACACACTCTAGTGCCTTTATGCCCTCTTTATGCCTTGAGAATCCAGAGAAGCTGTCTCATGCAAATACTTCTTGTTAATAAACATAATACCTCACCTTCAGTGAATACTGAATAGTTCAGGGGTCTTCGAATAGGTAATTCTGTTATCTGGTGGCAGTAATGAATCATACCTGCTTATCAAATCCTTTTTGTCTCTACACTTTAAGGTCCACCCAGCATCCCATTCTGATATAAGAAATTTTATAATGAGGACAGAAAAAAAGCAATCATTGCTAAGAAAAAGTGGTTGCGGTGTTTTTTCCTGTAAAGATAGTAATATTACTTTAAAGAATATAATAGTGCAATAAATACCAAATGTTGCATTCAGTGATAATCTGTAGAACTTTTGCTCCTGTGGTGAATATTGGGTTATTGCTTAGGTACCCTGAGGCTGTTGTGCAACGGGTAACATAATTCCTCTGCTTTGGGTGGTCTGGTGGCCTGTGCTACTGTGTGTGCCTTGCTGAATTCAAGGTCTGTCTGCTCCAGAGCTCACCTGTGGATGCACAGCTGGAGTCAAGCACAGCCAAAGCTACAGGAGATGCCACAGAAATCAGAGTCACCATCATTTTCCTTCTGTAGACTTGGTCAAAGGAGTTTAAGATTACAAACTCTTAACCAGCATGTCTCACAAGAAGCCCATCAGAAACTGAAGGGTTTCACTTTCAATTATTCTCTGTGGTGAAATGGGAGCTTGAGGCAACGTGGTTGGGTGATACCCAGTCCCCATCTGGAAAATTCTGCTGGCAATCTTAAGGAATACAAGACTCACTAATTTAAAAACCAGAAAAATGTAAAGCATAAATGCTGTTTTATCTGACCAGGACTCGAGTGAGCTGTGCAGGCATTTCAGACCCACACCCCACTGTTCAGTGGGTCTGGTGTTTACAAATGTAAACAGTGAAGGTGCTCCCTGAGGTGAAGCTGGTTTCCTGAAGCCTGGAGAGGCAGCCCAGTGCAGGCCAGATCTCATGGGCACATTGGATTTTAGAGGCCATCAAACATCACTGCTGGGCCACAGCTGCCTGCACCCACAATACTCAACCCTCAATTTCTCTTTCCTCTTCTCCTCAAGATCCTGGGTCCCTCCTCATTCCTCACCTCTGCTACCTGTAATGCCTTAAGACTCCTACAATGCAACACCTCCCACATCTCTTACTTGACCCTGACTGTGCATCCGTGGAGCCCTTCATGCCCCCGGCCCCCATCACTGCAAGAGCCACCCTCCATCACTCTTCAGCCAAGACAACATCCAGCTTCCCACCCACCCGCCCCTTGGGCTGTGCAGAACCACAGGGAGGCGGCTTGGCTGCTCCCAGCAGTACACATGTGCCACTCTGCTCCCAGCAGTACACATGTGCCACTCTGCAGCCAAATGCTGTGCACACTGTCACTGGCTGAGAGCCGGCCCGGGCTCCCCACAGCCTCACGGGCCACTTGGCTGCTCCTTGTGGCCTCTGGAGAGGCCACACGGCTCCCACTCCCCCTCAGCAGCTGCGGGACCAGGGGAGCCGCCTCACAGACCATATGTTGCACAGATTTTGTCCTACTTTCTCTCTCTGGTGCTGCATGGTCACTATCTGGGAGAGGGCTGGGCATGGCCAGGAGTTTGTATTGGACACTGATAGTCCTTCTGTCAGGGGTAGGGGAAAAATCAATTTTTAGGAGTTCCTGTGGATGTATTACCTTGAAGGGAGATGGTAAGAAATAAAGTAATTTCATAATCTAATGCTGACAAATCCAAAAGCTTTCCAGTAGAAAACAGCCCTGCTGAGACAGTATAAACTTATGCTTTTCCCCACTCTTGGCTTGTTGTTCCATAAGAGTTCCAAAAAATGAGGTATTTTTTCTGATCCTGTTAATGTAGCCTATTAATTCTGCAGCAGGAAGCCTATGATACCAAGATTAAAATAAACCTGGATTTTAGAGGGGGAATGCATCAAGGAATAGATGCTATTTCATGAACAAAGCATCTTATTTTCAGGTAAATATCTGCAATAATGTAGGAGGAGAGAACTGATCCATGAGCAGACCTGTCTCCGCTTGCTGAAGCCTTTCCTAAGACAGTAGTAGCTCCTTAGCATGGAGGATTTGGAAACTGCTTTAGAAATGGTGCTTGGCTGATAGCAAGTCAGTATTTACATCTCTGAAACCAGGGACCTCAGTGCAAGTGCTGACAGACAGACAGCACCCACGGGCTCTGACTCGGACTTCAGAAGATGCGCTCTGCTGTCAGGCAAGAGCAGTGATCTTTGACCAAGCTAAAAAAAAGGTATGTAGGGAAACAAAAAGCTTTCATTTGAGTGTTGAAGCAGAGTCAGTAAAAAAGGCAAACCTGCAGTTCAAACCCTCCAAAGGATAACTTTATATAAATATTTTTTATCAAACATGTCTGATAGCAAAAAGAATTTGGATTTGGTAGCTGAGTTTGCTTAAAGCAAACTAAATTTCCTCCTGTAGGATGGTTCATGTTCCTTGGCATTCAGCACATTATTCAAGGGAGGTAGCTTTGCCTGACAACAGTGTTTCAGTGTCGAGGTAGCAAGATGCCAAGCATACATAATGTTTTGAAACTGCAGAAGGAGGGCTGTGCAGAAATGCGCTCTGAAGGCTGAGGTGTTTAGTTTCCAAATGGTGGCGAACATGCAGGGTTGATTGCACTGACCTTCACATCTTGGCACACCTGGTAACCGTGAGGGTTTGTGTCAGTGAGCGGGTGAACTGTTTTTCCACACCAGGAACAACACAGAGAGTGGTGCATGCCATGGAGCAGCCTCTGGGAGGAGCTGGGGATGAGCCCTCCCTGGCATGGAGAGGTTCCCTCATGAGCTGGCCCAAGGAGATGAAGTGAACTGCCACCTCAAAACTTTCACCTGTCTTTTCTTAGGGCAAGGAGGCTACTTCCTCTCTTACACAAGCATTCAGTTTATGCAGGCTTTTAAGTGCAACCTTAGCTTTTCATATCCCGTCTTGGAAACCACCTTGGGAATATGTAAAAGGTCCCAGATTTTCATTTCTTTATGACAAGGTGTTTTTCATTTTAAAGAGCAAGGAGGTCTTTGTGCATGAAAAATTTGCTCAGCAAGTACCAATACCAGCCAGTTCTGAGGAAGTTATGTTCTGTGTAAGTCTACAGGGCAAGTGGGCGTGAATTATCCTGCAGCTGTCTTGTTTTTCTGAAAGCAAATGGTATTAACTCACGGTCACCACTGTGTGATATGCTGGCAATGAATTGACACCAAGTGCTACTTTGCATCTCCCTCTGACTTTGGCATAACTGACCACTGTTGGACATGGGCTTTATTTTACACGGCTCATTGGTTTATGTAGGAAAGCAGTTTTGGTGTTCTTCCACAGCTTTTGATGAATATCTCACACAACTGGATCTCTGGCTACTCCCTGCACTGAAGAAGTATCCAAGCAGTTTGTTCTGCTTCATAAGCTCTAATAGTTCAAATACGGATGTCATGGATTTGATTTTAACCAGAACAAGGTCCACAAGAAAATAGAGCTTGAAGAAATCTTGGGATGCTTTCTAGTCCACCTTCCTCCTCCAAAACAGAACCGTCTCTGCCTGACAAAATGCTGGCAAATATTTCAAGACAAAAGATCATTTGGGGCCAACTGTACTCAATAAGGTAATCAGACCTGGTCTGGATATGCATCATCCATGCGTATTTTGTGAGCACAGCTGAAGCATTTGTGTGTCACCGTAGTCTAGTACAGACACGGTCATGAAGTGAACTTTTAAATCCTTCCTTGAGAAGCACTGTTCTAGTCTGAGCTGTTGTCCTGTGGGGGGGAAGGGTGGAGGCATTCTGCAAGTGCTGTTTGATGCCCAGTGCAGCTGCTGGTTTGGTGACCAGTGAGATACTGCTCTGCCTCCCCCTCCCTCTTCCTAAGGCACAGGGGTCACTTTACTGTTGTATTTAGAGAAGGGTGTCCTATGGTGGCTAAGATATTCCAGACAGCATTTTAAAACTATTTATGCAAACATTATTTCCTGGGCCAGTGATGTTGACATGCGAATATAAATGTCCCACGGGTGTCTCTGAATGTTGTCACTGAAATGCTGATGCTCAGACATGGTGTGACCCTCGCATCTAGGAGGTGCCAGCAGCATCTGCTGTAATGGCAGCAAAACAGCCATGAGTTTACACTATTAGGCAGGGTCTGTGTCAAATGGAGCCTGGAAATAAGATCAATTTCCAGCTCTGCTGTGTCTGTCTCACCTTGGCTCCCATTTACATTCTGTCCTTGTCCCTTCCCTTGTAAGATTAGAGTAATAAGGCAAGTCAGCCATTAAAGGCTGGTGCCAGGGGTAAGCAAATGAAATATATAAAACATCAAATGTAAAGCCACAAGGAAAAACTCCCTACAAATGCTGTCAATTTATCACTGCATTGCTCAGATAACAGTGGTACAAGTGGTGTTTGGTTCTCAGAGATATTCTCATATAAGTTAAAGTAAATTCCCCAAATTGCACGTGGATTTATTTTCCATTTATCTACTTGTCTGGGTAGTGGTCCATCAATGTTCAGCTGAGTAGCACAAGAGCACCCTGCAGATAACCTTCCTACACCAGAGATCAGCGTGTTTTCAAAGTGATTGCAGACGGAAATCTGAGACAAAACACATGATTGATACTCCATGGTTTAAAGAGTCAAACTAATGCCTTATGATTCATCCATGATTTATAAGTAAGTAGTTGCGCTGATACAATGATGGGATCGCTTGATGACTCATGTGTGATTTAACGCGTCTGCAAAGCTCGGGTGTGTGTCACTCAACAAAACTTTCTACTGAGCCCAGGGGTTCACTGCCTCGGCCGTGCCCCCAGGCAGGTTCCCCAAACTCCTGCTGAAGAGCAGCAGAGGGGCCAGGAGGACTCTCTTCTCCCATGCAGGCTGTCCTTTCTGAAGTCTAGACGGGCCTGATGCAAAGGGTAGAGTCACGGTGGCACGTTTTCCAGGGTTTTGTTGTTGCAATTTCTCTTCTTCAACAAACAATTGCTATGGCAACCTTACTGCTGCTCAAGTCTTCTCACTTCCTATTTATTCTAAAACACAGCTACAAACTGTGACTGCTCCAAACACTGACACATTTAAGCCATTAAAATCTTCAGATGGGAAAGAGTGGGCAGGGAAACGTGATCAGCCCGGAGAATAACATGACCCTTCAAGACTTCATCTCTATGCAGATTTTGTCTCTGAATTTTAGTCAGTAAATTGTTGCTTTCATTGGTGTTATGGTTTCTGATCAAATAAGGAAGGCTTTTCTGGTCACAGTCAGCTGAGACCTGACGGTGCAGCTCAGGGAGGAAGGATGCTCTGCATGTGGCTTTCCTCTTGGATGCTACAGCGTGCCCAGGGCTGGGGGAGATGGATCTGCTTAAATGAAAATTTTATCAAAAGGCTGTTTTGTAAACTTTTGCAAGATACAAGATGTTCATGTGTCACCTGGGGGGATGCCTAAGAGGAAGGCAAAGAGACAAAAAAACCCCTAAACAACTCAAAAATACAGGATGGAGCATGACCTCATCTCCCATTCCCAGCAGGTTTTGCCACCACACACACCCATCCCTGGGCACCTGCAGGTCCACCCAACTGCTGAGCCCTAACGAGACACTTTCACCCTCTCCTTATTTTTTAAAGACTTACAGTGATTACTAAGATTCTTGCTTTTGTTTTCTGCAGCCTGTTTTTTTTTTTTAAGGCCAATTTATTTGGGAATTTGAAGGAAAGATTCACCACAAGGATCGTCTTCAAAAGGTCCTTGAAGATTCTGAATGGGCTCTGTTTTAGGGTGCCCAGTCCCATCAGGCTGTGCAACGTGGTGTCTGCGGGCTTCCTAAATCACTGGGATTTATTTTCTACATGAAAGAACAGTTTCTTATTGTAGAGAGCATAACTACGGTGTTGCTGAGAGAAAGGTTTATGTCTCCTCTGTGCTCAGAGGGTTCCTGCCCTACCTTATCTCCTGGTACAATCTAAGTGCAGGCACTGAGAAGGGACATCTCAGACCAGCTTCTGAGCTGATGTTGACTGGAAACTCATCCCTTCCATCTTCGGCTGCCTACAAATGTCTAGATCTAAAATCTATTCCTGGGCCTGCTACGCAGCATGAATTTGGGGAAAATAACTTGAATTGTCTGGGCCTGACCATCCAAGTACGCAAAGTGAGGATAAGAGGAATTACTTGTTGGGGTTTACAAGAGTCAGTGTAATCACGCTTTGAGATCTGATTAATGGGATAGAGTTCAAGCATTTATTGTTTTCTTTGGCTCAGGTCTCTCGGTGTAAAAACAGTCACAGTGGTCATGCTCTAAAACTGTTTGTGTGTGAGGTTTGGTGCAAACCCTTAGAAGGAAATCAGAAGCCGTGGAAAGAAAATGCAGACAACTGCCTGGGGCGGGAAGAGGCTTTCCTGCAGAGGTGAGTCAGTTCCAGGGGAGAAGGGCGGCTGTGTCCAAAAATAACAATGCAGAAAACAAGCACGCACCGCTACCCTGACATTGTCCGCTTGAGGAAGATGATGGGTTTCATCTGCAACTTTTTTCTCTTTATTAAGCAATCAGGTTTCTTCTCTGCACTGAACGTTACCAGATCTGTGTCTGTATTCTTGGAGTCTGTGTTAACCTGGCCTTTGGAAAATACCCTGGCCACATTCTTCTTTGGGTCTAGAGGCACTTCAAAGTGACCCCGAGGAGGAATTTATGTCCAATTTATATTGTTTCCTTGTATATTTCGAAGGCAGGTTGATTAACATGCACTAGTGTTCATGTAGCTCTCACGAATCACTCTCTTGTGTTCAGGCTCAGGATATTCTGGACTCCATTACTGTTTGGATAATGCTGGTAACAAGCTTCTGTTCTTCAGTGTTCCTGCAGTGGCATTGCTACTGAAGAGCTTCTTCATCCTCTGTGACTCTGTAAGCAGTGCTGGGTATAACAGAAATATTATCCTGAATGCTTAACCCCTAGCACGTTTAATCAAAATCTAAACTATTTGGTGTGAATTTTTAACTAGAGAAAAAGATCATTTTAAAGTATAGACTCTTTTTGTAGAACAGGATAACAAGATCATCACATTCAAAAGTTGGCAGGTAAATTACCTTACATGAAATGAAGTCTAGTAATACCCATGACTGCCACTTACACGGGAGTCTGGAAGCAGAAATGACACAGAAATTATCCCCCCTGCAGAGAACAGGCCCTGGCATTTTACAAACTTTTGTCTGTCTCAGGAAGGGAGAGAGGAAGGAAGAAGATCTTCAGACAAGAGAAAGTAGTGCCTGTCTCGCCTACAAGACGCCTAAACCCCTCCTGCATCTGCTGGCCTGCAGGGAGCTGGCTGGCCAGCCTCCCTCCAGCATCCTCCCAGGGACCAGGAGGAGCTCCCAGGAAAGAACATCTTCACGTGCCACAACAGCGTGGTCCCACTCATGCAGCTGGCAGGATATGTGAGCCAGGGCCAGGACATTTTTGGCCAGACTTGAGCCTGGAATGTCCCATGTACTATGGTGCAGGAAGGCATGAGGGGCAGGAAGAGCTTCTGTTTCAACTAGCTAGAAATAATTAGACTCAGAAGGAAACAGAGCCTTCTCCGTGTTTTCTCAACATTCCTCCTCATCCTGGCTCGTGTCAGAGTGATCCACTAGGAGCATCGCTGTACCATTCCGCATCTCTCTGGTCATTTATTTTCAGTTACAAGACAGAGTTTCTACATCAGGACCAAATTTAAAGCAATTCCACCTGCTTTTGTACTTAAAACACTGGTTGAAATAAGTCCTTTTTCTCCTTTACCATATAGTGCTTGTTAATACTGTTAGCAGGAACACAGCACAGCACACAGCACCTCATTTATCAGACCACAGTGTCTGTTCAACCCAACCCGCTGCTTTTACTTTGTGTAGTTGCTTATGGGCAGCTGTTGTTCACCTAATGCCTCATCACAGGGATTGCCCAGTCTATTGCAAATGTCCATTTAGAGAAAGACTGTATCAGATGATGCTGCCATCATAGTAAGTGTAAATATGCTTCATAACACATCCGAATTTTAGAAGCAGTTGAGAAAAACACACACTAAATATTTCCAAGCATTTGTTGAGTGGAAATTTGTGTGTTTTGAGCTTTGCTGCAGATTATTTTAATAGCACCCCATTTAAATAACCTATTTATCAACTGAGCACAGCTACTAATGACTTCAGTGGAACAAGGGTTGGTTTTGATACAACTAAGAGTTTAGTGTTGAAACACAAGCTCTGCCTGACTGAAAAGATAAGTACGGCTCTCTGCCCAGGACCTCTTGGAGGACTCCATTATCTGTAGGCTTGTTTTCTTGACATTGATTTAATTTTCATTAAGCTTATCTTCTCTATGCTTTAAGAGGGCCTGACATGAAGTTTTTCTCATTTAAAAAAAGGAAAAATAAAACTAATGTGTTATTACTGACTTAGTTAGATGCATGGGTCTTTAATACACATCTCCAGACTTTTTATCAGCGAATAATAATAATAATAAATGAAAAGGCAGTATACCTAGAGAAAAAAAAGAAATTGTTCATGAAAAAACTGTGTCAATGTGGGTCCACACCAACGAACAAGGAGGTGGATTTGTAGGAGCTGGAAGATGCAGGGCACTTGCATCGCAGCACAGCCACTCACTCCAGTGCTACTGGTCTGATCCCAGTTTGTGCTGCATGCCTCAAGATGTGGTTCCTCAGGGCAGCCCAGTGGCCAGTGGGTGAGTGGTTAAAGGCCAAACCAACTGCAGAAGGGGCTGACTTTTGTTAGCAGAGTTGAACACTGCATGGGAAGGTCTGTGAGCACCCCTTGGGCAGAGCAGACCCTGACTGTGGGTGCCAGGAGGCATGTGAAATGCAGGGAATGGGCAGGGACCTCACTGCCACTCACCATCTCCCTCCCAGCCTCTCACAGTCAAATGCAATCCCATCTTCAAACTTATAGCTGGTTTTTGTCACTCTGCTTCCTCAGGGAGCCTTTTCAGACCCTGCCTGCTCTAACAGGCCAGAATCACTGTTTCATTTTCAGCCTGAAGCTGTTCCTGAGAAGAGCAGCCCGTTTGCTCTGTCAGAGCAACTGGTGACACCAGCTGTGTGATCCCTGAGCTTGGTCACCATCCTTATCCTAATGTTCGCTGCACTAATGGAGATCACTACCATCCGCACTGTCCCCCAATTTACTAGGCTAAATTAAAGTTATTTTCTTGGCGTTGGCCAGGCTTTCCCTCCCAGTCATTCCCAGAGCCCGGTCTACTTTGGATTGCTGTAGGACAGTCTGTCCCTACACGGTGCAGCACTGCCTCTTCACAAATGTCATTATCTCCCTTCTTCCTTTCATGCCAAGGTAATTCCTTAAAATATTACATAAGTTTGGCTCTTAAACAGTAAAATCAAAGAAGCACCGTTGCTTGAACTGGGAAGTTTTGTAGTGCAAGCATGGATGGAGTCAGCCCTTATGCTGTGAATCCAAATAACCTCACTGATTTCAGTAGGTTTATACTGATTCAGACCTGTGACACTTCATCAAATTTACACATTGCATTTTTAAGGACAAACCTAAATTGGGATCCTCATGCAAAACTTATCTGGATGTCTGTGGTTATTAAGGTAGCCTCTACCCATAAGCTCTCAGGACCTGGATGTTGTAGGTCAGAGTGCACAGGTAGGGACAAATCACTTCTCAGGCAGCAAATGAGGAATGCAACAGACAGATCAGTCACAGACAGATCTTTCTGTGGCAAAAATCAAGGTAATCTGCTGAGGGCGAGGACACCCTACATACCTCTTGGCTTTTACTGTGAGGTTAAAGCCAACTGTTCACAAACTATTCAAGTGAAATGAGGGATAATTAGAAAGAACATGTCTATAAAGTGACAGTAAAAGCTAGCCTAGGATATTGCCCAGGCAGCCAGTCTGAAAGCTTGTATTGGGAAGTTTGTCTGGGCTGTTATTCTGGTGATACTAAATTGGGAGGAGCTGTTGACTCCCTCAAAGGCAGGCAGGCCCTGCAGAGAGACCTTGAAAAATTAGAGGGCTGGACAATGACCAACCATATGAAGAGCAACAGACACAAGTGCCAGATTCTGCACCTGGAATGGGGCAACCCAGGATGTATGGACTGACTGGGAATGAGATGCTGGAAAACAGTGCCATGGAAAGACCCCTGGGGGTCCTGGGCAACAGAAAGTTGAATCTGAGCCAGCAGTGTCCTGGCAGCCAGGAGGGCCAAGCGTGTCCTGGGGAGCATCAGGCACAGCCGGGCAAGGGAGGGGATTGTCCCACTCTGCTCTGCACTGGGGCGGCCTCACCTCGAGTCCTGTGTGCAATTTTGGGCACCACAATGTAAGAAAGACATTAGAGAGTGTCCAATGGAGGACAACAAGGATAGTGAAGGGCCTTGAGGGGGAGCCGTGTGAGGAGTGACTGAGGTCACTTGGTCCGTTCAGCCTGGAGAAGAGGAGACTGAGGGGAGACCTCACTGCAGTTACAACTTCCTTGTGAGAAGAGGAGGGGCAGGCACTGATCTCTTCTCTCTGGTGACCAGTGACAGGACTGGGAATGGCCTGAAGTTGTGTCAGGGGAGACTGAGGTTGGACATTAGAAAAAGGTTCTTCACCCAGAGGGTGGTTGGGCACTGGAACAGGCTCCCCAGGGAAGTGGTCACAGCACCAAGCCTGACAGAGTTCAAGAGGTATTTGGACAATGCTCGCATGTACATGGCTTGGTTCTTGGGGTTGTCCTGTGCAGGGCCAGGAGTTGGACCCAGTGATCCTTATTGGCCTCTTCCAGCTCAGGGTATTCTGTTATTCTATGAGAGAACTTTGGAGAAGAGAAGAAACGAAATGAAACGAAACAAAACAAAACAAAAAGAAAAGAAAAGAAAAGAAAAGAGGATAAAAAGAAAAAAGAGGAAAAAAAAGAACTGTTCCATAATCAAAAATTTTTAAGGTGCAGAGTGGGAAGGTCAAGTAAAGACCCTGCTGTGCTGCTTCTCCAAAAAAAACCCTCAGTTAAGCATACTGTAAAATCACTTGTAGCCTGGGCTCACTTTCCATATTTTAGTGATTGATTTCCTAATATGAGCAAATGTGGGATTTTCCAGGCATGTCACAACAGCACAACCCTGTCCCAGGAATTCCTGGCAAGTAAGTCTGAAAGGGGTGAGGCCTCATTCTGAGACAAAATTTCTGGGGAAGGATGGTTTGCAGAGTGGATATCCCTATTTGGGTTTGCCTGCCTTAAAACCTCACTCATGCGCTGACAGCTACGATCTGTTGTGATATTCCTGGTGCCTGTCAGCTCTACACGCTTTTCCTAGCTTTGATATCCTGAAAAATCAATGCAGCTTGAAGGGAGAGGATACCCACAATGACAAAGAGGCCGTGATGCAAACTTCTCTAATATGAGACAACCCAGAATCACAGCAAGGCTGATTTTGGTGAGGAACACAAGACAACCCTTGGGGACCTAATGTTCTCCAGGAGGTGGCTGCACTGATTGCCTTGCACTCTCGTGATGCCAGCCCTTGCCTGGGGCACGGGAGTGTGTGTGCACACCTGTGATGGAGCTGATGGGGTCAGAGCAGGCTGAGCTCCACTCTGATGCTGCCCATTGCTCATCTCAGTCGTGATAAACACCTTTCTTTGACTTTCACAGTCCAGCTGCATCGTGGAACCAAATGTTGCTAGCAGAAGACAGAATAGGCCTTTCATATTGAAAAAGAAAGAAGGTACTGTGAAACTGTGTCTCAAAGGCCATTAGCCAAATTTCTCTAAACTTGCCATTTTGGATTGTTGCAGTGTGGTTTATCACTGCATTTAACTTAGACAGCTCTCACAGATCTCTGGTGAGCATCAGAGAGCCTTCCTACCCTCCAGCAGATCCACACTCCCACCCAAATTGGTGTCACCCACGAAGTGACTGAGGGTGCCCTCAATCCCCTCGTCCAGATAATTTATGAAGATATTAAACAGGACTGGCCTCAGCACTGAGCCTGGGGAACACCACTTGTGACCAGCCACCAACTGGAGCAACTGCATCCATCACCACCCTCTGGGCCTGGCCACCCAGCCAGTGTTTTACCCAGGGAAGAAGACATCAGTCCAAGCCATGAGCAGCCAGTTTCTCCAGGAGAATGCTGTGGGAAACAGTGTCCCACACTGGCTTTAATAAAGTCCAGGTAAACCACATCCACAGCCTTTCCCTCATCCATTAAGCTCTCTCTGAAGTTTCTTAAAGGGGATTTAGTTTTCTTTCCCTACAGAAGTTCTAATTTTGAGTAGGTTTCCTCCCCACTTGTCAGGAAAGCACAGGCCACCAACTAGCTCAACGGCTAAAACTATCACTTCAAATTGCAGGCTTGAAAAAGGGTTCTTGGAAACATATTATCCTGATATTGTGAAACCATAAGACACACAGGGTTCTGCATGTGTGGGGATGGTCACACTGGAAATTTAGTAGATGTGTTATTATGAGCCTGGTATATTATCTGGAGAGGGTGGGAGAAGAACTAAATACTTCGAGTGATATCTCAAAAGCAGAGAAAGAATAAAGGCACACTACCATGGCATGAACAATTCTGAAATTAGACTTGGTTGAACTACTTATTATAAAAGGTATTTGGTATGCATTCACTTCCCTTCTGGCCAGCATATAGCCCATGAATCAGCTCTAATTTCCCTAATTGTATTCAGGAACCCTTGTTTAGTAGATTGAATAAATGACAAATTTTTAGCCTCCTGGCTTTCCAGAGTGTTTGTCTCAATTACATCTGATACAATGCCATTCCCCAGCATATTTACCTGCAATTTAGCGTCTGTCCCCGGTATTTTTACAGCTAGAGCAAGAAGATAAACCCTTAATAAGGAGAAAATGTTATTCTGCTAAAATCAGGGAAACACCAGGACTTGCAAATGTGACATTAATACCCAGCAATTTTTTGAAACGGCTCTGAGCAGTTTTTCTCGAAATCCCTTAAACCCTCTCTACATTAAAATACTCTACAGGAGTAGTGTACATGAAATGCATAGATTATTCATGCTGATTATTTACTTGCAAAGCCTTGACAGCAGCCAGGAAGGGAACTAGAAACGCTCTGCGTCTCTCCAAGCCAAGAATGTGGATTTTCTTGCTGCTCATCCCCAATTCTCCCACTTTATCTCATGACTCAGCTGCCTGATGCAAGGGTTTGCAATTACAGCCTGGCTGATTAGCTCCCCAAATTGCTTGCTGTGGTTTCTAGACTTCGCATGCAATTTTTGGCAAATGTATGGATTTTATAAATTCGCTTTCAAGAAGCACTTTGTTGTCCTGTTTTGTGAGTTCTCCTGCTGATAAACCCTAATGACCTAAATATTTAAGCCACCTGGAAGCCAAGACACAAGAGCCAGCAACAGGACAGGCCAGGACTCAGTTCTCCTCTTAAAAAACCACTCGGCTGTTTGTTTAGCCCAGGTGAGAACCTCGGTGCAGAAAAGATGCCTCAAGCAAGCTACCTTCAAGTGCTGATGAGCCCGAGACACCACTGATCCAGCCCCTGGGTTTCCTTTAGCTGGGCTCAGAGACAGCTTGCAAGTAGGCACTGCCTCCTGTCAGGGGGTTAGTGCTCCACGGAAAAAGCTGTACCTAAAGAGCAAAGTTCCTCCTCTTTGTGCCTGCAACCAAAATAATCTCTCCCGGACCAGTCAGCTCAGCTGGAGGAAAGGCCCCGGGGGTGACATGGTCTCCGCTTCCTGTTTTTCTCTTCGCAGAGTAAATGGATTTCTAAGGTCTCCAGAGGCACGACTGAACCAGAACCTCAGATCTGAGCATCCTTGAACTTTTGGCAAGTCTGGATTCAGTCTGGGATGCAGAGATTTCAGGTCAGATGTATTTTTAATACTATTTCTCCTCAGAAAGCTCTGCTCGTCCTGCTGCACTGCAGCACACGAGGCCTGCAGGAGTGCTGCTGTCCCCGTGAGCCAACACGCCGCCTTCAAAGGGAGGATGGATCCCAGCCTGCCGAGCAGCTGGGCGGGTTTCCTTTGCCATCGTGCGTTATATGAATTACAAATCTGTGCCTGTGTAAGGGAGGTCTGTCGTTGGCAAACCCCAGTTACACTCTGGAGGTGAGCTGGGGAAAGAGCAGCTCTTTTGTGCCTCCCCTTCCCAGCTATGGGTGAAACATCAGTAACACATTTTAGCATTCAAAATAAGTAATCTCCCCTAACAGTCTTGGTTTTATTGAATTTCCATTAGTCTTCTCTTTATTTTTAGATGTTTGATTTAGGGGACACAATCTTTATGAATGCAAATGTCAAAATTAGTGGTCTGGTCTGAGACATAAAATGGAACTAAACCACTAGTTTTTTGTGTTAGTATTTAGTTAGTATTTACTGCTGTCCCAAGAAATAGTCCAAGGCAGTGGAACCAGATCGTTCAGCCTCATGCCATAACTTTTCAGCCACAGTTCATATGATCTTCAGTTAGCCTTTTGCTCGAAGTAGTCATTAAATGCTGATTGTTAAAACATGAACTAAGAATTAAGATCATTATAATTATCCTTGGACCCTCATGGAAAAAGGCCACCTTGATAATCCATTTTTCAAGCTCTTTAGCCTGAAAAGGAGCCTTTTTCCTCTTAGCAAATAAGGTCTGGATAGCCATTTTAAATTTATGCTATTTTATTTTATTAGTGTTTTGTGGTCTGAGATGATGAGGTCGATGTCAAGTGTGTGCCCTCACTTGTCCCAGTGGCTGCTTCTGGTGCAGGCATGAACGTGAAGCCTACAAAGGGCAGCGTGGGCAACTGGGCTCCCTGGGGTTTTGTCCATCCCAGCTAATGTCCTTCCATTTATAATTTTGGCCACACATCCCCTGGAAATGCTCAAGGTGATGATGCCAAATGGTGCTTGCAAGTGCTTTGGCATGGCCATGTGTCAAATCCAGCTTTCGAGCCAGGAGTGCTGGTGTCAGATGATGCCTGCTTGAGGTTTCCTCACATTTTTCCAATGACAGCCTTAAAGTATGCAGGTGAGGTTTGGGCTTCCCCTTGCCCCTTATGCACAGTGCCACACAGTCTTTCAGTAAGCTAAAAGTATGTGCAAGTTCCTGGGTGCGATCTCAGCAGTATTTGTGATTTCATGATGTTGTGATGTCTCCCCACTGAGTTCAGGGAGAAATGACTTCTGAGACAAGGGAAAGCAAGGAGCTGGAGTCTTCCTCTGCAGCTTCCCAGAATAAGGGGGCTTTCTACCTATTAAAACACCAACATTATTCTATTAAAGTAGGAAAGACATTCTCCACCAGCTAATGTGCTGTTACTTATTAATGTAAAACCACTGCACTTGTTAGTGAATTATCTGTCTTCCTGAAACCAGGTTTTTTCATCTCACAGGGTTTACTTCCACCTAAGGATTTGTTGCCTGGGGCCAAAACCAAATCCTTCTGGGCAGGACCGTGTGCAGCACAACCTTTACCATGCTTGGGGTAGGGATGGTGAGAGACCCAGCCCGGACATCTCATCACTGCAAGCACTTCTCCAGGGATGAACTGCAGAGCCTGCAGAGGATACACAAATACCGACACAGAAAATCACTTGTGGAAGCCCCAGATCAAGACATTTGGGTCTTTTGAAGGAGACCTGCCTTTCCCATGACTGCTTACACTGTGTTGGTGTTGAGTGTCCCAAGACAATTTCACTGCTGGTGAACTCATTGGGGAGACCAAAGGCTGAAGAGATGGACGCTGTAGAGAGCACGGTCATGGCTCAAAATCCTCCACTAACAGCTGCCACAATGCAGGCTGCTCCTTTTAGTTACATACACATTCTTGTTGATTCTAGCTCAAATATTACTTCTCCCCACCAAATCTGCAAGTTCTAGGGTGTTCCTATATGTCACTTCTTATCTCCTGCCAGCAAAAAGCTAGCAAAAGTAGTTTCTGCATTAATGCAAAGATAGCATTAAAGAAAATAACAGAAGCAGAAAAAATTTAGTTTATTCATGAAGAATAGACTTCTAGTTACAACTGCCAAATCTGCCCTCCAATCCAAGGTGGCATTTTCTCCCGTGCAAGGAGAAAGCAGGGATTTGTGTGTGGAAGGGGTTATTTTTTCTCATGCTTTGTGTGCTTTCTCATGCTTATTTGAGTATTCTGAATAATTACTCCACATTAACAGGGATTTCATCCTCCCAGTGTTACCTGGAAGCTAATAGCATTGGAAAAAGGGAAACTGCCTCCTGAGTAAAGGCATTAGGCATGTAGATAATGGCTTTTAGCTTTCTGGTTCCCAAATACTCTCTGTCCCTGTGGGGGTTCCATAAATCACCCTCCCCAGAGTTGGTCTCTGGCTGCTCCAGATGTGCACAGTGCTTCTGAAAGCCATCGTGTGCAGAATGAGTCTGTCTCACTCATGGGAGAGACAGTGTTGTGGCTTTTCACTGGATGGGGAAGGCTTGTGCCTCCAGCTCCACACCGCATCCACAGTCTGGGAGATCCTCTCCTGAAGCCCACAACAGCCAATACTTTTCTGGGCTCGGGAAGCGTTGGTGGACATGAAGGACAAAGCCACTGGTGGACATGAAGTCTGCTGTTGCCAGCAAAGGCCATCTTGCCAAGGAAGAGCAGTGGTGTGACAGGGAGCATGTGGCTGCTTTGGTGCTCCCAAAAAGCTCCAAAGAAGCCATGGTGCTAATTAGGTTTTCAGAATTAACTAACTGGATCTCTTTTGTTTGTTGCCCGCCTTAACCTCTCATCAGCTAAAGTGGAGGGAGACCTAGGTCTGCTCCTGTCTCCTACCTCATTAAAGGTCTTCTGCTGGAAGCGCTCCTGCCCGTGTCTGAGGGCAGGGGACAAGTCCACATCCTCCAGTCTTCCGGTCACCTCCTCCCACACACTGTTTAACCACTTCCTGACCTGTGCCACCCCAAACATGGTCTTGCCTCTCCTAGGTGACACTGCTGCTCCAGCACAGCTGTGCTGTCCCAGTTTGGCAGTCTGGATCATGACCAGTTCTGCACTCAGTCCTGCATGGCTCGTGTTGAATTGCCTCATGCTTTTTTTGTTATGTAGTGGCATATTGATCCAGTAAAACACCTTGCTGGTGCCCTCAGCAGGAAAGTCTTTGAGAAGTCAGCAAAAACTAAAAATCCGTCCAGAAGAATTCGGTGGGGCAGCTCAAAAATCTTCCATCATGATGTTGGTACTTTCCCACACCATGAGGTGTTCCTTCATGTATATGATGCTAGTACTGCCCTTCTGCAGACTTTTGGAATAAGCTTATTTGAGTAACCCTGCTGTGTTCTGAGGAAATGGGGAAAAGCTGGGCAGGTTTTGATGTTGGTGCTGACCTTTGTAGAAAATGGTGTCAGGAAGTGCTCAGAACAAGCCTCCCCTGGTGCTAATGACTCCACAGTGTGGGCTTGGTGCTGGAGGCATAAAGGGGGGACGAGGAGGAGAGCGGCGGGGGGCACGGAAGGGGAGGCTGATGACGTGCCATGTCTATTTGCTGCCATCTCTTATGGCAAGCAGCAGCCTTTCAGTGTGCCACATATTTCAAGAAGTAGTAGGATGGAGAAAATGGGCTCCTGTCTAGCAGCAGGAGAATAGGGGAATAGGTGATGGTGGATAGATACTGGCTGTACTGTGTCCATAACAACCTTACGGCCTTTCTTAGGTTAGGAAATTTCTTCAGTGACTGTAATGGTTCCAGGTTTGAGGGTGGCATTTCAGCAGCTGTGATGTATGTTAGAGCAGACACTGCGTCTGAAAGCTCCCAAGGCCACACTTGCTCTTGCTCGTGCCTATTTAATTGAAAATAGCACTTTCAGGAAAAACACTTTTGAAATAACATATTCCAGCCACCACAACATGGAAAGAAAGTGATACAGCAGGCTGCACAATAAATAGGAAAGTAGATAAATCCAGGGCCAGATTTATGAAGCAACTGTTTTCAACAGTCTAAAAGTAGTGAAAAGCATACACTAGTCAGAGCAGCAATATCTCTTTTTGTATTGTGCAATCTGCTATGCAGTGGCTGGACAGGTAAAAACACTTAGGGGCACTGCCACAGTATGGGGTGGCATGGCCCTCCATGCCTTTTGCAACAGCCCTAATTCCTCCAGGGGTAACTGGTCCCCAGGGCTGCTGGGGTCCTGTTGCTGATGCAGCTTTGAGGATGCACACAAGCACATCAAAAGTAAACAGCTTGCTGAGGAACAAACACTGAGGCTCAAGCAGATGCACACATAATGGAGTTGGGTGCCTATATAGGATTTTTCAGGAAGGGCCCAGTGCTGCAGGTGGCATGGGAAGCCCTGACAGTCTTATTTCAACTGCTATTGAATTATTCTTAATTATAATTTTTTTTGCCTCTAAGCGCTTCCTGCTACTCTGCATTGATCATAATTATTTACCTTGCAAAGGCTATGTAAGGGTTGATTAGCCCAAACATGCAATTTCTTTGGGAAATAGGGAATGTTTCTTCATATAGGAGCTAGGTGTCATTAGCTCTAGTAACTGCAAGAAAGTACCAATTTCTTTCAACTAATCAAAATAAACAGGAGATGATTCCTTTGACTATTGATGTAGGTCATAATTCTAAAGGGATTAAATTATGGATGGCTCAGAATGCCACCTCAAAGTCCCTCTCAGCAGGGCTGCTCTGCATCTGTTCATCCCCCAGCCTGGATTGATACCGAGGGTTGCCCTGACCCAGGGGCAGCACCTTGCACTTGGTCTTGTTAAACCTCATGAGAGTCCCATGGGCCCAATTCTCGAGCTTGTCCAGGTCCATCTGGATGGCATCCCATCCCTCAGGTGTGTCAACAGCAACACTCATCTCTGTGCCATCTGCAAACTTGCTGAGGATGCACTCAAGCCCTTCATCTACATCATTAACGCAGATATTAAATAACACTGGTCCCAATATGGACCCCTGAGGACACCACTGGTCCCTGATGTACATCAGGACTCTGAGCTGTTGACCACAATCCTCTGGATGTGACTGTCCCACCACTTTCTTATCCACCCAACAGTCTATCCACTGGATCCATCTCTCTCCATCCAGAGAGGGATGTTGTGGGGGACCATGTCAAAGGCTTTTGATCCATGTAAAATCCAGGCTGGTAGTGCATTACTGCTCCCAGAGCTGTGCAGCTGCGTGAGTACAGCCCTGCCTCCACCCTGCTCCAGACCAGGAGTGCAGACATTTACCAAGGGCTGGAAATAAATGTGAAAATTGGGATCCGCTCCTTCCACAGTGCCTGCTCTTCCTAAAGCCATTGACAGGATGGACTCACATCCCTTATTTAGTCACTAATAAAACAGTCCTGATGGAATAAGTAATTGAAAATGTGGGTTTCCCTTTCCCCCTCTCCACTACTGTTATAAGTGTGACAGGACTCCATTCCCATGGATTTTTTCCCATGTGCTAGCACCCATTTCAGGACACATCCAGGGCATGGGCCTATGTGCTCATCCTATAAGGGTGGCTGCAGGGAGCTGGAGGAATGAAATCTGAACCGTCTTGAGTGGAGACAGAAATACCCATTTCACACTCTTATTTAAACATTAAATCACCAAATGCATCCTCACTCAGTTCCTTCCTCTCTTTGGGTGATTTTCAGACAGAGGAGATGCTAAGATGTAAACAACATTTTTTTCAGCATCGTCTCACTCCATAAATGGTTATTCTGTCTTCACTGTGGCAGGTTTTATTGTGTGATTAGGCTGACAACGTGCTAATGCTATGCCCTAGACCTTCCACATTCCTTAGACAGAATTTACATATAGAGGAAAAAAAAAACAAAAACAACAACCACAAACTGAAGAAGCACTTTCTGTACTGGAAATTGGGACCCATCTCCATGCCTCATTTTGCAAGGTCACCCTCTGAACATTGCAGACTTGGTCAGATGCTGCTCCAGCATCTCCTAAGGCATTTATTAGACTCTGAAGGTCATTTGCTTCCCGCCATACCTGCAGCCCCAGGTGATGAAAGCAAAGGAGGGCTGTCACTGGAGCAAGGCAAATGTGAAATGCAGCCCCCCCATCACAAGGAAGGGCACAATGTGAGCACAGGCACAGTGACTTTGCCTCTCTCACCACTGGCAGTGGTTCAAAGGCAGAGGTACGTGGGGATCTCACTGTGAACTGGTCCGAGTCTGTGTTCCACTTTGCATCCACAAGTTTTTCCAGATATTGCTGAAGCTGAGGGTTCCACCACCCACCCAGTACATAAAATATAGATATAATTTATTGAAGCATAGTGATTCCCCTTTTGATATGTTGTGCTAGTATTCAAGTGCACGGAGGGAAGCATGTCCATGCTTGGAGGACGACTGCCGTTCAGTGCACTGTGGTTAAGTGCAGTTCCTCATGTAGACAAGCCCAGATTGTCCTTCTCTGGCTGGGCAAGGTTGGACCATCCCTGGGTGCCACTGAGGAACTCAGCTGTGAAAGAGCTGTTTATACCTACCTTGTCCCAGCAAAAGATGAGGTTTGGGTAGGAGGAGGACCAACACAAAATAACCAACAGTAGAACTTCTTGAAACAGTGAGAAAGAGACTTTTCCCCATCTTTTGCCTGTGCGGGAGAGAACATACCAAGGTTTGTTGGAAAAACCCTATGCTCCCTTGCAGTTTCCCTTATGGGCAAACCTTCTGCCTGGTGTCCCCCTGCTTTTTCTGCTGTGGTTATCATCTGCCGGGTGGTTTTTTGCAGTTGCAGGTTTGGGGAAAAAGAGCCTGTGGGGCGTCCTATGACCACAGGCTCCAGCAAGTCTCAGGGCAGCAGAGACCCTTCCCCTCAGCCCACGGCGACGGAGGACCAGCATAATTTACCATTGAGAAGACTGATACAAACATTTATTTTCCCAGTAGCCTGCAGCTGCTGGTGTGGGAAGCATCTCATTTCCAGCTGATGATAGCCTTGTTAGGCTATTTTTTTAGCAATGCTAATTGACAGTTTCCTGCTTCTGATTCTCCTTTCACAATTTCCAGGGGGAAGAGAAAAGCAGGGGAAGCACCAGGGAGACCCATAAAAATATTCAGATCTGGAAATCACAGAGATGCACCCGCCAGGATGTGACTGGTGCTGGGTAGGGAGTGAGTGGGTGTGAGCGTGTTTTGAGACAGGTAGAAAAGATCCGAGGGAACCTATGGGGGTTTAGTGCAGAGGAAAGTGGGGGTTATCTTTGTCATCATTACAATGATAAAGCTGCGCCTCCTTTCTTGAAGAGCATCTTGCAGTCTGGGGTGGTTGCTCAAACCCTGGATGCTATAATGAAATTTCTGGTTAATTGAATTAGGAATCTCTCATGATATTGCCAACTAGCCCTCAATACAAGACTTGCCCCCATCTTTCTCCGGAGTGGACATGGACCTGTCTGTGCCTGAGAAAGGATGCAGCACATCTTCCTCCAACACTATACCCAGCTGAGGGGATCAGTGCCTGTGCAGACAAAAGGGGAATTCACAGATAAAGGTTGACATTACCTCCTATGAGCAGTTGGTTTTGACTTATCCATGATTTAATCATAACCCTTAGGATGGGAGCAAATCTAATAGGAGACAGCTTATTGACTCTTATTGCTGCTTCCTTACACACCTTGGACTATCTTTCAGTCTATTTTTATATTTACCCACACATAAGCACTCACGGCATTCATATCACTGTTCCATCCCAGCTTTTGGAATGGAGATACCACCTCAACAACCAGAGACATGGGTAGGCTGTGGGTATGCAGGGTGCTCCCCCAGACCCCCACCTCAGGGACAGAGTGTTCTCCGTGTACCTGCCCTCTGCACCAGCACAGAGGGCTGTCCTCGCCCTAGTGTACCAAAAAGGACACATCCTGTGGCACTGACAGCAGCCAAGCACGTTGTGAAGGTTTTTCTATGCCTAAAAATGAAAGAAGTTTCTGAGGTGGAAGGGAGGTGCTGAGTCTTTCCAAGGAGAAGTCAGCACAAAACAACAGCTTGGAGCTGGATAAAAATCCCAAGCCTTCCTCAGCTAAAGCCAGATTTGAGCTTCCTTACATGTGAAATGAAAAAAGGCAAATACACTGTTGCAAAGAAGCTAGGAAAAGAGAAAGGCATAACATTTTAGCTTGACAACTATTTCCACTTCTGTGAAAATATGTAGACAATTTTGTTAGCCTCAAATGTAAGAAATTTTTATTCAAAATGTTATTGGTTAGTAAACCCACTTAATATGTGGACATGGCCATTTTATATGTGCAGGCCGTATTTTCAGGTGGTTTTTTCCCCAAAAGATGTGTGAGTGCATGTGTGCACAGTTATGGGTCTGCAGGTGTTAATGGCCATCACTGGGAGGGGAAGGGTCCGTGAAATTGCAGGTCTCATTAAGGCACCAGTGGGTGCAAGCCAGCAGAAAGAGCAGCCAAATGCCTTGAGGTATTAAAAGCAGCTGCAGACAGGGACCTAATGAAAGCATTAGTCTACCTGGCCTGAGCAGAGAGAAATCAGGCAGGTTAACCAGAGCTTTTTTGATTACAAAAGCAGAGCAAGGGCTGGAGGGCTCCTGCCTGCAGACATGAGACGGAGGGGCCTGGAGGGAAGCAGAGCACTGGGGCTCCTTGCAGCACTCCCTTGTGCTCAGAGGGATGGAAGGAAAATGCCTGTTTTCCGGTTGGAAGAATAGATCCAATTTACACGGGCTGCTCGCCTGTCCCAGTGGGCTCCTTCCAGCCAGAGGGGAGGAGGATGGACCACGGTGCCTGTGTGGGGCAGTGCAGGCTGCACGCCCGGAGAGTGGGATCCACTGCCCAGGCAGGGGAGCAATAAATAACCCTGGCCACAGCACTGGCCTGCAGCCAGCAAGTCACCGGAGCCTGCCAAGCCCCAAACCAGTCCGAAGAGACACTGATTGCACAGACAACCTCATCCACCTGACAGCTTCTTCCTTCTCCTCCTCGTCCTCCTCTGCTCTGTCATTTAGGGTTCTGCTCTCTGCCTCCATTGATCCTGGTCAGCAAAATTTGGGCAACATCAGCTGCATGTAAAAAAATACTAAAAAAGGAATTCCACCGTCTGTCCAGAAGAGGAGAGCTCATCCACTGGGGCTGGGACAATCTGCAACTTTCCAGCGATAGAGACCTTAGGGGTCTTGCATGAGTTCAGGATGGAGGACTTAAAACCATCCAGTTGCAGATTCAGTTTGTTTGTGCCTTTTACCATTTCTCTCCGAATCCTGCAAAACTGCCCTCCAGGTAACTAGGTAACTAATGCACCAGAGATTATAAAGTGCTGTGTTTAAAACATTCCAAAATTAGCTTTCCTGCAGTCCAGATGGTGCCTCGTGAATGCTTAATGGCATGGTATAAAGACTTTATTGGCACTCGTGAGGGATGATCTGAACAGCTGACTTTGTGCCTCTTCCCTCCGTGTGTAATGCATCTGCTGAAGCCCATGCCAAAAACCACATCCCACCTCTTTGTATTTCATGCATGCGTGTGTGTACATACAATTACTAAATGACAGTGGATAATATTGAAAGAAAATCTCGACAAGCTACACTTCACACTTGTTATCTTCACTGTTCAGTTAACTCTCTGTCTCCCTCCCTTGTGCTGACTCCTGCTCATTAAGTGTTTTGGTCTCCTGCAAGTCCAGGTCCAAGGCTGGGGTAAAGCAGTGTGGTGGTTGTGTTGTGGGGTCTGGTCCTTGCTGTGCTTCTCATTTCCCAAGGGATTTTCAGACTGAGACACTGAGACTGATGAGCCCTAGGGTGGGCTGCCAAGCTTGGAACAGAAACCTTGGCTGGAACCAGGACTCAAGCCCCACCAGGTCCTACCACCTCCACACAAAGCTTCTTCCCCTCCACCAGAATAATCAAAGCTTATAACAAAATAGCTTCTTCCAAGGACTACGGAAGTATTCTCATAGCATCAATATTCACATCTCTCCTTTTTTTAACATTAGTATACCCTTTCTTTTCTTGTTTTATTTTCCAAATAACATCACAGATGACCAAGACAAGACGCAGAAGTACTGGGAAGGCAGTGGTGTTGCCCAGCATGTGCTCAGAGCAGGGTGCCAGCAGGTTTAGCTCTGCCCTGGTCAGCAGCTGGCACAACAGAATCCTGGACTTCTACAGTTCTCTGAACACCTCCATGAGAGACGCATTGATGAATAATGAGACGTGACTGTCTGGGAAATGCTTTGCAACACTGCTGCAAGGAATATTTCTGCAATGAAGTCTACATGAGGCTGCTGAAGAATGAAATAGCCGACCCTCTCTCCGCTGTACTCATCAGCATCAAGGTTGCAGCAAGTCAGGTGGAGCATCTTCTTGATGCTCTGCATCTTCTTGAAGGAGAAGAAAGAGAGCAGCAAGCAGCCTGGCGCAGAGCAGAGCATGGCTTCTTAAGAGTGTGCATTGTCCTTGGGAACCGCAAGTGAGCAAGCACAAAGGTGGGGAAAGCAGGGAATGTTGGACGTTGGCCCTTTCCAGTGGGTAGGGAGCTGGATTTCTGCATCTCTGGTGGAAGGGGAAGCTCAGAGCTGAGCTGGACTCACAAGTGCTTTGGGGCCACGTGGTCGTGCCTGCAGCAGTGTAGCAGATGTGATTCACCACGGCTGGTGCCACAGTGATGGGTCACACAGAGCCCCACTGCTGCAGATTTATGTCACGGGCAACAGAGGGAATATCGCCGGTTATGTGAGGGCCACAAAGTGCGATCTATTTTCTTTATGTTTATCATGGGTTTTTCTCAATATGCCACATCATACTGTCATTTATGGAGAGATGAAATAAAATCTATTTGATCAAATAGCTTCTCAAGGTCACATATAGAACATGTACTCGACTAGATTCAATTGGGAGGGGAGAAATAGCCCTGCACTGCTCAGCCTCCTTGGGGTTTCCATACGAAAAGAAGATGCCATGACAAAGTTTCCAGTCCTGCTCAGCCACAAAAGGGGATCTTTTCATGTAGACATGACCCCCTCATGCTGCAGAGGCTGTTTGTCCCTTCCCTGTGCATGAGGACAGAGAGGGAGGCTCGGGGAGCCATATCAAAAAGTATGGCTTCAGCTTTGTTTTCAGTCCTGTTACAGGGTATCCATGGAAACGAGGATGACTTTCCAATCCTTTTCTGGGGAAGGCACGGCATTCACTGCAATACAGTCTCTTCTACTAAAATTTTGCAAAACAGCTCCACAGGGTGACTGCTTTTTTCCCAAAAAGCCTGCAATAGAGCTGGTTGGAGGGAGCAAGCCCCTTTTAACCCTCCCACGAAACCTGGCATTTCTCAGCAGGTCTGTGGATCCTGCTTTCCAGATGCATTTCATGGGAGAGGAGGGCAGCCAGCATCCCCTGCTGACACCAAAGCCCTTCACAAAGTCCCTGGGGGTGGAGGAAGGTGGTGGTCGAGAGGTGGGCAGGGGTCAGTGGAGGCCCTGGGCCAAGGGGGTGCTGGGGGAAGGCAACCAGACAAAACACTCACCTGGCTTCAGGAGCAGGGCTGGTTTGGGGATGTCAGGGCTAAAGACAGCTGGCACGTGTCAATATGTGATGCCAGGGGTCTGACAGGGAAATCTTGTTCTGCCTAGAGACAGAAAATCTCTGGAAGTTTTGAAGGCTTAAGGGGGAAAATATTTTTTTAAAAACCCACCAAATTTGGGAAATTAAAATAATTTCAGTAGTTATGCTGCTTATCAGAATGATTGGGCTTTTAATTCTTTAAGGGTGAAATATGCAGTTAGCACAACAAAGGAGCTGATGGATACATTTACAAAGCTGAGTTTCAGTTTTTTTACTTTCAAACGATGAGAGACGTGACCACTACAGGCTGAGGTACTTACATACGTTGCCTACTAATATATTTCTAACTTAAGGAAAATAAAATGCTGAAAACTAAAAGGAGCCATCTAGCTTTTTTTTACACAAGAAAGAAGGCCGTATCATACAACAAATCATCAACAGATTTAAGAGAATAGAGCAAAATTTTGAAAAATTAACATTTGCTCGCTCTCTCTCTGTAGCCTCTGTGAGGCAGCTGACACAACAGCAGCCAAGACCAGCATTACAGTAGGTATTGAAGCCGAGAGTCTGTAAGCATGTTAATTGCTTGATATCATGCAGTTTTGAAATAAAAGACCTTCATTTGAAATATTTTAGTTATTGAAAGCATTTTGAAGAGCTGAGAATGGCAGAAGTCATGTCATGTTAAACATCTCTCTAACCTTCACTGTTCACTCTGAGCCAAATAAATTTACAAGAATGTTTCCTCTTCACTTCTTCTCCAAGTATACAGTTTTCCACATCAGAAAAAGATATGAATTAAACTGGATTTTTTTTTTCTCCCAAGTCCTGCATTTTCCTGTATCTCAGTTGGCTCCTAATCCTCCCACATTAGAGTCCCTAGACTGGATTTTCCTGTTGATCAAGGGAATGGGGTCTTGTAACCAGATTTACCATAGCTCACATTTTCAAAGCCATTACTCACTTTGCTCCCATTAGTAAGAAAAGGGATTCACGCATCCAAACAACTTGCAGAGATTTGGCCCCACTGTCGTTCTGTGCATAAAGGAGAAGGATTTGCTTTGGATTGTTAGTTGCTCTGGTTTCCTATGGAAATCTGTCACTCTACCTGCAGGTCCTCCTAGTCCAGCTGCACACCTGGTGACCACTTTCTCCAGCACCTGGCTCCTGGGCTCTGGTGGACACAGGATAGACAGGGGATGTTCCTGGGCATGTCGTGGCTCTGTGGGCTGGGGCTTGATGGCCCTGACCTCACCTTGTAAGAGAAGGATGGGTTGGAAAGGCCATCAGGCTCCATGACTCCAAGACAGGATGTCACCCGCTGGGTCTGGGTGCCTGAGCTTCTGCCATCCCCCTTTGCAGCACTGCTGCCAGAGCAAAGGGATTATATTGCAATCCTTCCCATTGGGAATCTGCTTTTCTGTGAGGAATCATGCTCATTAGCCAGGCAAAAATAAAGATGCTTACAAAGAGATCATGTTCTTGGGCTCCTGTGAAATCACATCTGATGGAAAGTTTCTTAGGTGGGTCTTTTTCCTCTGAGGCACTGCTTAATTAAAGGTGAACCCCACTGCTCCCCGACGAGGCTCCCTGAAAACAAAAGACAGGCGACTGGGTGGGCGCTCCCCTGCTGCAGCCTTGTGCCAGCCCCACTCCTGGCTCCAGCAGCACAGCTGGGACTCCCCGGTGCTCACTGGTGAGTGTCTCTTCCCAGCCCTTCAGCCACAGCACGAGAGAGACACGGGGAGGGGGGAGAGTCACCATTCCTGGTGCTCATTTTGGCAGGGCCGTCCCCAGCACACAGCATTACACCACAAACGCAGCTGTAAAGTTTTGCCCCACCTGAAGGAGATTATTTTCCTTCTCTGCGGGTCGTTTTGGTGGACCTGGTGGCTCAGAACAACAAAGCAGAGCAAGGAATAGGAGACAGCTCCAAAACCACAAAAATCCGCACTTCTCTCCAAAGCAGACTATCTTCTGCAGGCTTTCATCTGCACAAAACTCCCTTCCTTGCATCTGATGTAGGATTCAGCAGCCAGACAGCAGTACAAAGAGGCTAGACTTGATGTTTGTTTGGTGGCTGCACAGAGCCCATGGAAACGTGTCTGAGTTTCTTTTTTCCTCCTATTCAAAGCTTTACCTCCTGGTGAGTCACCAGAGGGCCGGCTGAAGGAGTGCATCATGCATAATTATTTGGAAAAGCAATCTGACATGCTAACTCCTGTCACAAAACGTGCAATTTGTAATATACAGAAGGACAAAATGCAGCATAAAGGCTTTAGGAAATTCCTTGCCTCATTTAATTCTCTCATTGCAGATTTAACCAAGAGGCCAGGACGGTACAGAACTTAACTGGCACTTCCAGAGCACAGTCCTTGGTGATTTCTGAGTACCTGAGGAGCCGTGGTGCAGTGACTGGGAGGAACCAGTTGCTTCAGTCCTTCCTTCTCTCAGCAGCAAGCACTAGGAGGTGTGAAATGACAGCCAGGGAGATTTGGGATCAAAGGTGCTCTGTCTCCCTCAATAACCCAGCAGGTAAATGCAGAAGCTGCCTTTCTCTCTCCTGAGGAGCTGCAGGAAGGCAGTGTGCGAGTGGAAGATGTGCAGGTTCACCCACATTTCCCTTTGTCTGGGGTATCTCTGTGGCACAAAGCAAATACTCCTTTGGTTTTCTCTGGCCAGGAGACTTGTCCCTGCAGGGCAACATGGCAGGACAGCATTCCTCAGTAAACCCTCCTTGGCCAGGCACTTGCTACTGTGGTGGTTCCAGTGCTCTAATGAGGGCTAATTCTGCAGGAAATAATAGGCGTTTTGATTTTGAAAGGCAGCAGGGAAATAAAGGCAGGCAGTAACACAGAAATATAAAATTTAAATAAAATATCAGCCTTTTAGATGGCCTTAGCTGGCCATGTCAACCATTCTCTGTTGCCTCTTCTCCCCACAAAGGGATCCATCTCTCTTATGGTGCAGCATCATTTGGGCTGTGGGTCCTCACACACTTTACCTTCTCCAGTGGGACTGAGGTCAGAGGGATAAAAGACCTGATGCAAATTTGCCTGTTCCTCCCTCCCCTGATTTATACAACTTACAAAGACTCCCCCATCCTGAGGCCAGAGGTGCCTTTCCCCCCTTCCACCCAAGGAAAGTCTCTATTTGTCTGTAAACCAAGTGTAGGACTCGTGTCAGACTGAAAACCAAGAAGGAGGAAGGGGAAAGAAAAGCGGAGGCTGCAGCTCTGGTGCAGCACAGGCTGGGAAGGCGATGGCCCAGGGCACCATGGAGCTTGGTGCAGTTTATGATGGTTTTGCATCTCAGGGACTTTGTTGATTAATGTGAAGATGCAAGTGAAAAGAATTGCTTCCAAGACAAGACAATTTGCTAATAAAACCCCCCATTTTTCTAAAATGCTGGGTGCCTTAAATGTCCTGGAAAGAGAATGGGTTGATAGAATGGTGGGGTCTCTCCCTATCCCACATGGTTTGTTTGCAGAGTGCCACTGCGAGGGAGGGCAGCTCTCTCCTGGGTGCAGAGGTGGGAAGGGCTGTGAGTCACCATTTGCCTTTCAGACAGAAAGCTGGTTATCATCAGCTTCACATTTAAAAAGAAGAAAAGAAAGCAAAAGTCTGCTTGTGGCAAAGGTTGGTTGCCAGTGGGTTGTGGTGTAGGATGGATGTGGAAGAAGAGAGATGCACAGGAGGAAGTTTTGACAGCATTTGATGGGGAGTGGATGTAGAACACACACATCATCATTTCTCCCAGATTCCACCTCTGAAACAGGAGGGAGACTTTTTCCCAAGCCTCCCAAGGCATTACAATCCCTGCACATCAGCTCCAGGTTACTTGCTGCAGAGCAGCACATGACTAAAGTGCTGCCAGACACCCCACATGTGCTTCAGGCATAAGCAAACCCACAGAGGCTCTGCCCAGAGCCCGGGGTCCCGATTTGGGCAGCCTCCACCTTTGTGAGGAGCCTCATGGCATGCAGAGGAATACTGTGCAGGAGAGCCCTGCTGCAGACAGGAGAGTCCTGCACATCCCCAGCAAGCAAAACATTGGTGGGGTTTGCTTCCCTCATTGCCACGCAGGGTTTACATTGCTTGTTATGCAGGTCTGGTTAAAGAAACCATTTATGTCTTTCACTCAGTATTTTCATAAATAGCTTCAAGTGGCCATTTGGCAGGTTGGTGCTGCTCTACATTCATTGGGAAACAGCTCAGTCCACCGGGCAGCGTCCTCTTGCAGTTCAGCATCCCTGGGAGGAGGTCAAAGCCCCTGCCCTCGTGCTGCAGCAGGGATGTGCACCAGCCAGTATTGCTCTGGGGCTTTTGGGGTGCCCACAGTCTGGCTTGCCAGCCTGCCCAGTACTGGATGGCATTACTGTGTCGAGTCGTGCTCTCAGCTCTGAGCTCCTCCAAAACTCACCTAACCCAATGGCATCTCCAGCCAAATTAAAGGGCAACTCAACCTGCCACCAGTTGCTGGATGCCAATTGGCAAGGCCTACTGGGACAAAAGGCTGTAGCCTAAAGCCACTTCAGAGAAATTCTGGTGTCTCTGGTTATTTACTGTAATAATAATACAGAAGAATGAGAGTGGGTGCTGCAGCAGCAGCGGTGCAAGTTTTTCCAGTGCTTGTCTGTCAGAGCCCGACTGGATTGGTAGCAGCACAAAGCAGAGTAAAGTGCCAATCCTTTGGGCTCTGGGAAGCAAAGTAAAAACCCCGGCAAGTGCAGAACAATGCCCACACCATGATGAACAGCTGTGAACAAGGAGAGAGCTTTGAGTGAGCTCGGCCACGAGCACAGCTGGGTGTACGGCCGCAGCATCGGCGCTGCCCCGGCTGACAGACACGGCTGCTGCCGCCTTGCCAGGCTGGAGATAACTGCTGTGAGGATTCCTCACTGGAATGGCAGGGCACTGTCGGGAGGGGAGGGTGTCATCAGTGCACCGAGGCAGAGGACTGAGTGGAGATTTCCCTCAGAGTCTCGGTATGTGAAAAACCACTCCCCATCCATATCACATACACCTCTGCAGCCCTTGGTATCCAAGGGGCAGTAGCGATCATGTTCTTATGATGATGAAGAGTTCAAGGACAGGCTCCAATTTGGCTCCTGCCAGTGCTTCCCAGCAAACTACATCCTGTAATTTGAGGGGCATAGGAGTTTTGATTGATAGAAAACACAGCGGGTCAGCTGTCACCCTCAGAAATGAGCAGAAAAATAAAGAGGCAAGGCTTTTTCTTCTGTTTTTTCTTCTTTGACATTTGACATCCTTGCTTGTATCAGTAGTGTGGCCAGCAAGGCCAGGGCAGTGATTGTCCCCCTGTACTCAGCACTGGTGAGGCTGCACCTTGAGTCCCGTGTCCAGTTCTGGGCCCCTCACTTCAAAAAGGACATCTAGGTGCTGGAGTGAGTCCAGAGAGGAGCAATAGAGCTGGTGAAGGGTCTAGAAAAGATCTCTTAGGAGGACCAGCTGAGGGAACTGGGGTTGTTTAGCCTGGAGAAAAGAAGGATCAAAGGAGACCTTATCACTCTCTAGAACTCCCTGAAAGGAGGTTGTGGCCAGGTGGGGGTCGGTCTCTTCTCACAAGTAGCAAGAGACAGGGTGAGAGGAAATGGCCTCAGGTTGTGCTAGAGGTTTAGTCTGGAAAAAATTCTTCACTGAAAGAGTTGCAACACACTGGAAGAGACTGTCCAGGGAAGTGGTGGAGTCACCATCCCTGAAAGTGTTCAAAAAGTGTGTGGATGTGGCACTTGAGGACATAGTTTAATGGTGAACATGGTGGTGGTGCTGAGTTGATGGTTGGACTTGAAGGTCTTTTCCAATCGGAACAATTCTAGGATTCTGTGATTTTGGTTTACGTTTCTCTTGCTACAGAGGTGGTGGGCAGGTGCATGTGCTGATACTGACATGACAGGCACCTGTTGCCCATGCACTGGGCTGTCTGAATCCCCTACCTGCATTCTGTGCATCACTCTCAGTCTCCACCATTTTTGTTACCAGGAGCTTTTTTTCACCTTTTCCTCCATTCATTCAAGGAGCTTTCTCCCCTTGGGCTTTTGAAGGTGACTAGACTAGTTCATGAATCTTGAAAAATCAGTGGAAACCCCTTCCACTCAACAGAGACCACTTCCAGTCAAAGAGAGCCAGGTGTCAGAGGGGTTCCTGTCAGGGAGGGCCCCCACTCAGCCTTCCCCTAGCACCCCAGATGGCTGCCTGGGGGCTGCTGGCTGACCCACACTGCTCAGAAGTGTCTTTAGCTCTTGCTCTGCACAACCCATGTAGCCCAGCATGGGAGTGGGTTGTGCAGGAGCAGGCACAACCACTCCCCAAAAGTCCCCAACAGAGCTGTGCCAGTTCCTGCCACTTGTGAGTCATCTGGGAACCACTGATGGGAATGGCTCAAGGTGTTCCTCTCCCAATCACTAATCGTGGGGTTGCTGCTGAGTCAGAGGCAACATTTAAGGATCAGGAGTCATGCCTGCCACGCAACAGTACCTGCTGAAGGCAGCAGGCAGGCTGCCAGCTCCTGCCCTTGGGATCAGGAGAGCAGTGACACGCAAATAAGGGAATCAGGGAGACAGCACCTGATATCAGGGGGCTACGTCATGATGTGTGAGGGAAAGTTGTCTAGGAGACACAAACAAAAACCATCCTCCCTGTCAGATAACACAGGCCTGAGTTTAGATCACAGGGATGCTGCTCTGCTTTATTGAATTGGTCAAACAACTAACCTAATTTTTCATTTTCAAGACCCCATACATCCCATAAGAATTTAAATATTGCCAAAGAGTTAATACCATATGTGAGGTTTAAATATAACCTCCTGGTAGTTGGTAAGAAAATCAAGGAAATAAATAAATTGAAAAGGCATGTGTTAGTGAAGAAATTTTTAGAAGACTTAAAACCAAAAATGGTCCATGAGCAAAATTAACCCGGAATGTCTGATCCTGGACTGAGGAACTTATGAAGAAAACAAATGTTTTGGTCTGTACAAAGTAAACTCAGTTACAAGCAGGACCAGAGAGATCCTTGCTGTGCAGCTCTCAGTCCCGTGCCTGTTCTGTGAGCACCCCTTTGGTTAACCGAGCATCAGCTGAGTGTCCCCAGTGGGATCTGCTCCCCAGCACTGCCAACACTTTGTGTGCAGTGGGATGCTTCCCGTACTTGCTGTTATTTCCTAAATCTCCAGCAGCGGGCTGGTGTGAGAGGGTCATACCCCAGGGTCCCCAGAGCTGCTCCTCCTGAGCTCCCAGAGGAAAGGCCAGCACACCAAAGCACCCCAACCTGCAGGAGCAAGTCCTTACGGCTAGACCGTTTTCCTGAGTTTTAACCCAGATCCGGTGTTCCCAGAATCAGCTCTTCTGCTTCCCTGGCTGGTGGTGCTGCTCCTAGGCATCCAGCTCCAGCCACGTCAGATCACCCCTCCCCTGCAGTTTTCTGGCCAGCCAGGACTTCCCACAGTGATTTTTCCAGCCACGTTTTTCTGCAGAGACACCGAGGAGCTGCTTCGTACTGGACATGTCTGCCCTCCCAACAGTTACCCAACAGTTTAGTCGGTCACTTGGGGACAAGAAGTACTTTTAATGATGTTGCCCTTGTTTCTTAAAATGCACTTGTCTTTCTGCAGCTTTTTTTTTCTGCTACACCACTGTCACAAGCAGGAGTTTGCTGTGAGCTTCCCAACACACCTCTCTCAGCCAGCCTCTTCCTCTGGCAGCACTTTATTTGCTGAAGGTGAGGGACACATGGACACATATTAGGAACACATGGGAAACAGCCAGAGGGGCACGGAGTGGTCATTTTCTACATCCCCCCAAATCAGTGCTCACCTCTGTGTTTACAGGGAGAAAATAAGGATTTGGGCTTTAAATGTATTTCGGGGTAGCGTTTGGGTTCAAAGCTGAAGCAGTTTACTAAAATCTCAGCATCTAGAGTGCTGTTATGGTTGATGGTTGCTAGAAATGTCGGGGGTTGCACAGCATTCCCACCAGCTCCAAGTGGAAAATGGAAAAAAAGTGTCTTGGCAGTAGGCAAGAACCAGTGTGACAGAGCTGGTGTGGGCTTGAGGGATGCATCACATGGGCCTTCCCTGTTGTGGATTTTTTGGTGTTGGATTTGAGGACTGGCTCTGACTGCTTTCTGTTGGCATGGAAAGCCTTCAAGCAAATCAAGAATTGTATTTCATATTGCATGATGCTGAGAAGAAAATCTCTCTCAAAATGACATCCCCACCTCAAATTTTTCCAGTGGGCTTTGCAGAGGCAGGAAATTCAGAAGGTTTTCCTAATTCTGCCAGGGGCTATAGAGTGGACTAAAGCTCTTTTTTTCCTTTCAGCAAGGAGGAGGCACTGACCCTGATGCAGCTTTGCAGAGATGCTTGAGCTCTAGAAATGAAAAGTGTTATTTTGCCTCTGTTTTGAGTTTTTATTGTATTCACTTGCAGGACTCCTATAATTATTTTGCTTTGTTTGTTTTGTTTTCAAACAAAGAAACATCTCTTCAACCTAAATTTAGTGCCCCCGTGTTTGTGAGCAATTTGCAATTAGCAAACAATATATCTGTATGTGTGTGGGGGGGAAAGGACCCTGTTAGTACAGTGGGTGATGAGTTTTTCTCCCAAATAAGCAACATGTAGGAAAATACAGTTAAACCTGTGCATTCCTGCCTGTTTCTTTCCTAATGCAAACATGGGTATTGATTTTAAGGCTATTGACAGAAGCTGTCTCTGAACCGATTCACAGATTTCATCAATGTGCTCCCCAGCTTGCTCCTTGCACCTGGCCCCCCTATGGCCCTCTGCTCCCTGCACCCCTCTCCCACCCGCTTAGAAGGCATTTGCAGGCTTTGCTGGCTGCTACCGTGATATTTAAATCGGAAAATGAAAGCATTTGATCAACAGCATCCTCTTAAATTATACTCAGTCCCTCTTGAATCTAATTGCTGCAACCCCCATGATCCCTGCTTAACTGCAATTTTTTTATTGATCTACACCAGTGCTCAAGTTTTCTCCCTTGCCTTGTCTGATACAGGTTGGATACACCTCTGTCTCTCTCTCTTCTCTCCTCTCTGCCCTTTCTTGAGGATGTTCCTGGCAGTATATGTGAGTTTTATTATGAAAGAGAGTGGTTATTATCCAGCGCAGTAGCTTGGAAAGGGCTGGAATTTGCATTTTAGCATGGAGGAAGGAGATTTGCTGCCATCTGCACCTGGTGAGAGAAAGAGCTCCACAGCTGGAGGCAGCTGCCAAACTTCTGCCAAGCACCCCGCCTGTGAAATAAAGCAGGCTGCTCAGTTCTGCACCCAGTACAAGTGTTAAGTCTACAAATACATTATCAGGCAAAGAGCTTTTAATCACAGAATATATTTGGATGGCGTACAGCTGGATCTAGGCATGACAGGAAATAGCCATACACATGCAGAAATAGGGTTTTTTTTTTCCATTTCCATAGTCTAAGCAGCGAGATCCACTGGGTTATTATCCTGGTATTCATGTGAGTACTAAACACAATTCATATCTGTCACACGCGTGCACTGCAGAGCAAAATGAAACTCCTGGAAATTTTACATCAGACACAGTTAACCTGGTGTCAGACCATTACATGAGGCTGCTAGTAAAAAAAAAGGGAAAAGAAGGAAAACAAATTTACAATGCTATTTCCTTATTGCATGGGCAAATGCCCTGTATCAGGCACAGAACTTTCCAAGAGCAAAATCCAGGACTGGGAGGGATATGGCAGATAGGGGTTGGTGCAGTAGATGATGACATTGTGGGTTAACGATGCCACCATACTGACTCACGTAGTCCTTCTAGGTAGTTAAATATACCTAGAATTGGGGTTTTTTAATGATGAATGCCTTTAGATTGCAGCTGACAGCTACTACAGATCAGGGCTGTGCAGGGGTTGCAGGCGAGTGTTGGGGCCAGCTGCTGGACTTTCCCACAGAGCCCTGCCATAAGCAAACCCTGCAGCCCCGGGGGCTCCCCGAGCGGTGACTCGTGGGGTGCTTCTGCCTTCCCACCAAAGGGGAGGTGGCTTCCAGTTTGAATTCGGGGTACATGTGGCACTGTGTCCTACTCCAGCTCTGCAAAAGCCTTAACCCTCACCACCACCCTGCACCACAGGGGCCTCTGGCTTGGGGGCAGAGTTCACACCTCAAGGACAAGGTGGTCCCTTCCAGGCTGCCTCCGAGGGACTGTGGCTCCTGGCCCTGAGCGTGCCAGTGTGTGAACACCTGCCTGCCAGTATCTGGGCTGAGGCCCCGGCCCTAGTTAACATACCGGCACTGAGACAGCATTTCTAGAGCCTTGGGGCAAAAGCTGGGACTGCTATTTAAGGATATTCATCTGAGTAGTTCACTTAGCACAGGGGCTGTGGGGTAAACCAGCCTTATGCTGCCTGTCTGCGGGGGCAGCCCAGCTTTCACTGCAGAGTGCCAGAGCTTGGTGCCTGAGTTTCTCACCCTGGGGGTTACTAACTCAGCTGCAGAAAACCTGAGAACACTTAATTCCCATCCCTTCTTATTTGTTTTCCATGAGTCACTCAATAAATAATTGTCCATGTTAAATGCTCAGGTGGGAAGGTTTCGGTGTGGGACCTACCAGTACTGTGTTGCTGGTGCTCAGTGCCAGCATTCCACCGGGAAGCCTGTCACCACGAGCTGCAGATCAACCTGCAGGGAGCCTTTGAATACCACCAGCAGTACATACATTTGATTCCTCAGGTAAATACAAATTGAAAAGGTAATATTTAATCAGCATTTAAGCAAACAATATAATAGCACGTGGTCTCTGCTCAAATTTGTTTGTTCTAGTCCAGCTTCTGTCCAATGCTGACCGAGACTTTGAGGGCTCTGCTGTGCTGCTCCCAGCCACATCTTTGTCTCCGTGTCATGCTTTTCAGGAGGCTGTGCTGCAATCGCACGGCTCTGCTTCATGAGCCTCGCACACTCCTGTTCATCTCAGGCTGCTGTAGTAAATCAGGAGGAACCTCACTGACATCCATGGCATCAGCATAAAAGCAATAAGAGCCACATCCAGAGTAGCAGGGTGATTCATTGCCTTACGATTTGCAGGCTGGGCTTGCATGGCTGTTGCGGATGCAAAGGGAAGGGAATTGCCACAGCTTGGCATTACTCTTCCCCTGCAAGCCTCTAGTGCCATCCTTTTATCTGTCTTAATGAGGAGGTTTAATGTGTCAGTGGGAAGGAGATGGGCTTACAGGAGTCACTCTGAATTCCTAGTGCCTTGTACTTCCACGGTTGTGGATGGTGCACACCAGTTGGTAAAATGATATAGGATCCTTCCATCCACCCCCCAAAAATTTGGGTGTTGGACGGACCCTTCCAGCACTGACTCTGCCGGCGGACCTGGGGGGAGGCGGGAGGCAGGGAGCGCTGTGGCTGCACGGGGAAACCACACCGGGGCTATGGATGCATCCTGGCACCAGCTCCAGCCCCAAGCGCCACAGCCGCGGGACGTGCGAGGCTGCGGCAGGAGCGCCAGCAGGAGAGGATGGGTGAGCGCCGGGCTCCCACCTCCGCCTTCCTCCCTGACCTCTTCCTCTTTGTTTTCTTCCTGTTGCTCAGAGCGAGCTGCTGAGTCAGAGCAGCAGGAGCAGGAAATTCTCTGTTTGGAGGGTGAGATCAGAGTGTTGTTCCTGCTAAGCAAAAGCAATTTATTTTGCTTTGCTGGCGATTTCAGCGCGGCCAGGAGGCTGGGCAGCGTGCTCGTTGGCCACCCTGCTCACAGGCTGCTTGTTTTCCTCGCACCATCACGATAGCACGGATTGCAAATACAATTACACTGGTTTCACAAATTAAGTATTGCGTGCACTGTAATGAAGTGTGAGTTGGATTAGTAAGAACAAGTCATAAGACTTTTTCCACGCCCATTTTCACAATGAGTAATTATAATTATTCCATCCCATCCTGAGGACTCTAAATTTTAATTATATTGTAAATTGTTGTGAAATGCTTAATTTAACACAAGAGAAAACACAAGGGGGAAAAAAGAAGCAGCTTTTCATCTAGGAATGTTACAATGGTTAACAGGATGCTCTTAGAGGTTTTATTAGCTAGGAAAGTGGGACTTTATACTGATGGATAAAGGTTTGAATTTAATTGTTTTTGGCTCTGAAGGCTTACAAAGGGATACTTTCACTGGGCTGCAAATGATATTTCCCTTACAATGCAGAGGACGCCTTTTCTCTGTCTAAATGAAAAGCACAGTTCTATTGCCTTTCTTCATAAATGATCCTTTCAGTTAGAGAGTTTGCATGATGAAGACCACAAAAGAGAGAGCAAAATCTGTTTCTCTAAGAGCCTCTCTTGCAGAGCAAAATCAGGATTTTCTTTCAAAATTTTTAGTGCTAAAAGCAAAAAGAAACTCTTAACGATTTATGGCAACACCGCTTGGCAGCACTCATTTTGACCAACAGTACATTGGTTTGAAATTATACTGTTTTCCCAGATGCACATTAATCTCCCTGTTCCCGTGGGTCGTGGCACCAGACCCAAAGCCCTCACAATCCACAGTGCCCACATGTTAATTTATATTCTTAAATCAGAGCTAAAGTCATCATCCTGTTGTTCCCTCTCCAAAAGTATTTAGATGAAGTACCCACAATTTTGATGGCTGAAATCAAGATATGTGCATCTTGCTTTATATGAATATGTTGAAGAGGAACCTGAAGAGCTTCTATTTTAATAGGGAAAAGATTTAGAACTGGGTTTCTTTGTCCCCTCTCAATCAGTTTTTTGCCTTGGGTAGCACAAAGCTATTCATAGTTTTGCAGGTTACTGGACTTCTTCCACCCAAAAAGCATCTTATGCTTTCCCCAGCTTCCCCTTCTGCTCAGAGAGCTGGGCAAGCCACGGTAGCACTGGAGTCGGGGGAACATGGAAAGCAGCTGATCTCCCCCAGACCCTCAGAGTGCAGCACATCAAAGGATCTGGTCCAGGTTTCCTGACTCATGCTCTTCTTCCACGCTCCTTGCACTGAGGCAGATCTTGTTGTTTGCTCACAAAAATGCAGCCTTGTTATTATTTCAGAGTTGTAAGGGCAGGAATGAGCACACTTCGAATTGCTGCTTTTTCCCAAAGCTATTTCTCAATTCAGAAAAAAAAGGATGTTTTTTTTCCCCCAGTGTGAAACACTGCAGCATCTTCTGCTGGTGCCCAAACCTGCACAAACCCTCCTGGGTGAAGAGACTATTGGTGATCTCCTCAAAGAGTCGAAACCCCTGGGGTTGCTCACTCTACCCCACGTGTGCTCTACTTGAACCCCCAAGGTCTCACTGCACCTTTTGCAGAGGTGAGGGATGAGCTGATACAGAGAGGAAGGAGCTTTGCATTGCCAAGGAGCAGGTGGTGCAGCTGGAGGTTGCTTGGTGGGGCCCACCTGCAGATGGCTGGAGCTGCTCAAGCTTTGGCCTCTTTCACACTTCCATGGAGGTGTAGAGCAGGAGCTCATCTTGAGCAAAGCCTTTCTGGGCATGAGAAGAAAAGGATTAACTAATGGGCAGCGTAATTAAATAGTGGGTGATTGCCATCTTCATTTTCTGTACCCTGCCCTGGGAGGATAATAACAGGTTAGGCCATATCAGAATGTTCTTGAATACTTTTAGTGACACGACAACAAAAGTTAACTGCAAAAATTTCTAGAAATTCATGGAGTGAGCAATGTCTCTTGGCGCTTGACAGTTCTGGTCTTACTCTAGTGAGGCAGCTCCTTGGAAGTGCTCATGAGCAGGGGTTTGGTAGCAGATAGGTGCCGTGCCATCTTGCCATTTGCTTCCAGAAAGACTGTGAAGTCTTTCTGTCCCACTCACACAATGTTTCCTTCTGTAAAGAAGTATTGGGAAAAAGGAGTATGGGGTAAACAGAGTTTTTCATGGGCAATGCAGAACAGATAAAAATGGGATTGTCATCTCTATCAGCCCTCTAGTGATAAAATAGGGCTGTGAATAGAATAACCGGTCAGTAAGACAGCTATTATTCACAGAGTGCTGTAGATCATGCTTCTCAAGGGCTGAATTTGTTATGGAAATTGGAATTCATTCCCTAAAGAAATCACATCTCAGAGCAATCCCATTATAAATGCATGGCCAGCAGGTGGAAGGCAGCAGCCCTTGGCCATGGTAAACACGATGAGTGTGGTCACTTTAGCTGTTTGCTTGTTCTCCTTCCTCCTGTGCCATTTCCCATCACTGCGATGCTGAGGCAGATCTGCGTTGCTGTCGTGCCCAGAGGCCAGTGATCCTCACAGCCAGGCACTGCACAACAAGATAGTGGAGAAGCTCTCCTATGGCTCCGAGACTAACAGTCTGGTGTTTTCTACTCCACTGCTTCATCCTTCGATCATAGTATCCCAGCTCAGCAAGCAACACAAAGCCAATTTTTAATTCAGGAAAATGGCCAAGACATTTCTATTCTTCTGGTAAAATAAACACAAATGTTGGCTGTAGGTTGTCACCAACTCCTACTCATTTTCATCCTGCTGCACTGGGAATTAGAGCACAGTTTAATAGCACATAAGGACAGGAACGGTGCACTGAGGGCTTAAAACTGATTTCAGTCCTCGTAGCTTACTTTACCACAGAACGGTGCAGCATTGGGGTGCTGTGTGTTTATGGCTACATGGATAGCAGCATGGGTTACAGCAAAGGTTGTGCCTCTTTTGGACTGAAAATGGATGAGTTTATAATTTAATTGAGGTGTTTATGATGTACAAGTGCCATGCAAGTACATGTCACACACAGGACAGAAAAGCAATGTGCCCGAACCACAGGGTGTGTGACCCCACTGCCCTTCTCATCCCTCCAGCCTACTCAGTGGCACTGTTGCACCCTCAGCTTCACCTGGCTCTGAGAGCAGCAACCAAAATAAAGGTGGACCCTGAATTTTTTCAGGGGGATGGGACCCTGCACTTTATACTTGCTGCCATGGGGAGCCAAGTGGCCACTCTCTTTGCTGGAATCCGAGTACTCATAAAGAAGCAAGCACAGTAAATGATTGCTGCTATTAAGATGTCCAAAACTAATTTCCGGCACTGACCACAGCTTAATGAAAAATGTTCCCAGCAAAGTTTGAAGGTACAGGGTGGGAAAATGTTGTTGCTACAGATGTCCTCAATGATGCCAAATCCTCCTTTTCATCGTGCTCCAGTGCTTTTGCGTGGAAGCTCTGTACTGCACATGTCCTCACAGCTTTGACCAGTGCTCACATATAATTTTCTGCTGCTTCTAAGGGAGCTCATATTGTGTTAATGCTGAAAGCTGCATCAACAAGATTGCTGCAGGAGCAGGTCTGAAAAGATGCTGCAGAGCTGGAAATAGCTGGGAGGAGAGGCCGGCTGTACAATCTGGCCACTGCTGCTGACAGCTGACTGCTGCTCTGGGCAGCTGGAAATCAAGGCAGGTTTTGACCAAGGATGTGCTAAAGCACTCAGGGCCCTTGTGCTCGGGTTTGGGCCAGTCCAGCTGTGATTCCAGGTGCTTTATCTCGCAGAAGAGTCACCTGCCAGCAGTGGCCTTGTTTTTCTTTTCCGAGAAGCTCCAAGCTGTGATGGTCTTGAGGAGCACTGGCAGCAGTAAAACACACGACTGCTGGATCCCCGCCTCCCTCTTGGTGTCTCCCCTTCCCTGCATCCCAGTCTGAATGGGTCTCTGGGATGGTGAGCGGGACAAACAGGAGAAGCTATCTGTGAAAAATCTATTAAAATAATGCTCTCGATAGTTAGCGCATTTGCATGTGTAATGGCTGAGGTACTTTCCCTGGGTTATGCCATCGCCAGTTCGGGAATGGCCACGAGGCATATCTGCTCGAAGCTATAGTGAGCAATACTGGAAAGTGCTGGGTGGAGCAGGGAGGGGGACAGCTATTATGTGCACATGGTCATTACACATGTAAACACAATATTAAAAATAGAGCTGGTTGAATTCTGCCAAGCATTTCTCTGGCTACCCGTTGGAATTAAAGGCAGACACAGGTTTGGCTGGAATCCCTGCCATTTTGTTCATCATTCCTGTGACCATTTCCATGTGATAGAAAAATGCCTGCAGAAAATGGATAATAAACTCATGTGTGTCAGTATTTAAATGAGAAAGTTTTGTTCCGTGTGGGGTGGGACACTGTTCAACACAGCGGTGGCAGAACAGGATTTCTGAAACCTCCTGCCAAGGATTTGCATCCCTCCCTCAAGGAGCAGAGGCTGTTGAGATGCAGTAAATGAACACAAATCATGCTGGAGAGCACTCAGCAAATAGAGCTCCTGGGGGATTGACTCACACCAGGGGAAGAGTGAACATCAGTACGGTCATGCCAAAGGAAAGCGGTACCCTGTATTTTCACCCAAAAGAAGCTCTTCCTCGCAGACATGACATGGAAAAAGTGGGAACCTTTGAACTGAAAATTAGCAAACTGGGACAGAATGTGAAAGAAAATCCAAACCCAGAGACCCTCAGGCTGAAAGGCTGAAATTGATCCTGAATATTCAGAAGAGGTGAAGAGGCAGTAAAATTATTCGAAGGCTTGGAAAAAAGTCCTTACTCATGAACACTGCAGTCTGTTTAGTTTATGATAAAAAGAGAGACTGAGAGGTGATGTGATCAGGGTGCAAAGATACTTTCCTAGGGAGAAAGCAGTGCATACTAAAAAGCCTCTAAGCAATACTGCCTCCTTGTTTCCTTATATTTTTCCATCTGTCTGTCAAATAATACAGCAGAAAGACAGAGAAAACGGAGCTGGGACAAACTTTCATAAATTCAACTTCAATGTCTGACATGCAATTCCAGCCACCATACTTTGCACACAAGTTGCTATATACTAAGTACGTGCCCCTCAAGGGTAAAGAGGGGATTCCATTTTTGTCATCCAAAATTTGGAACCAGGTGAGTGTCCTAGAAACTCTCACCTGCTCACATCCTCTCCTGTCTTACGTGTAGGGAGGGTCTGGACCAAATGTGATGTTCTCCCAGGGTTTGGAGGTAAAGGAAGGGTCCTGGCACATGCCAGATCTCCTCCAGGTCTCCAGCAGGCAAACCAAACCTGTGCTGCTTGCGGTGCTGGTGGGAAGTGCACTCCAGAGTGGTTAATGGGGTCATTCTCAAGACTTCTGGAAACCTTGAGTGGTTTTTAAAAGTAATAACCTGTTCCAGGAACTAACTTGTTTTGAAGAAAATTAGAGAGGTAGAAAGAAAAAGCAATACAACCTCCAGCTGTCACCTCTGCTCCTTGTCTCTGCCTGAGGCATTAAGCTGTTAAAACCTAACGTGAAACAAATATTTTTCAGGCAAGTGATGGCAAGATAAAAACTTACTTTTCTTGTTGCTAGAATTGACAAAACCAAAACCAAACCTAACCCCTCCACACTTGCACACGGATAAAAGAGGAGTAACTTAGTCCTGGCACGAGATATAACCTACAAGGTGTTTCTATTATTAGAAACAGGCATCCACACTGGGAATAGACGGTAGAGATTGATAGCAAATGGCAGGTCAGCCAGGATGGCAGGGCAGAGGGAGGATGGTTTCTATGGCGATGGAGAACAGCCATGATGGGAGGTATCGTGTGGGCGGCAGCGAGCGGCAGCCGCGCTCCCAGCAAAAGTGGTTAGTTGCTTTGGAGACAGGTGCGTGCTCCGAAAAAAGCACCTCCACGGGAACAGGACAGAGGCGAAAGGGACTGCAGGACAGCAGCCACGCCACGGGCTAGTCAGGAGGGGAACAAATGAGGTGGCACCAAATGTGATGCATTGTGGTCATTACAAATTCTCTTTTGTTCTTAAACACCACAGCCATGAGCACACAGTTCGGAAACAGCACACGTCTGGAGGCACAGCATCCAGGTGACAGTGGAGAGAGCAGTGAAGAAGTCTACAAATTAAACAGTAAATAAAAGCAGAACTGGTGGGAGGAATAAAAATGACATTTCAGAATGAACGTGTGTCCCTCACTGAAGTCACCACTGCAGCGGATCTTAGCACATGAGCTGATCAAGGCTCCAGGAACCGCTTCTTGGTCTCCCACACCACCAGGAGACACCCACCGGAAGATATCAGCAGGAAGGTAGTTGGTGGGATCATCTCTCTCCTCTTCCATACAGTCCCAGGCTGGGAAGACACACAATTGATTATTCAACCTAGAGTTTTCCTCTCTGCCCAAAGAGGGTAACTTCACATGGTGGAAATCATTAAAGGTGAATACAATGACATAGCTCATAAAATGGAGGAGTCTTGCTTGGTGGACAGCACATATACAGTTGGTGTTTGGGGACATGGTGGAACCATCTCTCTTCAAGAGGATGCTCTGGTTTCCCCCAACCTGTCCAAACCTGAAGAGATCCTGCCTTATCTTTGTTCCTGACTGGGTTAAGGCTAAGGAAGAGACTTTGCCAGGCACATCTCGAAGCTCGTGAGACACACCTGAACTGCCGTGTATGGAGACTCATGTTTATGGATCCTCTTATCAATGTCTGTATGGCCCTTATGACAGCTTCAGGTGTTACGGTGGTTAATCCTCATGGCACTCCCATGAGGTGTCAGCTCCTGAAGTTTGCAGAGGCATAGATATGGACAGGAGTGAGGAAGGAGGGCACCTCTGGGTCAGCACTGCCTGGCTGGCCATGGCTACTGGGACCCCCCTCGGGCTGGGGTGAGGGATGGAGCCGGGGGATGCTTCCTGCCAGTGTGGGACAAGGTGGAGGACAGCCTGAAGGCACCCAAGTAGAGCAGCAAGACCCAATCCCAAGCTGCCCCCATGCTCCTCAGGGATGCAGGAAGGGAGTGTGGGAGCTGTTTGCTGCCCATTCCCAGGCAGTGAAGTACCAGCATCTATCAGCAGTGACAATGCTGATACTAATCCAGAGCTTCCCCAGCTCCACATTAGTACGGTGTCGCACCCCACCACATTAGCACCACTGCTTTAGGGATAGGTGAGTAACCTCAGGTCCTCCTCCCCACCCACAGGCCTGAACAGCAAGACCAAAGCTAAAGGATTACTAGCTACCATAATGGGGTGAAAGGAACTTCTCCATCCATACTGGAACATGGCATGCTGATCATATTTCTATACCAGCCCATTAGAAGGAGGGCTTTAAGAAGCTGAAAAGAAGCTTTAAAAAGTAATTATATTTTGAGAACTACATCTGCAAAATTTACTGTGCTCGGAAAAATATAATTCATATCCTTCCATATATTGACTCATATAATCTATTTTGCAGAGAAAATTGATAATTTCTTACTAGAAAAGTGATTGCTTAATGGAAAAATAAAGATTTATATAGATTCTTGATTTAACGAATTTAAACTCCTTAGTAAATTTTTGGACCAGTTCCTTGTATATGCAAAGTTATGCTCCTTTTTTTGCCCCCAGAATCATACCCTTTTGTTGCTCAACACCATTCTTATTGGAAAAGATTTACCAGCTGTGCAATAGGGAGACTGAAATGGTGTGTTTACCCCCTCCCAGAGCTGCCCTGCAAAGGACATGGATTTCAATGTGCCACAATGTCCTCCCTGGCAGGTCCTTGTCCTGAAGAGTAACAAGAAATAAAATCTTTCAGAATGAAGATAAACGCTAAATCTGTCTCCTTTCCCATTATTTCAGCCACATTCACTTTATTTTGGAGCCATTTTCTCAGCAAAATTCCTCCCAGATGTGTTGTTGAAGATAGCGTATCTCTGTAAAGCTGCTAACACTTGTTTTTTCCCTTCAGTTACATGGTAAAAGGATTTTTAAAGTAGCTAGGCCCTCTGTTTTGACCATTTTCCTCAAAGTTTTTTAAGTAGCCATTGCAAATGAGTCCTTTCTACAGTCAAATCTCTCAGGGAGCTGAAATGTAATCACCTGAGTGTAATACAGTGCAGGTGAATTTGTTACAGCATTTACAGGGCAACTTCTTCCCCAATCCCAACAAGAAGCTTCCTTGGAAAATAAATGTCAAATAATGTTACTCATGCTCCTAAAATTTTTTCAAAAGGAAATTAAAGAGAAATTCAGCTTTATGAACAGTCATGGCTATTAGTCATTAGTCATCACTGTTTGTGAGTGAGAGTGACTATGTTTCTGCTTTGTTTTGTGTTCACAGCCCCTTTCCATTCTCCCTTACAGAAGAGCATGGATTTTTTGACTGAGAATGTGTCTTCAATGTTTCTGAATCTCAAGACTGAAGTTCTTTTAAACTTCGGTTTCAAACAGAATTTAGTGCTGTACAACCCTGCCTAACTGTCATTCTAACTTACTTTAGCCATGCTTATTCTCGTGAGCTACAGGACATGGTCTGCAGGTGAAATAATGAGATCAGCCCTGGCTACATGCAGTATGAATCCAGAATTGGCCTTTTCTGGGGGTAGCACAGCAGTAGTAGCAAATACTTATGCCAAAGGAATTTGCAATAAGAAGCAAACACCTAGTTTCAGGGTTTTACCCAAAGGAAGATACTTGTCATTGCACCGGAATGGGATTAATTAAAGGCTATTTAAAAACTCATTTTCTCTGAGATTTATGGAAATGATTATCCATCGGAGCAAAATGTGCTCCATGAGCACTATAAACACATGCCTGTAGTCAACAGGAGACCATGAGCTCCTTGTGGAAGAGTGCAAACACTTGAGACAGCTCCATGGCAGCAAAAGCTTCCCCCCGGGAAAAAGAGGAGAGATCGTCCTGCTGTGAGGCCGAGATGAACTCTCCTGCTCAGTTCCGAGGCTTCCTTGAAAACCTCCCAGCCACACACTGATGTCCATGCATCCTGCCCTGTTCTTGACGTTTAACAGGGTCACAGAGTGATTTATGGAAAGCTCCTTGTTCTGGCCCAGTAACAAGTGTATACTGGTTCAGAGCATTTTTCCATGTAGCTATGCTGAACTCTTCTAAAAAATGCGTGTGCAGGCAGCTCATTCTACAAATCCTATGGCAACTGTTTGTACCACGGATGGTCAGCTGAATTCAAATGTGCAAGGCATATACGTTGAGAAATGTTATATTCAAATGGAGAAAACTTTCTAGAAATATTATTATTCACCCCCCGCTATCAAGAGATCATAGCAATCCAACAAGATCTGCTTTGAATTATTATTCATGTACCATAGAATATGTATTTTTTAAGTAGCATTGTAAATTAATGTTAGCAAAACGTAATTTGTAATTTAAATGTAAATCAGAATTGACTAAGAACATAATTAAGCTCTGAATGCCTAGGTAGTATCTGCAGACTATTTTGTGGCAGGTTTTTTACTACAATTTTAAAGCATATTATTTGCCCTGAATACCTCAATGCATATTGTCTGTACATGTGTGCTATAAAAATGTAAATAATAATAAGAGATTAGGTTACGCACTGTAAAATTCTAGACTGATACATTTCTGTGAAACTGAAAACTGCTTTACGCAGAGTTTTATGGGATTCTTTACCCGTTCATGGAGGCCGGCTCAGCCAGGGGGATGTTAGGAAGAAACAGTCCCCCCATAGCTGGTGCTTCTGCTGCTTGAATTTAATATTTTAATAGAAGTAAAAACCACGGTGTCTTCTGTTTTATCGAACAACACAGTCATGTAGCTCTAAGTAGTACATACACATATATTAATATTTGCTTCAATGCAAGGCAATTGTGAGCGTATATAGAATATACCTATCAGTCTATCCTCTTACTGAAATAACCGTGTGGCTGCATAAGCATTTTGGTGCTGGCCAAGCTGGTGTGCAGAGCTGTCACTGCTCGCCTGGCCCACTACCCCCTCAGCACAGGCATTTCCCCACTGATGCAATCACCTCTGGGCCCACAGGTATTAGTGAAATTATCTCAGTTGAAAAAAAGACACAAACCTATGCAGCTATACCAGCAGAGACAACTACCTGTGAGGTTGAAATGTAATTCAGATTTTAAAGTAATAAAAATATTTTCTTACAGAAACAGGGGCTTTGTAGCCGTAAGTAATTGCCAAGGCTATGTGCTTGAGAAATTTAGGGCATTATCTTTAAAACAAAGATGAAGGACTGATAAAAATGAAACAAATTAGTTGAAAAAGGCCAGGACATATGTAAATTTTTTAAAGCAGAGGAGACTATTTAAAAATGCCTCTCTTGATCTCTGCACTTAGGGCAGCTATCAAATTGCTGCCATTCTTTGCCAGAAGGCAAGGGGACCTCTTTGTTTGCCATCAGCACCTCTGTGGCCCATCGGCACAAGCGCCCAGTGATTGGTGCTCCTGAGGGTGTCCCATATTGAATCCCAGCTGTGCTTCCCCACACTGCCTTGGCCATCGCTCTGGAAGGTCTGGATCCCCAAGAGGCAATGGCTGTTGGACTGCTTGCTCCTGAATATCAAATCCATAGATCTCTTCTCGTTCTTCAGTGGCCAGCTATACAGATTTTGAAAGGAGAAGAGCACAAAGAGAAAGGGCGCACAGGAAGGACAGACAAAGGCTTTGAGGACCAAGTGTAGACTGCACGTGGCAGGTTGATCCCAGATGGATGCCAGGTGCCCACCAAAGCTGCTCTATCACTGCCCTTCTCAGCTGGATGGGGGGCAAAAAGAGAGCAAAAGGCTCATGAGTTGAGAAAAGGGCAGGGAGAAATCACTTGCTAACGACTGCCACGGGCAAAAGAGACTCCACTTGGGGAAACTGGCTTAATCTATTATTAATCAAATCGCAGTAGAGTAACAAGAAATAAAACCAAATCCTAAAAACCTTTCCCTCCACCCCTCCCTTCTTTCTGGGCTCAACTTTACTCCCTAATTCCCTCCCCTCCTCCCCGCAGTGCTGCAGGGGGATGGGGAATGGGGGCTACAGTTAGTTCATCACACCTTGTCTCTGCTGCTCCTTATTCCTCAGGGGGAGGACTCCTCAGTTTCCCCTGCTCCAGCGTGGGGTCCAACCCTCTTTGACTGGCAGAAGTGAAATCACTACTGACAGCTAAAATTAAGATTTTAATAATTACCTGAGCTCTTCTTTGCATAGACCCAGCAGGAGAACATCCTACGATGTGCAGTGTGTCAGCCACTTATCTTGAAGTAAATGAAAGCTGAGGCTTTGCAGCACTGGAAAGATGTTCAGCAACTTTCAGCGTTAGGCTCAAGGTTTTCTTAGTATGAAGAGTTCAGCGTGAAGTTCGCCTTGCATGAGGTGAGGACAGACAAATAGTATTCAGAGTGTAAATGATGTTCAACATTGCTGTAATGGAAGAGGGGGCGAAAACAGAAAGGGAACAAAATATTATAGAAGATTAAGAGGTGAATTATGATGATGGCTTCTCTCTTCCCACACACAGGTACTGATTTCACACCCTTTCAGAGTTTGTATTTGACTGCTCACGGAGCATTTTCAGCATGGCTTTCATTTGTCTGTTCAGTAAAGAAATGGTCCAACGTTTGCACGTGGATGAGCCCTGTGCGTGGCTCTTGTGTTCTGTAAGGGTTGTCCAAGCACAACTTTGATTGTCTGATCCTCGATGTAAAGAAATCAGGTGCTGTTCCAAGGGAAATGCCATCTGCTTTGAAAATTACAAAACAATTATTTTGGTTAGGAAATTCTGATGCTGCGGGGGTGACCGAAGGTTGAGTGGGGATGCACAGCCAAGGGACACTGGAGAGATGGTCTCCCATGTTGACTACCATTTCTTCTTCCTCGAGGAAGGGTTGTGAGATGTCTCTAGACCAAGATCCCTCTGCCACTTTGTGGCAACTGCTTGTCTTGTCTCCTCTGGAGTCAGAGATGCTGGCTGAAAAGCCATCTAAGGTTGTCTGCTTCCGTGATTTGACCTGGTGATTTGGGGTTATGAACCTCAAACTTTAGTTTCTGCAGTTGCTTCAAGAAAACCTCGTTTGGACTGACGTGGGATTTCCTAAAGATGTTCCCTAAACTCTGTGATTTTGCAGAATTAGTGTCTCATGGAAAGGTGAGTTAGTTGCAGTGTGTGAGTGTGTGTGTGTGTCTACTCCACGATGCTGCTCAAAGCAGTAATGCAAGTTACTCATCACCTTCCCTAGCTGATGGTCAGAGACTCCTCCTGATAGAGGCTCATCCCAATTCTGTGCTACCCTCCTGGAAAAAGAGGTCCAGTCCAAACCTCCCCAACAGTCTGTCTAACAAGGGGACAGCTGCCATGGCTTGAGGAAGGTTTAATGCCACTGGCCTCTCTGAGATGGATGCCTGTTGCCTGGTGTATGATCTGCTTCGGCCATCACTGAAGAAGAAGAGTTCTTAGAATTGCAGAATGGTTTGGGTTTGAAGGGACCTTAAAGATCACCCAGTTCCAATCCCCTTGCCATGGGCAGGAACACCTTCCACAAGACCAGGTTGCTCAGAGTCCCACCCAGTCTGGCCCCGAACATTTCCAGGGATGGGGCATCCACAGCTTCTCTGGGGAACCTGTTGCAGTGCCTCACCATCCTCACAGTAAAGAATTTCTTCCTAATATCTAACCTAAATCTACCCTCTTTCAGTTTCAAGCCATCCCCCCTCGTCCTATCACTACATGCCCTTGTAAACAATCCCTCCACAGTTTTCTCCAGTACTTAAAGCCCCCCTTTAAGTACTGGAAGATCACTCCGGAGCCTTCTCTTCCACAGGCTGGACAACCCCAATTCTTTGGCCTGTCTTCATACGAGAGATTCTCTGGCCCTCAGAGCATCCTTATTGCCTCCTCTGGACTCGCCTCAACAGGTCAATGTCCCCCTTATGTGGGGGGTCCCAGAGCTGACTGCAGTATGCCAGGTGGGGTCTTAGAGAGTGGAGTAGAGGGGGAGAATCACCTCCCTTGACCTGTGGGTTGACCTTCCTCCAAGATAACCCATCTGTGGCCACTCATCAGGTACAAGCTGTCTTCATCAAATCTGCTGGTTATTAATTGCTTTCCCACAGGTTTCAACTCATTGCAGCACATCCTGTAATTTCTAAGGGGTTGTGACTTTGTGATCTTCCCTGCTCAGAAAAGCTGGTGATTAGTTACATTTCTCTAGATAACTTGGAAGTGTAGGTGGATGTTCATCCAAATAGCAGAGGGTACAGAAGAAAGGGTAGCACACTAGAAGCCTGATTTTTGTTTTCAGTGAAAATTTTAAAGAAACCTACATAGTACACAGTATCTAAATCTAGAAGTCACATATTTGAATGCATAAAGTGTTATTGTTTATATGCAGGAATGTTTATATGCTAATTTTAAATAATTCATCACCATAACAATCTCATCAGCTTATCTTAAAACCTTAATTTAGACCTACACACATTCAAATAGTTTGTCTTCCTGCTGAAACTATCCTCCACACTTTGCTACTCGTAGTCCTCTACCAGCCCTGACTTTTGAGCACTCAGCTTCCTGCAGGGAGTGGAAATGTTATTGCTGCTTTTCTGTAGCTTCGAGAAACACGGTGACGGAGAGGCACTGGCCACACCACTGAGTCTGTCAGGTAACTCAGCCCACATCCAGCTCAGAGGCTGAGATCAGAAAAAAGCCGGCAAGCTTTCAGCTAACAGGGCAAGAGCAAGGAGAGGAGAGAACACAGGAGCACTTCAAATGCTTTTCCAACTAAAACCTCTTCTTCTTTTCCATCTAAAACCTCTTCTTCTTTTCCATCTAAAACCTCTTCTTCTTTCCCTTGGCTTGTGCTTGTTTATTTTGTTTTCCCCTTTTAAGTGTCACTGACTTGAGGAAGGTGGGGGAGAAGCAGAAAGAACACATTTTTTTTCACTTCAATGAAACATGTGACAAGAACTTTCCATCTCCATTCAATACAATCACCATGGTGCAGGTCCTGCCATAGGGAAAAAGTGTAGGGGGATGCTCCTAAGGTTTCCTCATACAGCAGACACTGTCAGAACAAAATACACCTTCAGTGTACTTCCTGAAACTCTTCGAGAGAAGAATCCAGCCCTGGAAGGGAGAGAGGCAGCATGCTGCAAGGCAGGCTATTATATCTGTGCTTCATCATAGTCACTTACTTATCTGTGCACCCTGACTCCTCTGGAGACAAACAGAAAGGATTCATCTTAACAAAACAACCCTGAGAGCCACAAAGAAGGAAGAGGGGAGTCGTTGGGATAAGTAAAAACGACACTCAGCAACACTCACATATCTTTTTCCCTCTGATTCCCAGGGAGTTTAACTGTGATGAATGTGTTCTCGTGCACTTTCCCCTTCTCACAGAACATGAGCTATAGGCTGGGGACTGTGGCCATCTTCATATGTGGCACCTGTGGCTTGCAGTGCACCAGCAAATTGGAGTATTTCAACTTTGTTAACCATTCTGACCTGTGAATAGTATTTTTTTCACTGGGAAGGCAGTCTGTCTGACCCATCCAGTCTTCTCAAGTTTGGGCACCACCTGGTGCAGAAACACAAGGAGAAGGAAAAAAGGCTGAATGGACAGGAAAAGCTTATTAGCACACAGAGTTTTGCCACAGAAAAACATCTTCATTCAAGCACAACATCTTCCCCCTCTTTATTACTGTGTGATCTTTCACAGCCCCATTTCTAATGAGGTCGTGGTTTCAGCTTTTCAGTTTGTATGGGTTAGCGGATCCTCAGTGCGGGCAGAGATGCCCAGCAAAATCCAGCCTTGAACCTACTGTTTTGTTGCAATGTGTTCCAGTCAGACACACCAGGGATGGAAGGTGGCACAGGGGAACTCTGTTGTCTCTGAGAGCTTCCCCATTTGAGGCCCCTCTTCTGGCAAGGGGAAACTGCCCAGAGGGAAAACCAGCCACTCTACTGCCATATCAGTCATCTCTAGCTTACTCTTTAAGTTCTAAAAGTATTCTTGATGCAGCAGAAGAACACAAACTGAGTTCTTCCACAAGCTGAGGAGAGGAAACAGAGGCTAATCACAACTAAGTAAAAAATGCACTTTATCCAAGTGGTGCACGTAACAATCCCACTGAATGAATGGCTCTCAGCGAGGAGTGAGTGAAGGCAGAGATGCCCCACAGCTCTCTGAAGGACACGGGCCCTATGCCCTCGGTCTGCAGTGGGAGAGGAGTGATGTCTTGGGATGAGCTCAGTCAGAGTGGGCTGACATGAGACTGGACACTTTATACCCAAAGTCAAAGACATCACAATGTGGGGGATAGAAAATCTGCAAGTTTTGTCTCTGCTAGAATGACATCAGATGCAAAATTTACAATAACTTGAGACAATTTGCATTTACTCTAACAGTTGTAAATAAATTGCTAACAAATATTTATAATATTATAGTACGATTCATAATCATAAATTAAAATTCACAAATACTGAAAACAATATTTCACAATGATCACCAATGAGTTAACCTCTTTCATACACTACGTGAAAGAAGTCTGAGGTATTCCATGGAAAACAATCCACATTTTGGGTTGGAAACACTTTTTGGTCTGTTCTGCTTCATTTCTAAATGGTGTTAGAAAAATAGCGAAAGGTGAAATTATTGAGGGGGAAGAGAATCTCTGCATCCAGAGAGAGACTGTGGTGCTTAGGCTCAGTTTGCTTAATAGCCAGAAGGAAGAGAGGGAGAGTTAAATGGATTTCAAAATTATGCTGATCAGAGAGAAAGGAAATTGCATGCTGCCATCACTACTGAAGGAGCCAGGTGACTTTCAAACAGACTGAAGCCACCAAACCCATTTTCTGAACTTTTCTCCACAGTGGTGGTACTTTGTGAGAAAAGCCATTTGGTTAATGATAACTGCACTTTTTTTTGAATCCCAAAGATGCTGTGAGGATAAAGTACATTGAAATTCAAAACCCTGCACTGAGTCCTGAGCCCCTCTGGGGTATAGCTCTACTTCATCCAGGGATTAGCACCTGTGTGGCCACACAGACAGCTGGATTAAGAAACTAATATAGCTGAAAGTTGAAACTAACAGATTTTGGCTGAAAGTTACTAGTGTTTTAGCAGCTGTGGCCACAGTAGTTATGAAGCCATAAAGCTAAATGAAATATTAAGTTTCTAATTATACCTTTTCTTAGAAGTTTGCATATGGATATCTGATAACTTCACAGCAAATCATCAGGGCCTTGAGAAAGGTATTTAAATGGAATATAACATTGAGATGGGGAAAGAACTGTTATTAGAAATACACACTGCTCAGGCTCCCTGAGGATGTTCCTGGTTTCTTTTTCCTCTCCAATTGCCCAATATCAAATAGTCCCTAATCCTGCTGTGCATACAGTGTGCAATAATATACCTCCATAACAAGCAGCATTTACAGTGCTTGACATCTTCAAAGGTCTCTACAAACCTTGGCTAATTAATCTGTTTCAACACCCCTGTGGGCTAAGCATAATTATCCTGAAGAAGCTGAAACAGAGAGGTTGAATGAGTTACTGCAGGCCACAGAAGGCAAGGGGCACAGGAGGGCTGGGAGCGCTGCTGCTGCCACACTCCGACCCCTTGCCTCTCCTCTTCATGCCCTTACATGCCACAGACACTCAAATATGTGCAAGACTGACAAAAAATAAGCAAAATACACAACATTGCTAAAGTTTCTATATGGCATTTATTTGGAACGACCTGCCATTAATGATAGTTTTGTCTCTTGAAAGCAAGGTGACCCTGAAGTCACGTAAAGTCACACTCTGACATAAGGTCACATCCCACTGCCTGATACCATCATTAATATTGCACATGGGAATCAGGACATCAGAGTTCAAACCAAACCTAAAATCCAGCAACCTGATTTGGCTTTGGTGCATGAGTTTGCAGTATTAGATACAGTTTGAGCCTATTTCCAAAGCTTGCCAGGGGGAGTTTTGCAGCACCTCTCTTTCTGGAAGCATGTCCATGCCTTTACAGATATATATCTGTTGTGTTTATGAGAAGCTGCTGTTTGATGCTTTTTAGCCCAATTTTTTTTAGTAATGTATATATAAAAATTCAAGATCATGTTCTGTAGCACATGCCTTTTTGTTTCGATGAATTGCTTATTTTAGAAGAACAAGATATAAGATTTATTACCCATACGTTTTTAACAGAATGTCTGGAATTTTCCAATTTGAATGATTTTATCTACCTTTTCTCTTCATATTTACATTTAAATAAATGCTTCAAAGAACCCCTTTGCACTGACATTTTTCACAACCATGGATGTATTTAGAGGGGCATTTCTGAACTGCCTGAAGCAACCCTCCCTTTGTAGAAGGCAGATCTGCCCTGGTGACCTCAGCAATGCAGATGAGATCCACATGTCACAGCTCCAGCATGTTTTCAAGCCTGTGCTTATACATCATCCAGTACCCTGATTTTCAAGGGTGCTTCATGCCTCGCCATCAGAAAGTCAAGGGTGCTCAGCTCCTGCAGCAAATAAGCACAAAACTATACAACAAAAGTGTAATTAGTGAATGAGTCATTAATTCTCATTATTCTGCAGCAGAATCAGAGCTGTTCCATCAGGGGGTAGCAGGTAGCTCTAACTGAGTGCTAGCAATGTAAAACACATCCATCACAGTCACTTCACTCCCTCGGGGGAGCATCAAGGAAAGGAAGACAAGGATGCTGGAGCAGATAAGCACTGTAAGGCCCTCATTCCGCAAAACACTGAAATATGGGCATTTCGGTCATGCTGACTTCAGCAGGCAGGGAAAAAAGCACGGCCTTAGACACTCAGCATCAGCAAAATGCCAATTTATTAAGATAACCAGGCCTAAGGGAAAAAAAACCCCATATTTCTTTAACTTATTACATATATAATCCCCTGCTGCCTTTTGGTTGTGACTGTGGTCGCACACCAGGCCTGTAGTGTCGCAATCCTGTGGGTTTTAATGGAGCTGGTCCTCATCCACCCTGGGTGAGGTCAGGGTTAGCCCATGAATGGAACTCTGTGCCAACACCAGAACTTTTGCATATGGTTTCATAATCAGCTCTTTATTAATTCCTGCTTCAAGGTGCCTAGTTTAAAATAAAATGATTTTTCATTTTCTAGCCCAGCACATCGAATATCAGAAGGACGAGAGGTGGCTTTCTGCTAATGCCTGGCACTAAGAGCTGATCCAGCCCTCGTGCTGGTTCTGGGCATCTTCAAAGGCTTCAAAATTTTTAGAAAATATTGTATCAAAATCACTCCTCTTGGTTAGGATACACACCGACTGTGGTAAATCAAATTAATCCACAAAGTTACTTTGGCCCTGTCAGTGGATTAATTCCGGGAATCACTTTAATCTATTATCTTTGCTTTCATTTTCTGTTAAAAAATTGTAAAAAAAGATCAATAGGGAAAAAAAGATGCACAGATAAAGCGGACACAGAAGCAGAACTAAGAATAACCCAGTGAACTGCTCTCACTGGACAGTATAAATATTCCTTTCAGGTTAAAAATATTTCTTTGAGGATACAGAGCCCTTAAATACCAGAATAGATTTCGGACAATGACACTTCCTCACAACCAAGGGAGTAACATGTTTTTGCCAGTAAAGGATATGCTCTGCTTTGCAAAGGAAACTCCTGTTGGCTAATTTCACCATGGAAACTCCAGGTCTGACTATAAAAAGACCACCTTATCTCCTGACAAATATCCTTGTGCTGGGAATAGCAAAAAACTAAGAGCAGCTGCTGTGAACCCCAAGCACGGGGGTAGCGGCTGAAGCGGAGCAACCGTGGGGACAGCCTGGGTTAGGCTGGTCTGCCTGGAAGCCAGCACTGAGCACCCAGACATCCCCATGTCAATAACAGAGCCCAAGCTAAAACCAGCCTTAGTGCCCCCCTGCCCAAATTCCCTGTCCCAAAAGAGACCGATGCATTTCCTTTCCACTTTTGGGACCAGCATGAGTTGGCTGGACATGAGAAAAAGGCCCAGAGTTTTCAGCTTCAAAGGAATCTCGGACCCAGAGGTTCCTCACGTTGCTCCCTCGGTCAGTGACTGTCTGAGGCTGCTTTGTGTGGGGTGGTGGCAGAGCAGCTGCGTGAGGGGATGAGCTGTGTGCCGGAGGTGCTCTGATTTCCTTGGATCCATTTGCAGAGATTTCAAGGTTGCCCTTTGTTTCTGGCACAGCTGCCTGCTTTGATGCATCTTTAACACAGACATTTTCAACTCCCCCAAAGGAGCAAATCTGGAATTATAACACATAAATATGATAATATGAATTATAATAATAACCAATAATACATACATACGTAACATACATGATCAAATACACTTGCTGATGATGGTTGAAGAGGACCAGTGTGGTCACCAGGGTACTTACAATGAATCCTTTTACAGATGTAATGGCTTCCAGGTCTCATTATGAGCTCTGTGCTGCTGTCTCTGTCAGACTGAGCACTACTGAGGCACTGTGGGTGACAGACTGATGGCTGATGGCTACACACACAGCTGAAATGAGCTGAGGTTAGGGAAAGGCCAGTCCAAACAATCAGAAAGCAGACAAACTTGTGATGAGAGTAACCAAAAAATAATTTACCCTTTTTCCTGTGTAATCACAACCACCACAGTGACTTACAGCAACCAAAGGCAGTTTTACACAGGTTTTATCTTTCTTCTCTACCAGTAGAGAATTTACATTGTAAATAGCCATGATTTTACTTCCTATTGCACTAGGTGCTGCCACAACATCTCTGAATGACCCCAAGAGTGTCAGGATGACCAGCAGGGCTAGTTGGTCTCCATCACCCCCCAGTGAAAGAAGAGGCAGCATTTAGGAAGAGGGAGGCCTGTAGTCCACAGTACCCTGCACTACTAAGCAGACAGATATATTGTACCTCTTGTTTTTATATTTCAGAAAATCCAGAAGAAAAGATGCTTTTTTTTTTTCCTCTAAATTAAAACCCCCAAACAATCCCAAACCAAACAAAACAAATGATTTGCAAGTGTTCAGGAGTGTCGAAAATTATTTTGGAAAGTGCTTTAGGCTAATTTTGGAAACCACAACAGAGCTCTAGCGGGTAGAAATACACTTTCATCTTATTTATTTCTTTCCATCTTTAAATGCTGGGTTTGTTAGGATAAGTTTCTCTTTCAAATATGCTCAGCATGACATATACTTTCTTGGTTATGAAGTGGCCACACAAGTACAGACACAGACATGCCCAATGAGCTTATGATCTTTCTGCCCCATATTAACATTGTGCCAAATTTGGCTTCGCTTTTCCGCCAAGCTTTTCCCTTCCAGCGGTGCAAAAATCAACAGGGCTGATTTTCCCTACACCTGGGACTGAGTTTTTCTGTGTGCCTGTAGCAAGATGAGTAAATTCATGCCAAAACGAGGAGGGATGAGCTGCAATGTGCTGCATCCAGCACGGAGGCTGCTGGGCAGATGGGATGACACACCTGTGCCTGACTGGGCTGAATCTCACACGGGCTGTCAGCATCTTTGAAAGCGAGTGAAACTCCACTTCATGCAGCTTTGGGTCTCTAATCTCAGCAACCCCCTCTGTTGTGACCACCTCCCGTGTCTCCTGTGAGTCCTTCCATGCCAAAGAAATACAAGCAGGGACTTGTATACCCTTGAGATCTCAGTCACTGTACTTTCTTGTGACCAAAAGTGGCCAGCAGGTTTAGAAACCCCAGACTTCTCCCTCCTCTCCTGATCATCCTCTCGGCTTAGAGAATTCCTGGGATTTTCTGTTGGCTTCTGCCTGCAGCAGAGTGTGCACGTCCCGGGCAGTCTCAGTGCAGGCTGCAGAGATGAGCACCTCCAGAGGGAGCATTCGCCCCATCTTAGAACACCATCCACGCAAGGGCAGGAATCTCCTTTCACAACTTTAGCTGGGGAAAACACGCGAAGTGCTCTCACCCGAGCTTCTAAGTGCCAATGCCGTGGTTGGCTTTTGCATGTCAAAGCGTGTAGAATTGGGGGTGAGAAATAGCTCTTTCCACACTGCCAGAAGGTAAAGCAGTCCAGGAGGGACTGTAGATACCTGGATGCAGTTACAGGCAAGTGACAAGAGCAGAGTCCCTGCTCAGCAGTGACAGATTTCTCACTGTATAACACATGAGTGGAGTTCTGAGCAGTAACCAAGTCCTGAGGTGGAGTGTGAAACACTCGATATTCGGCTGTGTTGTGTAGCTGCTGAAGCACACACAGACTTGAGAAGATTTGCAGGTCCAAGAGGCAAAGGAATCCCTCCACAGGAGGCAGGGAGCTGCTCCACATCATTTCTTGGCAATTTGGGGTGACCTGCAGCTGGATTGCAGATAACCAGAACCCTGGGAGGTACCAGCAGGAGGGGCAGAGCAGTTCTGCCATATGTGAAAGGAGTTCCCCCTCAACTGGCAGGAACTCGTTGGTATGTGGTGCTCACTTATTCCCTCATACCAGTGACACGCTGGTAAGTTTACAATGATGCCTTACAGTGCCATAAAACATGAACTTCAGCCTCTCACTTTAGATTGATTTATGTTCCAGGCATTTTGTACTTTATGGAAAGTACATCAGGAAATCGTGATTCATTATTTTACTGTTTGGTCTCCAGTTGATATCATATCTTATTTTTATATCTTTATATATGGGGGGAAAAAAGGAAGACAAGACTGAGATTGAGTTCTTCTGCAGCAGGTCAGCTGGAATTCTGCAATTGTCTTTTCAGCAAATTAAATTTAACTAGTGCAATGGCAGGAGCATTCATTTCAAAAGGAGGAGAAAGTTCAATGCTATCATCCTTTGCTTTTCAATAATTGGGATCATATGTCCAGAAGAACAAAAAAACCCCAAACCTTTACTGGTTTTCCCAATTCACAAGGAAACTGTGCTATGCTTTTAAATGTAACAGGGAAAACATAAGATTTTTGGACTGTTTTGTTTCAGAAAAAGAGGAAAGACTTAATAAAACCTGAAGACCCACAAGTTTGGTGATACACAACTAGCTTTACATCACTGAACTCGATTAAACAAGACAGACAGAAGATCCAAAAAAAGCCTTTTCCTGTGCAGCATTTATATCTCTGCTCAATATTCACTCTTCAGGGAGGTCTACAAAATGTTAGACCATGTTAACTGTCAAACAGGTATGAAACAAATGTGTAAAATCTTCTGGAAGTACACAGGCTAAAACTGAGTAATTGTGACACCTTCTCCCCTTCCCTTACTCCCTTCCCTGTTGTCCATCACCTCTTCGGCTCAGGCAAGAAGTTTCCTTGTGGTGGTTTCTCTGGCTGCTGTAGAAAAGGCTCCCTGAGATGCAGGCCTGGGAATGTCAGACCTCTGGCTGCATTTATTTGCAAAGTAGCTAAAAGCAATGAGCAAAGTAAGCAGATTCTGAAAGATCCTTCTTGGACCCAGCAAGAATTTTCAGGCTGGATCCTGCAGCCCCCATCCAGAGCCCACAAAAGAGAAACCCACTGAAAATCCAAACACAAGAGTTCACGGATAGTTTTATTCTGGGCAAGAAGGTGACTTCCTGCAAACTGAAGGTGATGGTAGCTGCTAAAGGTCTCATTTTGGGCAGAAATTTTGGGGGCATGAGAGGCAGAGGAGCTGGGCAGGGAGTGCTCAGGGGGAGCTCGATTCCTTGTAGCAAGAGAGGGCAAGGAGGAGGGTGATGGGGGATACGAAATGAAGAGCAGGGTGAGGAAGGGGAAGAAGGGAGTGACCAAAACCAAAGATGTCTCGAGCAGGAAGGAGGCAGGGTTGCAGGGCTGGGGCCAGCACGATGAGCTCCAGCTCCCACAAGGGCAAAGGAGGAGTGGGATGTCACGGGGCATCCCCGACACTCAGAGCTTCTGCTGAAAAGGAATTGGGGGCAGTGGGGGCTTCCTTCCTTCCTTCCTCCCTCCCTCCCTTCCTCCCTCCCTTCCTCCCT